>CM019755.1:12399060-12999060 GCA_009761765.1 Phenacoccus solenopsis | reverse complement strand
CGCCAAGTTTGGAGGGAATCCAGAACAAATTACAATTTTTGGAGAAAGCGCAGGTTCAACGTCAGTCTATTATCAACTGATATCGCCTCTTTCCAAAGGTAGTCGAATATACTTGGCCAATGAGAAGGATCAAACCTTATCACACTTATTTCCGCAGGTTTATTCACCAAAGCGATTATGCAAAGTGGAACAGCATTGAACCCGTGGGCTGTAACATTCGATCCTTTTCAACAGGCATTTGAAATTGGTAAACGATGTGGCTTTCATGGAAATGATACAAAAGAACTATTATCTTATATGAAAAAGGTTCCAGCTGAAGACATTGTATCTGCTTCTACTAAGTATATTAATGATTTTAAAGAGGTATTTATATCATATGGTTATATTTATTCATAAACATTTATTCAAGCCTAATGAATGGTTTATATTTACGCAGATATATCCCGCAAGAGTTATCGCTATTGCTCCATGCATAGAGAAGCCTAGCGCCAACGCATTTTTACCCGATTGGCCATCAAATTTGGCAAAAATTGCAGACCCGATACCCACTATCTTCGGAGTAAATAATAAGGAAGGAATGTTGTTATTTACAGGTTAGTTTTTTATTTCATAGAATAATGTGTATCATCAATCGTAACTACATGCATTAAAAACAAATTGACATAGCCGCAAGTGACAATGCAGTTGAAAAAATCAGCAAAGATATTTCTGTGATTTTGAAAGATAATTTCAAAATCCCCGAAGATGCTTTAAAAGCGCTTGGTTCAAAAATACAAAAACTATACTTCGGTGATAAAAAAGTTGGAAAACACACACTTGATGAAATAGTCGATGTATGCAATTTCCTGTAATCGTTACAGAATTGGAGAATTTTCCCATGTAGACAAGTACGATAATTTTTTTTTTTATTAAATTTCAGTTATATAGTGATGTAATTTTTTATCACGCATACGAATCAATGAAGTTCCTAATCAACTCCACTACACCTCCGTATATCTATGAATTCGCATACGACGGACAAATGAATTTATATAAAAAACAAATTGAATTATCACACCTCACCAAATTAAAAGGTTGGTCGCCGTAAGTACCACTGAGAAAATTTCTCCTTTAATATATTTATGTTGTTATTCAGGAGCATCTCACGCGGACGATCTGTTCTATCTATTCTATCCTGAAAAAATACCGATGTTACCGAAGTTGGATCATGAAACAATCAATGTAATCAATAACATGACATTAATGTGGACTAATTTCGCCAAAACTGGGTAAATTAAAAGATTATTTGTTCTAAAGGATGGAATTAGTGCTACAGCAAATTCACGTTAACTTGAAATTTATTTTTAGTAACCCTACCGGTGATGTGGAATGGAAAGCATCGACAATAAATGACCCTCAGTATTTAAGTATCAAAGAAACTTTGAAAATGGTACCAGGAGTATTCTACGGAAATCGTTTGGTTACGTTGAAAAATACAGTAGATCCGCTAATAGAGCCGGGGTCACAACCTTATGAAATATTTTAAGTTTTTATGTCTACAAAAATAAATTAATTTTTTCCAAATTTTTACCACGACTAAAATCTAAGAATGACTCTAAAAATATTACCAAATAGTCGAAGGATGTAAAAAAAGAAAAAAAAAACATAATAAATTAAATAATATTGAATCGATTTAAAATCGAATTGTAAGCTTATGGATTAGCTGAGAATCGATAAAGAAATTTAAAAAATAAATATAAATTTTAAAAATTGATTTGATGATAAAACCAAAAAATAAATTAAAAAAAAAAATAGATATTTCATAAATTACATTCTGTGAATTTCATCGACTGAAAATTCATTTTCATAATTTGAGAACCACTCATTACATATTCTTATCGCAAATAATAATAGGATGTGACCCAAAATTATCGCATTCGTATTTAGTAACATCCTCTTAGAGAAGGCCTACTCTTAATTATATGTTTGACACTACCGATTTACGTCGTCAGTAATGTGTGGCTTACAAAAAATATTTACTACGTGCTAAAAATTATTCAAATACAATTTCTGGTTCATGAAAATATACCGCAATATCTGATACAAAAAGATGAAGAAGGTAATTATTGACCCCAGGGTGATATTTATTTCTTGCATCAGCTGATATAGGTACTTCTCAGTAGGAATTCTCTTGTAAATAAAATGTGTTCAAACAAGTTCTGCTATTTCGCATCGATGGATTCCGTCACGGTTACGATGGCTGTACTTGATAACATTTATGTTATTCTATACGCTAACTCAGATCAGCTGTATTAAGTAATAAGTATGGGTAATTTCTTATTGAGAAATAAATTTCGTTTTCTTCTTCCTTTTTAAGAATTGAGAATTCTTTAACTTTGTTCTCTGGCATTCGCTATACTGACAAACAATTATCATTACAGTCCCTGTATGAGTAATATTTTCCAAGCTTTACATCAGGTATCAATAAGAGTCCACACGAAATATTCCAATTATTTAACGCACTCCTGACCTCGAAAGGTCAAACTGAAATTGAAATCTTTAACGTATTCTTCTTGCATAATAGAAAGCGAATTTTACACGAACGAATACGATCATCATTTGTAACTTGTTCTTTAATTGGTCAAAATTACGTTTAATTTAACAACCCACTTGGATTGGTAGTTTGTCACGTAAATAACGTTGGAGACTTATTTTCCTCAATCAACTTAATTTAACTTATAGAGAAGGCAAGTCGTATTATATCAAATGTAATAATGGGTATAAATATATTGTATCGAGTTTCTTTAGCCAACTATTAGTGATATTATGTAAAAAAAAAAGATTCGTGAGCTTGAAAATAGATCTAAAGGTTTATTAATTCTTTACTTTTGTAGGAAAAAATTATTCATGAATTTGAAAATAAATTTTCAATATATTAACAGGGGCCGAACAAGCCCATATTTTTTGGACGGAGAGGGGATGATATGTTGAACAACTGCCCAGTGAACTAAAAAATAAGGAAATTTGTCGAAATAAATACAATATAATTTTATATTGTTAGGTACACATTGAAACCTGCTCATTCAGTTCAGTCAAATATACGGTAATAATCTACATCTAAATAATTATATAATAACTTTCCGGTTTTTAAATTTTCTCAGAGTTGGATTTAAAGAATTCTAGACATCTGTTCACAATTTTTCGAGGTTTATCTCCTTATTGCCAAGCCCACCGAGAGAAAGAGGCAGAGGTATAGTAAGTTGTTTAGGAGGTGGGCATTCTATAAAGATCCGGAGATCTAAAAATGTAACATAAAAACAATGAGATATTTAGTTGCTACAGGCTACACCCAGTTTCAAATTTGAAAATTCTTACCTTAATCTTTTCAAAACCACTTGTGAAGTTGAAGTTTATATTTCTTGCCTACAATAATATTATATAAGTCCATATTATTAATCACATTTTCAGTTGTTTAAAGCTCTCCAAGTTCTCAAATTTTGAAAATCCGAATTCATATAGATCCAAATTTAACGTTTCATATTCTGGTCCCAAACTGACCCCACACAAAGTTTACCCTTTCTAGATTGATTTGGTGAGGAAATATGGAAGATCAAAGAAATCTTATGAATCAGCAAACTTCGTAAAAAATTGTTTTTGCTCTAACTCTCCACAAATACACTTGGGAAATTTAAATTTAAATATGTTAGTGTCTGTGACTTATTTTTTCATATGAGACCAAAAACGCAAATTTTGAGCTACTTGCCCATCTCCCTCCAGTTTCTCCTTAAAATTGTGTGATCTGCTATTTTGAAGTGCATTGAAAAAACAAAAAGTAGCTTTCTTGTATTTCCAAAAATAGTCTTTTACCAAATTTTAAACGATTTTCACACACACCCACTGATTTTAAATGTGAGGGGATACATGCGCGATAGGCTGTTATAACTTTCATTCAGGGACGTACCGAAAGGGGGAAGGGGGGGAGCTTCCCCCTTGGCTTTTGGAAAGTTGGTAAATTTAGAGTTTTAGCGTAAAAAGTTGGTAAACTTGGAGTTTTAGCGTAAAGTTGGTAAATTTGACCACTTGTGTGGTATTTAAATTTTTTGAAGACTAACAAGACTGTGCATTATATTGTTTCGTGGAGCAAAAAAAAAAAAAAAAAAAAAAAGGTCAACAGTTGGTAAAATGTCATGGTATTAGTTGGCAATTTTTGGTTTTCTCCCCCCCTGAAGAAGGTCTTCGGTACGCCCCTGCTTTCATTTTAAAAGTATAAATTCAGCTTAAAATGAAAGCTGTTTTTCCAAATTAAAAACTCAGCTAAGAAGCCTTAACAAAAGATGAAAGTGAACGTATTATCCTAGATACCATTAAAGATTTCCCCGCACCAATACCAATTTACAGATTGCGGGCTGAAATTCAAAAACTAAAAAAATTAAGCTAAATAAGTGTTAATTAGTCGACTTTTTCTATATCGATGGGCAGACGCTTTGATATTTTTTTAGGGAAGGGGAGGGCAGGGAAGAAGAAGAATGAGTCACTCCAGCACCACTTAGTATCATTCCTGTTCGATGATAAGGTAGCATCGAGTATCATGAAATAAGCATTATCACTGCATATCATCGAGTAATAAAAGATTTAACCTTGAAAACCAATATTTTGCATTCAGCAAAGCTTTATTTACTTTGCTCCTTCCAAGGGAGGCAATTATTTGTGGCCTTGAAAGTTAATCTTCGATTGAATATTAGAATACGTACTGTTGAAAGAACTTTTCAAGCAATATTATGTACAAAAAAAATCGTGACCTTGAAGATAGATATTTGGCACCCAACAAAGGTCTTTTCTCATCTACAGTGGAGAAATTATTCATGACTATGAAAAAAGTTGAAATAGAATGATGGTGGGTACATATTGTATTTAATCTTGAGAGCAAACCATCAAAAGTATCATTGTGAATAAAAAAAATTTTGACCCCAAATATAAATTTTTGGCGCCCAACAAAGGTCTCTATATATATAACAACTTCGGAGTGGCAATTATTCGTAACCGCGAAAATGTTTTCTTTTTTTTTTTCAACACCTAACGAAGGTCATGGCCAGCTCAGCTTCAACCGTCATTAGTAATGAGTAAGCTCATAGATGCGGTTTAATCAAAATAAGAGATAGGAGCTACCTAGTTCCAGGTTAGAATTAATGATCATGAACAGCTTAAATTTCATGTATGGTTACCACAAATGCGTAGTACATATATGAATAAGGTATAAAATTTAAAAATAATTTCGTTCAGTTCAACCTTGAAGTACACACTAGGTGAAAAAAGTGAGCAACCGAATTTACTCCCAGTAGTTATTTTATGTAACACGATAACATGCAAGCTTTTAGGATTTGTCAGGCGAGAATATATTATCAATCAGCTCACTTTAATCCATTAGGAAACTCGTTTAATCGAAATGCGCGCGTTTCCCTCTTTCACATTTAATTATAAAAGCGTAATGAAAATGTCGATGGCCACATCGTTCGAAGACTTTTCAAGATGTTCACCTCACTTGGTAAAGTGCACAGAGAATGTAAAGTTCAAATCATCATCGACGAATCCGTTACGTTGTGTCGGAAATTCTATTAATTAAACGTTATTCTTCGCGCAGACGTTTCAACTTGGGAGTTTGTATCATTCAAAGGGCGGGGCTGGATCATGATTCATTCATCGCGACCGTGCGAAATCGTATTTTAGTCACCGAAATATTCCAAGTTCAACGTACGTACGTAGGGAGCGTTCGTTATTCAGACGGTTGATATAAACCGACGACGAAAATCAATAGCAACAGCGCCAAGCTACGTTCGCTTAGTCTACAGCAGCTGAGAAATGGCGATCATTAATGATATCAGTTCGAGTCTACTAATCATGCGCGGTTTTTATTTATATGTATGGTGAACTCTATTTCAGGACTCATGAGATTCTATTTGCATCTACTAAACGCGTATGTTGAAATGAAATCATACGTCGTATCGCTCCGATAAGTCATCTAATCTTGCCAATCATCGAATTTTAATACGAATAGGTCACGATGATTAAAAATTCTCGCGTGTCTGTCCGTACGCGTTATGCGAACTAAACCGGTTCCCGCTCGACGAGTATCTACGCGTTAATCGGGTTCTGAAAAATTAGTGTTTATGCCGGAGAGACGCGCCGATTCGCAGCCGTATTTCAACATCGCTAGCTCAGTATCGCAGTGAACGACGTCGTTGTGTGTCGCCTGTGTATCCACGCGTTGCTCGTGACAATGGAAAAATCCGTACCGGCGGATCATTACACTCGTCTAGTGCGTAGTGTGTAATATTAAAAACCTCGCGCGTTTTCCTCCTCCTCCAGCATGGGTAATTTAGGCAGCCGATTCGCGAAATGCTTCAAATGTCGCGATACCTCGTGCGACGAATTAATCGTCGAAACGAAAACGGGGAAATTGCGAGGACGAGTATTCCAGTCGGTACTAAGTAAATCCGAGTTTTGCGCTTTTTTAGGAATTCCATTCGCTAAACCACCTTTAGGCGAATTACGATTTCAAGTAAGCATCTACATTTACCATTGCTTATCGTCTTAGCAGTTGAGCAGAAAATGTTAATACGTTTTTAACGGCCCGATACGCTTACATAGTCTAGATTATAATGTTTATAATTCGTACGCACAACGTATTCCCTTCATAATGTTACCAGATATTAAACCTATTTTCGTACTATTTACAACAGGCTCCTCAACCGATCGACCCTTGGCCAGGTGTTTACGATGCAACCTTCGAAAGAAATATGTGCCAGCAAGTAGATTTCTTGTTTGAAAAAATGATCATGGGATCCGAGGACTGTCTGCATTTAAACGTTTTCACACCGACAGTGAGTTCTCGAATGAAATAATCCGATATAAGATTCATACTGTCGTTTCATTAATTTCACAAATTATTTTTAGCACCCTTGTAAAATCGACCAGCCCAAACCAGTTATGGTATTTATTCATGGAGGTGGATTTTGCCTTGGATCCGGATCGAGAAAAGCTTATTCAGCTGACTACTTAATTACACGCGATATTATTCTAGTGACGATTAATTACAGGTTGCATATATTAGGTAAATTATACTGGCGATTTATTATAACTACAAGAACTTTTTTTTTTCGTGATTCTATAAACATCACGTAAGATATGCAGGTACAGGTATTCGTATTTTCAAAACCATTGTTATCAGTAGACGTCAAGGCAAATGTTATATTTAAACTCGTTACCTGTACAGCCGAGACTTAATTTATATCTATTCCATATCCATACGTACGAATACATTAGATAAGAAACACTTGATACACCAAATAACGTTTTTAGTTTATAGTCGCTCACACCTTATTTATGAACGAATAACGTGAAGTTACTTTTATCACTGACCCTCTATATACATTACTGTATTTCAGCTACCCTTCGATCACCCGACTCAACCCTCTGTACCTATTACGAGTGATGCTAACCCCTTAAATATCACTAGCGAAATAATACGAAATTTCAATAGGGTTTAAAATCCTGAAGCATTACTGCTGGCTTCTAACAATCCCACTGACGATATTCATCCCCTCCACCAAAAGTGAATAATAAGATGTAGCGAGGGTTCGATAGCAGTTATCAGGTACTAGTTAACTATACCATGACGCATACCACTTGCAGAGCCTATATAGATGAACTGGTGGCAAGTGACGTATCGTTTCGTTGGGCTAACAAGTCTCTCTCAACACGTGCGTTAGCTTAGCGAATAAACTCACTCGACAGGTCCGAACAGGAAAAATATTCAGGGTGAAATAATAACATTCGGTACAGGTGGCTCAACTAATGCGTCAGACTAACGTTATTTTGTACACGCTAAAATATTGCTTTCTGGATTAATTCCAAAAATAAACATTAATAATGGAAAGCCTTCGATTCAAGGGCAATCAAAGTGAGAAGATATCCGCGTATAAGTCTCAGAATTGAATATAGATATAAAAAAAAGAAGGAAGAATTTCATTGAAATCCGGTACAACATAGGTACCTACTAGCATGGGCGTAGCCAACGAGGGGCAAGGGGGGCAATTGCCCCCCCCCCCCCGGATTTTGAAAAAATTACTATTTTCGAATATTTCAAGCCAACTGAATAAAATTCGCAGAAAATAGGATGTGTGATAAATAGTGTGATTGATGAATTTGGCCAAAATAAGAGACGACTCCAACTGCTTTTTACTGATGAAAGACAAATAAAAACGTAGAATGTAGAAGTAATACAACTTAATTTGTGAGAAAATAAAACTCTTTCTAGTTAACACTTTCTGTTTTCATGTGTTCAGTTGTTATTTATTATTTTCGAGTTTCAGTATCTGAATCATCTGAATATTGAGTCTGAACATGTATTTGCATATAGCATTGACCGCCCTCCCTTCACCCTCCATGGTACAACTGGAACACGAAAAAAAAAGTATAATTCTACCTTTTTGCCCCCCCTTGGAAAATGTTCTAGCTACGCCCTTGCCTACTAGCTACTGCGTACCTATTGAGTAATGTTTTTTTTCTTTCAAAGATAAGTGTTTGTAAATAATAGAAATGGTTAATTAGTGGTAATTTAAGTAATTTGTTGGCGAGAAAAGAACTAGATTTGGAGGGGAAGGGGGAGTGGAACTCGTACAAGATACAAAATTTCACGAAAAAGATACCAAAAAAAAAACCTTTAAATTACTCTAAGGATTTAGGAAATTTATCTTGTGGTAACTTGCTGGTAAATTATTGTTAACTGACTAGATAACTTTCGACTTTGAACTTCCATGTAAACAATAATCACAAAATGACATCAATGAAGTGTCAAAACTAACCCTAAAAAACTGCAGTGGAAATATTAGAAGCTTCAAAAAAAATGCTGGTATTATGAATTTTGTTTTCAATAATTTTCAATTAAGGGGATAGTTCGTTCAATTTTTTCTTAAAAAAAAAAAAAAAAAATTATTTTGAATATTTTACGCAAGTCTTTTCACATTCAAACGTTATATTTTGTCATCTTGAAATTCTCCCTGCACCCCACTTCACTTCCAAAGCAGTTTCCAGTATAACCAACCAAAAATTTTATTATCTACTTCAATCATCTAAGATAGCTATGCATCTGTAAATATGAACAAGGAGCGGGTCATCTAATGAGTTGAGGAACTTCACTTCGACTCTGTACGACATAAGGGACAAAGACCTGGAATCTCCTTAAAATTTGACTCCGACATGATTCCGGAGTCAGGTCTGAAATTGGGCTTCGATTCCGATCATTAATTACAGATAATCATGTTCAAAATTTGACTCAAACTGCAACTTACCAATATCGAGAAATTCTCTTGATTTCGACTCCACATTAATTCAGGAGTTAATTTGAAAATTTGACTTGGACTTTGACTTCGAAGCCGGAATCATATTCTTGATTTTTGAGCTGGAAATTAAGAAAAATTCAAGGACTCTAAGCAAGAGTTAGCTGAAAATCTGATTCCGAATCCGGAACATTTTTTTAAAGTCGACTCCGACTCCACCTTGATTCCGGAGTCATACAGAAAAAAGTAACTCCGACTCTGGCTAGACTCTTGAGCAAATATGATTTCAATGTTATTATGGAGTCAGTTTCACTCCAAATTTGGAGTAACTCTGGGTCCTTGCTAAGAGATGAACAATGATGGATTTTTACTCCTCAAGATTTATTCTATTTCCTTGAAAAATTCATCTGTTGACTTTTTTTCGCAGGATTTTTAAATTTGGGCATACCAGAATGTCCTGGTAACGTCGGCCTCAAAGATCAAGTTTTAGCTTTACAATGGGTTAAAGAAAACATCTCTAAATTCGGAGGCGATCCAGAAAACATAACCATCTTCGGAGAAAGTGCAGGTTCATCATCGGTACATTACCATTTGCTTTCTCCTCTCTCAAAAGGTACATGACCACTGGTAGTATATTGGCTCGAAGACCTCGAAATTTCAATCTTTCTTTCCTTAGGCTTATTTCACAAAGCAATCATGCAAAGCGGATCTGCCCTCAGCCCTTGGGCAATCACTTATAATCCAATCGATCAAGCATTTGAAATTGGTAAATTCTGCGGTTACAATGGAAAAGATGTCAAAGAGTTATTATTGCACTTTAAGAAACTTCCTTCCAAAACATTAACCAGATGTGCGGTCAATATGATCATTTCTTATAGAGAGGTGCGTAACATTCTGCACCATTTTCTAGTGAAATTAATATTAAAACATTTGGTCAATCTTAATCTGTCTTATTGATGCAGAAATACCCTGGAAGAATCGCTAATATGTCGCCTTCGGTCGAGGTCATTAAGGAGGGTGCTTTTCTACCAGACTGGCCTGAAAATTTGGCGAAGACCGCGACCCCTATACCGTGTATTTTCGGAGTTAATGACAAAGAAGGCATATTGTTGTTCATAGGTACCTGTTTGAACTACGTTATAATTTCTGCCATTGGTATTAATGACTCTCATGTGATTCGTGCTTAATGACCATGTACCATATGTTTCAGAAATGCACAAACAACTTGTTCAAAAAGTTCACGAAGATTTTTCCATAGTATTAACACATAATTTTAAGGTCGATCCGCAACTAGTACCTGAGCTGAGCGCTAAAATAAAACAATTCTACTTTGGCGACAAAGAAGTAGGAATGGATACCGCGTACGAACTAGTCGATGTAAGTAGTGTTGCAGATATACCAAACTCCACGAACTTGTGTTTTTAAGTTATAATAGTTAAATTATCCATATTATCTCTCATTTCATTCCAGTTGTATTCTGATATATACTTCTACTGCGCTTACGAAGCTATCGAATTCCTCACCAACTCCGACACACCACCTTACATTTACGAGTTCGCTTATGGCGGACGATTAAATTTTTTCAGCAAATTAGCAAATTTCCGTAAAAAAACCAAATTAAGAGGTAATCTTGCACATGTAGCCCTGTACTTAAAGTGTAGGTATACATGAAGTTACTCATGATATTTCGAATTTATCAGGTGCTTCCCACGCTGACGAGCTCTTCTATCTATTCCATCCTTTCATTGTACCATTCCACCCAAAACTCGAAGGCGACTGTTTGAACATTATTGAAAATATGACTTTGATGTGGACTAATTTCGCTAAAAAAGGGTATGCATGAATTAAATTTTGGTATCGTATTTTGTTAATTTATCATAACAACATATATTGCAATTTTACAGCAATCCTTCCTGTAACGTTGAATGGAAGCCATCCACAGCCAATGAACCGTGTTATTTACAAATAAAAGATGAGTTGAAGCTAGTCGAAGGCAAATTCTACGGGAAAAGACTGGAATTTTTGAAAAATCTACTAGACCCGGTGGCAAAACCATATAACATTTTTTGAATTTTTATTACTTACGTAATTTTTTATGTATCTACCAATGGTGTAAATAATGTACCTAAATAAATTTTTTTGTGTTTATTGCTTCAATTTTTGTATCATTATACTACATATAATAATCAAAAACTTTAAATATCGTGAATAAAAATCTCTGGATATGTTCCATCGTGGAATTGGAATACCTACGCCTTGACCGAGTGCTATTGATATTCGAAAAAAATATCAATATCCAGTATCGAAATGAAGACGTTTATAAAATATCGATATCGAGATTATCAATGTTTTTTCAGGCATTTTTTACTAAGCAAAGGAACTTTCATCATTTAATTTGTTTTTGTTTTTTTTTTTTAAATATTGTATAGTTAATGACTGCGTAATTTGATCTCCGTGAATGGAATTTTGAAGCTTACGTATCATCAAAGTTATTTACTGAACTTACAAAAAAAAAAAAAACTAAAAACTGGAAAATATTAAACCTATCGATACTTTTGATAAAAGTATAAATACCTAAAAATAACGAAACTTGAAATATCGAAAGTATAGAGTTTTAAACTTTCCATATTTTATCAATATTGAAATGCTAATCAAGTATCGACAGCACCACCCTGACCACATCTTTTCGTTGAATACAGAAATACCGGTAGTTCCACGAGATTTGTTTGCGATTTGAAGAACGATCAAATAATTTATCGCAGAGAAATTATGACAACCGCAAAATCTTATCGAAACTGCTGTCTCATAGGTGACATCAGCTGTCCCACGTTGACGTCATAACGACAGGTTTTCATCGATCAGGCAAAAAATATCGTCTACCTTGAAATTAATGAATTTTAACGCTCCAAATTACCTTTCATAAAATTATGCAAATTTTTACGAAGCTTAACTATCCCGTGAAATATCGGCGTGAAAGAACAGTTCCACTAAAATAACACGAGGTGTGTGGAAATTTCAATACCTACAACATTTTGCTGAGTTTACGAGCTCAAGTTGTGTTACAATTTTCGCGTACCAGCCAGACCTTGATAACGGAATTTTATTCTTGGCCATAAAATTGTTTACTGGTAACCCGCAATTTATTTCGGACGATCATCCACAATAGGTAGTAAAAAGCAAATAGGTACTGTAAATAAGAATCGATATAGATACTAAAAACGCTAGCACTATCAATAAACGAAAACCAACGAACCTTTGACATTATCCGAGATTAGTATTACCAAATATTACATCAATAGCGTAGAAATTTTTACTAGATCATAAACATGGAGAGTATGCGGATTTTATGGTGGTATTACGTTTTTCCTTCAACTTCATTTACAATTATTAGACACGAAGAAAATTGCATTCATCTATTCGGTGAGAGATCAAACTTTGATATAAAAAATATCGAATATTACATAACCCAACAGAAAATCCAAATCATTGTACTCTTATCAACTGATAAGCATGGGCGTATACGTTTTACTTTTTAACCCGAGTAAATACATACCATGAATATCTTAATGAACACGAACATCTATCCACCAACGAGAATCGTTTGTGTACAACCGATATCACGTTGAAAAAATAATGAGAATTGAAAAAATCACGTTGCGTACCTTAAAATCAGTAATTAAAAACGTTTCAAGGATGTCGCATAATATGATGCATTCATGTTCTCGTATTATGAATAGCTTTAATTAGTAGAAGAGGAGCTTTGCCATGGGTCAGTTCGGTAGTAAATTTGTAAAATCCCTAGTTTACGTTTGCAGTGCGTTTCAAAGAAATCAATCGAGAACTGAAAACGAGCATTTATTGGTTCAAGTTGAGCAAGGAAAACTACGAGGTAAAGAATGTCGGTCAGTTCTGCAAAAGAAATACTGTTGTTTCCTGGGAATACCTTACGCAAAACCACCCATAGGAGAATTACGTTTCATGGTATGAATAATTCATTCAAATTTCAATAAATCTCCAAAGAGGATTTTTCTTTATTAACATCATGGAATACTTGCCTCTTTGGTGACCAGCCTCCTCAAGAGAAAGAGCCATGGCAAGGTGAATATGATGCTACATACGAACGAAGCGACTGTCGCCAAAAAGATTTGATACTGCAAGTTATTTTGGGTTCTGAGGATTGTTTACACTTGAACGTATACACGCCGAAGGTAAGGTCAAATTTAATGTCCTAATCTCTCATATGCTTAGTACACGACCGCATGCTATTTATTATCATCATCGAACTAGAAATTCAACAACTCGAGGCTCGAGTGCGTATAAATTTCGTAGCATGTGCGCTGACAAATAGTGGGGGTAGACAGATCGTTTCGACTAGTTCACGATCACGTGAATGTAGCGAAGACGAATGTAGGTAACGCCTATTAATATTTACAACACGTGAAAGCGTTTGCTGCTTTGGTAACAACGATGCATTGGACAGAGATAATGCATCTGCGCATACAGTATGTCATTTTACCGCGATACATGTGCTCTTCATAAGCTGAATCTAGGAAGCAATGCCAGCTCGTAAAACAGATATAGAAATATTTGTAATCATTACGAAGCTTATGGGGCAATAACCTATATTTTTTCAGCCACCATGTGAGGTAACTTCTCCTTTACCTGTCATGGTATTTATTCATGGTGGCGGATTCATCTTCGGCTCGGGATCGAGAAAACTTTACGCCGGTGATTATTTAATGAATCACGACGTCATTCTGGTCACCATTAATTACAGACTACACGTTCTCGGTATGACCTGTAATTTTAATATTTCTTCACAATTGACTAGCTCGTTCTCATAACAGGAATATTCACAGGCTTTTTCAACCTCGGAATTCCAGAATGTCCCGGGAATGTTGGCTTGAAAGATCAAGTATTCGCTTTAAAATGGATACAAAAAAATATTATCAGTTTTGGGGGTGATCCACAGAACGTGACAATTTTTGGTGAAAGTGCTGGTGCCACTTCTGTCCACTACTTGATGATGTCTCCCCTCTCGCAAGGTTTCTATAAATAAGCCATCTCCAGTTTTATTTATTTCCCAATCTACTTCGATAGTACAACTGTCATTTTTTTTCTATCCAGGATTGTTCGCGAAAGCGATCCTACAAAGTGGCTTGGCTTTAGCAGAATGGGCCTACGTTCCTAATCCCATTGAAATAGCCTTCTCCATTGGACGTAGAGCCGGATATAGAGGATCTGATCGTTGGGAATTATTACATTTCATGAAGAAGTTGAGCGCCACCAAGCTTGTTAAAATAGTAGATAAGGAATTAAACGAACAACAAAAAGTACGATGTCACCAATGCTCTACCGGAAATTTTTTCAGATTTTTCTCTGTAGTCTGTTGTATCGATGTGAACGACTAATTTTCACGTCTTCATTGTAGATTACTCCCCTTAGAACAGTTCTTATATCACCTTCAGTAGAGTTTATCAAAGAAGGAGCTTTTCTACCCGAACCTGTTGAACAATTAGCAAAACTCATCAATCCAGTGCCTTGTATATGGGGAGTCAACGATCTTGAGGGATTAGTGCTCTTAAAATGTAAGTGCGGAAGTTAATATGATTCCTTATACAAATAAAGTACCTAGTGAACACTAATTCGAACAACCTTTTTTTTTAACATTTCAGTTAATAGAAAAAATATAATAAAAGAACTACGAGAAAATTTTCACTTACTTTTAAAAAATAATTTCAAAATTGATCCGAATCTATTACCAGAGAAATCAGCAGAAGTGAAACAGCTTTACTTTGGGAACAAAGAAATTAGTTTTAATACAGGAACAGAATACGTCAAAGTATACAAACTGATACAAATTTACTCAAATGTAATTTTTCTTTCTTTTATAGCAGCAATTTTTTTATATTCCGTTTTCAGTTGACTACCGATACGCTTTTTTACCGAACATACGAAGCAGTGGCTCCTCTCTTGAAAGCTAATACATCCCTATATATGTATAAATTCCGGTATCACGGTCGTTTTAATTTTATTCTGATGTTCATGAAGTTAAGCAATATTATGTTGACGCTAAAATCCAGTTTAAGAGGTAAGTTATCCATTTAAAAATTTCTAAACTCCGTACCCTAATTATATTTTGGTATGAAATATCACCAACTGATTTTAATTGTTACTCATCTTTGTAGGAGCAAGCCATGGTGATGAACTTTTCTATTTATTTTATGCTAGTATATTGCCTATTATTTATCCTGGAATCAGAGGCGATGATTTACAAATGATCAAAAACATGACATCGATGTGGGTGAATTTTGCGACCACTGGGTAAGTAAAAAATCTCGATCTTGAGTTCGTCAATCCAACCACTATTATAAATAAATTGTGTTTGATTTGAATTCTGAGTAGGAATCCATCTACGGAACACATCGAATGGAATCAGACAAAAGACGAAGATCTTTGTTATTTAGATATAACTAACGATCCCACCATGAAAAAGGGAAAAATTTGTAGCGAAAATTTTGAAAAATTACATAGTATATTAGATCCAGTCGCAGTGCCCTTGTAGAAAATAGAACATGAGTTGTAAAAAATCTCAAAATAATTAAATGTGTAAAAAATAGAAAAGTTATGAAATGTTCAACATTTCCTGATATACCATAATATAAGTATATCATACAGCTTAGATAGTGCATAGCTGGGACATTTCTTTAATATCATTTTTTTTTCTCAAATCATAATTGTACTTAGTCATTTAAAAATGCTTATTAAGTAATACTTATTTCACATTTTATAGAATGAATTTTATTTCCTAGAACATTTAGGTAATTACTAATTAGATCATTGACTTCGAAGTTAAGGTCGCGTTAAATCAACAGTTAAGGTAGTTCATTTTTTTGTTATTAAACTAGAATTAGATACTCTATTATAATTAAAATAAAATTTTAATCTAATTATTAAATAAATTTATTAAAGTTATCAAATTTGGCAGTAATAATTTTTTAGAGGAGCTTATTAATTAATTAGATAAAGCACGATAATAAATATTTAATTTATTTTTATATATCATTATAATTTATATAATTTAAGTAAAAAAATTTATTTTGTTTCTTGTTTGAATTATATTTAATTCATTACATAATATGAACTCTCGCAATGCTATTCAGCCTAACAAATTACTAGAAAAAATTGGAGCTTCAACAAAAAAACAAAAAAAAAAAAAGAAGAGTTCAGAATTTTTTTAGATACCTAAACTCGTTAATAAGATTAATGTTGACATTTATGTCATGCATCACCACTTTTACAATGGTATTAACATAATTTTCGGTTTAATTCATCAATGAAGTTACTTCCTTAGCATATTTATCAAAGCAGTTATCGAACTGGTGAATCTATTGTGGTACATTTGGTATGCCAATCTTTTCGATGCATTATTAATGTTAATGAATGTTCTCCGATCTAAATGCACACAGACTCTTGTACCTACCCAAGATTGCTCTCACAATAGTGTAGCAAAATAATTTCATCATTAATCCAAATTTGATATCAATGAAATAATTTTGAAGAGAAAGAAGTCAGCTTCAATACAGCGAATAATTCTTCCACTAGATATATATATAAAGTTCCACTACTCTTTCAAAATCAAATACTTTGCCTTTTCTCTCCAGCGGTTTTATTTTATAATTAGTGTACGATGCAGTCTTATCAGAGTAATGAAGAAATTATTTCTTTCTCGACATATTGTTTGATTTTTTATTTCTTTGAGCGTTTACTTTCAATGAATTCAAAGGTCTAGTTTTTGTAAATGCTACAATTTCGTAAATTTCGAAATCTCAATTGCTAGATTTTATAGAGGCGATTCGATTACCACCCTCTTTATGTAGGATTCTTTCCACTAAAGATATCCAAAAATTGTTCATTGACTCAAGATAAATGTTTGATCCAATCACTGAGCTGGTATTAATATAACAATCAATATATTATTTTAATATATGGACGAATAAACAGTATGTTTACCTGCATCTTCATAATTACTACATCACAGAATTGGCAATTATTATTTATGTAATCATCTAGACGGTAGTTATAAATCTCAACACAAAACTTCGAAATAATCGTCAATAGTTAGAAACGACACTGATTCAAGAGAGGACATTTAACCTATCCAATTTCGTAGGTAACCCTCAATGATAAATAATAACTACAGTAATGAACAAGCGAGTAGTAATTGATGAGGTTCAAACTGTTTTTCATTCTCATTCAACTTCCAATAGGTAAACATCGTTCTGCAGACTATGCTAATGAAAGCGAATTATTACAGAAGATATAATCTTTTTAATTACTCAAGAGTAAATTACAAAAAGCATTTTGAAAATATAAGGGATGTAGCTCCTCTATATTAATTGACATAGGTAATGTTACAAACAATATATATGACGCAATTATTAGGTATTTCGCATTAGAACAGTAACCTTGCGAATGAAGTTGAAAAGAAAATAAGTTATTCATAAAAAGTAATCACCAAGCCCTTTCATTATCAGTTGTACCGCATAACACGTCAACTATCTTAACCATACTCGTTATAGCTACCTTTTTAGAAAATTTGGTCGATAGTACATTCTATGGTTACAATGTTAAGTAAAATTTAAAAATTAGTAATCTAAGAAATTTCCAAGTAGTCGCAAAATGATCGTTACTGTGAAACAAGGTAGCCTTTGTGGGCAAAAGAAAACCACAATTCTGAACAAAAAACCTTATATAAGCTTTCTTGGTATTCCTTATGGCGTACCCCCGGTTGGTCTGCTACGATTTCAGGTACATATATTGAAACTATTCTTGCGATAAAACTATTAATGCATCATGTCCACTTTAATCTAATCTAAGTATGTTCTTATGCAAAAAGGCACCTAGGCCTTTGGAGAAATGGGAAGGTGTTTATAATGCCATACACGAAGGAAATAGTTGCGTTCAGAAGTCACCAATGAGTCGAACCATCGTTGGCTCTGAAGATTGTTTGTATTTGAACGTTTATACACCAGAGGTAAGTTTTATCTTAAGCATAATGAGACATTCTTTATCCATTGACACACATTTTTCATATCTTAGACATCTCTGCCAATCAAAAAATTAAAAGCTGTTATGGTTTTTATTCATGGTGGTGGGTTCTGTCACGGTTCTGGGTCTCATCATGTATATGGTCCAGATTACCTTATTGAACATGATATCATACTGGTAACCATCAACTACAGAGTTCAAGCACTTGGTATTGATATTTATTTTCCCAATTCTTCATATTTGGAGACTTATTAATAATTATAAGTTACACAGGTTTTCTAAATCTCGGAATATCAGAATGTCCCGGAAATGTTGGCTTGAAAGATCAAGTATTGGCATTCAAATGGGTCCAAGAAAATATAATTCATTTTGGTGGTAATCCCGCCAATGTTACAATTTTTGGTGAAAGTGCGGGAGCTTCATCAGTTTTCTACCACATTATTTCTCCACTATCGCGAGGTTAACAACTACCTCATCTTTTGGTAAGATTTTAAATTTTATATCATGCTGAGAACATTTTCGTTACAGGTTTATTTCACAAAGCAATCGCTCAGAGTGGTACTTGCTTGAGCAGCTGGGCATTCGTTTCCAAACCAACAGAAATAGCATTCACCATCGGCCACAAATTAGGATACAAGGGATATGATCGATTAGGATTATTATACTACTTGAGAAACATACCGGCTGAAAATTTAATCAAAGCAGGACAGGAAATGAGAGATTTGTTATTGGTTCGTAGCATGATAGAACGATACGCTTCATGTTATGCAATTTTATGGTTTTTCTAGCCCCATGTGATATCAGTACCTACGGTAACTTTGTTTAGAACACTGAAAAAAGTTCATCGCTTTTCGCTCCATCAATAGAATCCATTAAAGATGGAGCAATGTTACCAGAACATCCTCGAGTTTTACTCGCCATTGCTCCACCTATACCGATGATATGCGGTTGTAA
Source organism: Phenacoccus solenopsis (assembly GCA_009761765.1). Taxonomy (NCBI): domain Eukaryota; kingdom Metazoa; phylum Arthropoda; class Insecta; order Hemiptera; family Pseudococcidae; genus Phenacoccus; species Phenacoccus solenopsis. The sequence goes on along the minus strand of CM019755.1, from coordinate 12,979,741 downwards.
TGATGCAGAAGGCATATTCGGAATCGGAAGTAAATAACTAAAAGATCTCAGTAATAAGGTTTGAAATAGAAATTATACCAATTTTCTGCATACTTACAGTGATGTCCGAAGAAAGATTAAAGTATGTTTGTGAAGACATAACTCCGGTGTTGAAAAAAGCTTTTAGTATCAATCCTGATGATTTGCACAACATAGCTTCGCAAGTTAAACAACTTTATTTCACAGATGATCAAGACAGAAAACAGAAATTGCAATCTTTAGCGAACGTAAACGATTAATTACTTAGGAAACAAACAATAACTCGAAAATTGAAAATTTATCCATTATCATTTTCAAACATTTCGATAGAATGAGTGATACCTAATAGAACAGCAAAGTTGCCATTCAACTTTTATTGATAAGAGCGACCAATACCGTGCTTCCAACCATGGCCGACTTGAATTCCAGAGCAACAACTGGAATATCGACCATATTGTACTTAATGACTGAAATAGTGAACCAATGCGCATAGTAAAATACTCGATTTTCAATATTTTGTAATTTTTATGATAATTGAATATTTTATTTTACATGCTTTTGGTCCACATGAGACATAACTCCAGTATTGGCTGGTTAATTTGTTGTTATCAAATTATGTTCTTTGATCTATAATTTGCGAAGGCTTTGAGCCAACAAATTAGTTTAAACTCGGCACAAAAATCTGTTTTTTTTTGTTTTTTTTTTCTTTTCCTAATACTTATAAAATTGTTTAAATGTCTTTAAAATTAATTTATCTAATTTAATTAGTGACAAATTGTAAAATTTCATTATCACTAAGTAGGTATAATAAGAAATTATGAAAAAAAAATTACCTACTCTGAGCTCTAAATTGCTAATGGGAACAACATGAAATTCCATCAGAAGCATCGGTATTAGAGTACCTAATTACCTAATTCCAATTTGATTTTTCAAAATAGTTGTTTATTTACTCATTTCTCATTTTATCATTATTACCCTTCTTATTTCAGTTATTGACGGATATATTTTTTTACTACTTTGAAGAATCTATTGAAGCAGCCAGTAAATCGTGTTTTCCGCCTTACATTTACGAGTTCGCTCACGCAGGAGGTCAAAATCTTATGAAAAAAATGATGATGCTAAAATCCAAATGTATTTTCAAGGGTTGGTGGATGACTGTCTAATAATATATCATAATATCATCTTTACCTTATTCAGAGATAAACTGATTATTAATTATTATCTATGTTTACTAAAGGTGCTTGTCATGGTGATGAATTGGATTATTTATTTCATCGAAAATTTCACTCAGCTCACCGCAAATTTGATCCGACAGACTTGAGAGTTATCAAAGATATGTGCTCCATTTGGACAAATTTCGCGAAAACTGGGTAGGTGAAAAATTCAGTTGACTTGTAGGACCGAGTAATTTTTTAATTCAAAGGTCGTCAAGATAATCATGATAATGCTTTATGTACCTATTCTAGAAACCCTGAGGTTCCAGTATGGCGACCCAGCATCCCCGGCCAACCTTGTTATCTTAGGATCGAAGCTGATTCATTACAGCTAATCTCTGGAACGGTGCATGGACCGCGACGTCAATTATTAAAAAATATTCTTGGCTCTTATGAACTAAAAATATTTTCGACGAATTAAATTCGTCGAAAAGTAAATCGTTATATTGTAGAGTTGGTACGTTGGAAAAAAATTTTAATCGTAAATATACCTACACTTACGTAAGATAATTTTAAGCATCTACTTAGATACCTATATTATTAAGTAATTTGTCTACGGAACCTTCACTTGTATTTGTTATTTACATGTTATGTTCTTCTGTTTTATTTAATTATTCACCAATAAACGTAGAAATTAATGAAGTATGACCTTTCAATCACGCCCTCACTCAACGAAAATTTTGCGCTTCATACGATTTTTTCTTGTTTTTTTTTTTAATCTCTATAATTATATCAAGTGTGGTTTTGACATCCTTATCAATGATAATAATTATATTGGCCACTAATTATCATATTTATCAGGGGCGTGCTTACCGTGTAACGACTCAGGATAATATCCTGGGGCCCCGAGGAGTGGGCCCCTTTGGAGTGGGGCCTCTTTTAGTATGATAAGACGTGTAATTAAGTCATATAATTCGGTATAAATAAAGGTTAGAAAATAGTAAAGAAACTTCAGCAAATTTATCTTTAACACCTAATTAATTCAATTCAACTCAACTATACTTATATTTAATATTGATAGTAGGTAGCTAGGTACCCACTTATATCACCATATCGGGAAATTTTACTTAATTCATCATCATTCATTGACCAACATATTGGGTACAGGATACAAAAATTTTTCTAGGTAATCAGTTTTTCCAGCATCAAACAAACAGCGCAACTGGAAAATATTGCGCCATTATGGAAAATAAGTTGGTAAATGCCAAAAAGTTGTTTTTTAATAAAGAAATGAAAAAATTGGAAAAATAAATGCCAAATCTGATCAAACGTAAGCAGTATGCGATCGTGTATGTAAAATACACTCTTAATTTACCAGCCTATGTTTTCCCTTCAATGTTGATATAAAAATAATTAGTCACTTTTCATGATATACTCCAGACAAAATAGGACCGAAAAAGGGTTTACTCCGACTAACTGCAGTGAAAGGTTTTTCTTCATAATTTGGTAGTGGGAGGTGTCCTAAACAACATACTAAAATTCTTACTCCATAGCCCTTGTGTGTCGCGTGCTGGCGCGTGAAATATGTCATGCCGCAGCGTTTCTTTACGTTATCTCCATAAATATGCATTTTTACGCAAAAATAGTTCAATGAAAAAAGTTCCTTATTGAATTTTACATAAAGTGGACTATTTATTTTTATCCTTAACCCATTATTTCGTCAAAAAAAAAGATAGCGTCTTTTACACCTATTTTTCAAGCGATCCATCTATACATTGTTTTGCAGCCGTTTTTTGGCGTTATCTTCGCGAATATGCATTTTAAAGCAAAAATAGCTCAAAATAAATACATTTTTTCAATTAAAGACGCAAAGTACACCATAATCACATCGTTTTCGAAGTGCAAAGTATTGTTTTACTGGCGACTTTTGTTTTCGATAATTACAAAAGTCGCCGATAAAACTTGTCGGTAAAAAACATGCCCTTCGAAAACGATGTGGTGATGGTGCTACTTTATGTCTACTATTGAAATAAATAGCATTCGCAACTATTTCCCACTTGCGAGAGCAAAACGATACTTTACTACCTCTCGCTAATCGCTCGGATACCCAAACGAGAGCTTTCCTCCCGATTTAGGAAAAATTTCGTTCACTACACGGGAGGAAAATTGGTTCTATGATTTATCACCCTTGTTTTGCTCTGGTGACAAACCTCACATTTCTCAAGAATCGTTTTTAGCTCTCTTATAGTGAAATATACTATTTTCTATAATTGAACTTAACTTTTTTAGAGTACTTTTCACATTGAATTAAGTGCTTATTTTTTCAACACCGATTTTCATTCCTAAATTCATTTTTTTTGTACTTAAACAATGTTTTGAATTGGAAACGTATAATATTGCAGGTTATGAACTTGAAAATTGAAATTTACGAAAAGAAAAAAAAAACTAAAAACTGATTCTCCCTACTGGACGAGCTCAATTAAAGCTTTTTTAGACGTAAGAAGCAAAATGTGCTCGACAATAGTTCTTAAGTCTAAGCTTTTCGATACTACAACATCTGTACAAAGTCATTTTGAAGCAAAAGTGTGACATTTTGGAAAAGTGCGAGGTAAAATTGAGCATGTGATGTGCAATAAAGAAATGAGGTTAAGGGCAGAAAACTCGTTTTTGAGTTAATGGTGGCTTTGGGTACTTTTGGTCATTAAAAAACATTGAGACTGGTTTTAGACACCCAGGAGGCTTGCACCACCCTTAAAAATGTAATGTGAAAAACTAATTTTTTTTTTTCTAGCAGTCGGTCTTTTTTGAAATAACAAAATGAGGTTAAGGTCACAGTGGAATCGCTAAATGAGATTAAGAAAACAACATTTTTTATTTCATTTTCCACCAAGTTTCATGAAGTTACAAGGTATACGTACGTTCAGTCGTTCAGTGTTACGCAAAAAAATGTAAAAAAATTGTCACCAAAAAGTACGTAGTCAAACTTCAAACCTTATTTTCCAGAAAAGTGATTTTTGCCCTTAACCTCATTTTCTTATTCCACATCACATATTATCCCTCTTGAGTTCGAAATAGTTTAAATTAGGCCCATATGAGTCACATAACCAATGAATTACCCATTTTGTCGTTCTATTTCGAAAATAATAAAAATTCTTAATTCTTGAAAAAAATGTTAAGAAAAGATTGCCGAAACATTGGCAGCTATAATTTACTTAGTCTTTGAATGGCAAAACTAACTTGAAGCAAGGGATAAATTTCCAATTCACAAAAAATTTGGATTTTTTTTTTTCAATTTGAAAATTTTCCAAATTCTTGACTTCATTTTGAGGCATCTAAAAATTTAATTGTGTTGACGAAATTTCAGTATCGTCCTTTTAAGGTCATTTGCCACTACCTACTGTAATATTAACGTCTTCCCTACTTCAAAAAACTGAAATTTAGCTCATCTAATAAACACCTTTTATGATTGGTGAATTGGATAGACTTCTGTTTATCAATTGAGGTGAATTCGAATATGAGTCATGTTGTTCAAGATTGTAGAATGTATAAAGCAAGCTTACATTTTCGTCGTAAAACAGCTGTGTAGTAGAAATGGGTTGTGTGATTGGTAGGTCTAAAAGACGTTATCTTTTTCTAACTCAATATGAGGAGGTTGTCCATCTTATGTCAAATTTATTGAGAAATTTTTTTTATCTGAGCTATTCTTGCTTTAGAATGCATATTCGCGAATATGACGCCAAAAAACGGCTGCAAAACAACGTATAGATGGGTCGCGTGAAAAATAGGTGTAAAAGACGCTATCTTTTTTCGACGAAATAACGGGTTAAGAATAAAAATAAATCGTCACTTTATGTAAAATTCAATAAGGAACATTTTTTCACTGAACTATTTTTGCGTAAAAATGTATATTTATGGAGATAACGTAAAAAAACGCTGCGACGTGACATATTTCACGCGCTAACACGCGATGCACAAGGGCTACAGAGTGAGACTTTTAGTATGTTGTTTAAAACACCTCCTACTACCAAATTATGAAGAAAAACCTTTTACGGCAATTAGTCCGAATAAAAGTTCTAATTCGATTAGACTAATAACATATATAAAAAAAAATTTGGATCAATAAATTTCTAAAAAATTGTCAGCTATTTTTTTTATTTTGGCAATTTGGACATAATCTCTAAAGTTGAGTGAAAATTAATATTATCCCTATCAAAATTAAAAAAATTAAAAAATTTTAAATTTTATAAATGTCTATATCAAAATTTTTTGCTTCTTTGGATGGGTTTCCAATCAACTCAAAAAAAGTTAAAAATTATAACGAGGGGGGCCCCACCGGCTCTCGGGGCCTTTTCCAAGATATTTATCCTGGGGCCCCCAAATGGCTGAGCACGCCCCTGATATTTATCTACCCGCCACAGTACTCATATGGTGAGAAAAGATAAATAAATTCAAAACTGAACCATTTTATCAAAAAATTGGGTTTTTAAATCGAGAATTATAAATTTAATTCATATCATCAAACATCCTTGTTAGAATTCGTAATCATTTTTTCCGCATACTTTGTTTAAAACTAGTTGTGTAGAGAATTTGAAATCGTTAATACCTCGCGTTTTCCGAGACTGTCATTCTACAACTTTACATATAGATAAGTACGCAAGTTTCAATCTGTAACTCTCGCAAACCTGTTCAGTATAAATTTACATCATCATTTAACTGTTTAATCACAGAAGTAAGAGACTGATAAAATAGTTTACAATAAAATTGGTCAAAACTTCTAACAGTTTCTAAATGAGATACCTACCTAAATATTTTCCATAGTTTTTGTGAGTTTATAGGAATACCTATTTTTTGAAAGTGTTTGGACAATAATCGTGAACATGCCGTTAATAGTTGAAGTTAAACAAGGAAAACTCCGAGGAAGAGAGAATACTTCCGTATTAACAGGACAGAAATATTATACATTTTCGGGAATTCCTTATGCCAAGCCTCCAGTTGGAGATTTGCGGTTCAAAGTAAGGATATTACTTCAATTAAATTATTTTTGAACTTGTATGGTTGTTATATTTCAAAATAACATATTTTTATTCAGGCAGTTAATGAGATTTGAGAGCTAGTTTATATGATACTGTAATTTTTAACTTTTATAAAATGAGGTTTTTTAAAGGATCCTCAGCCGCATGAAAAGTGGGAAGGCATATACGATGCTACATATGAGCGGGATTCATGCTTTCAAAAGAATCCTTTCACACAGAAGTGGGAAGGGTCAGAGGATTGCCTCTACATCAATGTCAATACTCCTGAAGTAAACAGATATTTACATTCAGAAGTGTTTTCAGTGTTATTGTCTATGAATGATACAACTTCATTGTATTAACAACAGATTCCTGCCGAGATCAAAGCACCGAAGGCTGTTATGGTCTTTATCCACGGCGGAGGTTTCTTCTTTGGTTCAGGATCAGAAAAACAATACTCAGCTGATTATTTGCTTCCACTAGACGTTATTTTAGTAACGATGAACTACAGGTTACATGTATTGGGTGAGTAATTTAAGAAAACAGGAAAGACCAGATGACTGTAGATAGATAGATAGATATAATTTATTTGTAGGATACTCTAAAGAGTCATTACAATGTCTTTAAAAATTAAAAAATAGATAAATAAATAAATAGTTTAACAAATAAGAAAATAAAATAAAAATCATAGAACAAGCTCTAATCAAAGAGTACAAATTTTTCAGGCTTTTTAAACCTCGGTATACCCAATTATGCTGGAAACGCGGGTCTGAAAGACCAATCATTGGCATTAAAATGGGTAAAAGAAAATATAAAGCAGTTTGGTGGTGATCCAAATAATATCACAATTTTTGGAGAAAGTGCTGGTGGTGCAGGAGTTCAATATCATATTATATCACCAATGTCAAAAGGTAAACTTATTTTAAAATGTCTACATTATTTGGAGGACAGTTTGATAAAAAAGCCGGTGTTTTGAGAGAAAATAACATCAGGAAATTCCATGAATCATCCTTAATATGTTCTCACCTAATGTACTTGGAAAGCCAAAATTTTATGTATGATATTTGTTGACTATTAGAATATGACCACTTGAGTTCAGATAAAAATTTATCCAAAATTTGAAAAGATTCTTAAATAGTTGATGTTTGTAAGTAAAAAGTACTACATATCCCTAATTCAAGTTTTAAAGTTAGTTTTGAAAGAGATAAATGAGAGTTTTCACTTCAAGTACAGGATGTGAGTACTATGAAGAGATTATCAACATCATCAGCAAATCTGAACAAGTTCTTTTGCAACATGGTAGCTCAGGTTTTTGCATTCTTAGAATCAAAGAGTTGACTTTTATTTTTCTTATAATGAAGTCCCAAAATAATCGTTATTCCATTTATCTTAGGTTTATTCCAAAAAGCTATCATGGAAAGTGGCATCTGTTTTGGTCCTGGGTATAAAAAAGAACTTGATCCTAAAGATGCGGTCAAAGATTTTAGTAAAAGATTAGGATTCACCGGTAAAGGCTATCTGGAATTATTGGAGTTCTTGAAAAAGCAACCTGTAAAAGTTTTAGTTGATACATATGCAGATATGACAACCGACATTTTCAAAGTAAGTTTCAGCATACAGATTGTTAAGTGGGTAATTAAATTGTTGCTCACAGCACTACATTCAAAATTCGTTTTTAGTTGCATCCTGGTGGCTTTATGTTAGGTTCATTTTCACCCGGCGTCGAAGCTATAAAAGAAGGAGCTTTTTTGCCTGCATCACCTGAAGAACTTCTTAAAAATACAGCTCCTTTGCCCGTTATCTGCGGACTTACCGACAAAGAAGGATATATTTTTGTAGGATGTGAGTATATTAATCGTCTATCAGCATGAACATACATGTATTATCTTGGTGCTTTACACTGCATTAGAACTTCGTTCAAAATAAGAATAAATCTTCCTCTAGCTTTCTCGAAAGACATTGTGGAGCATCTTAAGAAAGATTTCAGCATAATTTTAAAGAATAACTTTGATATCGTGCCAGAAAAATTGGCTGAAGTTAGTGCTCAGGTCAAGAAATACTATTTAGGTGATAAGGAAGTTGGAGTTGAAACTGCTGAGCAACTGACTGATGTAAGAAAGATTAAATAAGCAGGAATGAGATGAAATCCCATTTAAATTATACATTTTGAAATTCATTTCACAGCTATGCAGTGATATAATGTTCTTCAAAATATACGAAGCCATTGATTTCGTTATGAAATCACCAATGCCCCCATATGTGTATGAATTCGATTACGACAGGAAGCCAGGTGAAAGTTTTTTAAAAAAAGCCATCTTACCAAAAAATTTCAAAGGTAAATCAGTGTTATTGATTGTGAAATTTACAACATGGAAGTTCCGGCATTTCTATTTTCTGTTCTTTTCCAAAGGTGCATGCCATGCAGCCGAACTGCCATGCTTATTTTATGCAAAGAATTCCCTAACTCCTCCTCCGTCACATCCTGATGATTTAACAGTCATCAAAAATATTACTACATTATGGACGAATTTCGCAAAAACTGGGTAGGTTTTAAAAGATTAAGCTTTGGATTAAAAAGTTTAACATAAATTAAGTAGGATGGTAGCACTAATTATCAAGCGTATTCGTTTCGTTCCTTACGTTTTCAGCACTCCTAGTCATGGGTCAACTACCTGGACGCCTTCGACAACGAGTGAAAGTTATTACCTGAAAATTGATACCAATTTGGAATTGAAGAAAGGTAAACTTTATGGTGAACGGTTGCAGTTCTTGAAAAACGTGCTGAAACCTGTGTTAATACCAATATAATACGTATATATTTTTTTTCATTCTACCATTTTAATATAAATATTCATTTCAAATGATTATTTTGATTTCGTTCAATTGCGTTCATTAATGAAAAATGATTTTATTCTATAATGTTTTTAAGCTGCTTTAAATCTGTTGGTGTTTAATGGAGATCTAGATTCATAGTTGTTATTTTTATTATGTAAGTATTTGAGAATGCGTTTAGTTTTCAAAAATATATGCAATTATCCATATTTTCTTTTTCTTGGTGGGCTTATCTATTCGGGTGAATAAATTTTTCTCGAAACATGTTCTAATGATCTACTCAATTATTTATCAAGAAAATCGCGCATTTTTTTGTTCCTTTAATACAACTGTACGTAATTTTTATTAAGCTAACGGTTTTCGTTTATGATTAATTTTAACTTCATTCTTCCGATTCAAGGTTTGTTACAAAATTTCTAGACTGATGATGAGAATAATCAAAATCAATATAAATGCTAAAATAACCTGTTTGTCAACTAAATAAATGTGCTACGTATAACATAATTGTGCACATGAATACTTTTAAAAAAATTAGGCATCAAAAAATTTAATGAATTTCTCACTGAATTCAAATATAACGCTATATATTATAAAAGTACCTAGAGTATATTCAGGTTCATAGATACCTATTTCATAATTTGCAGGAAAGTCAAATAAAATGCTAAAAAAGTTTTGAAATTTTTTATGAATATCAGAAATGATGATTTGGGATGGGGACATATGTTGCTAAAATCCTTTTGAATATTGAAGTAGCCCATCCTTATTTTTTTTTTGCTTATATATACCTATGTGATAAATATTAATAGGTATATATGTCGTTGAAACCATAAGATAATCATGCTAATTAGATATACTATTTATTTATTGGTACCTATATCGAAAGTATTGAAGAAGTGAAAAAAGTATAGGCAAAAAAACGAAGAAAGAGTAAAATAAGGCAAGTGAATTGTGAATCTTGATTTAGAGAGGAAAAGAATGATGGTTAGTCAACCGAAGTTTATTCATCGTAACTAACGCATGGAGTAGTAGGTACCTACTTATATAAAACATCACGTTAATTGCTAAGAAAAAAAAATTCTTCATTTAGGTATAATAAGCATTTTTCACGATTTAAATTTGTAGGGAAATAAATAATTTCTCGTTCTTTAATCTAACTATTTCAAATTTTATTTTATCACAAAATATTTGCATTTGCATCACATCATGTAACTTATAACTGTTATCTACGTGTTTCTCCTTATCTACTTAGGTTAGCTCGGTGTTGTACCCACATACACATATACAGTTCATAAAAACATACGGAGTTTATTAACTACGAGGTTGTATAATTTGCTCTAGCAAAGCGAATTAATTCTACATCTGCTACACTTTTTCCTTTTTTTTTTTTTTTGAAACACCAATTAAAAACCGCAATATGATAACATTAAACATTCTAGTGGCAAACTTACAAGTATATAACTATAATTATCTCTCTTGCTCCATTCATTAATATATTTTATCCCTCTGTTAGGAGAAGAAAGAAAAATTATTTATTATTTAGTGAATTAATAAATTTTTATTTATTTCAAATCAAGAATCATCAATAAAGAATATTAAATCACTTTTTCGGCTCACATTTTTCAAATTTTCGTCCTCTAGGTAATACATGGACCAACTTGTCATCCGCGACGCATCAAGTTCCTTAACCTTTTCCAAATGCTATAAAACATTCTGTTTTTCGCAAGATGTTGCAAATAACGTGCTCCAAACTAAATTATTCTCGTAAACTCGTTCAGTAAAAATGTCCATGAACGCTTGAAATTTAATCATAAAAAGTGGGGAATCAATCTTCATATTCTAATTCACTTCGAATCCGAACTTCGCACTGTTTCCAAACCGGCTGAATATTTTTTTTAACATCGACTCATCGAGCCTGAGAGTAGTTTCTGCATGTGATTAGATGTGTTTAGACGTGTATATCCGCCGATCGTGGGTGCAATATGTCGTTAATAGTTGAAGTGAAACAAGGAAAACTCCAAGGAAAGGAGAATAGTTCCGTATTAACAGGGCAAAAATATTATACATTTTCAGGAATTCCATATGCCAAGCCACCTATAGGGGATTTACGGTTTAAGGTAAGAAATTAAGAATATTATTTTTTTTGGTACTTTTGAATTGTCTCATATAATGTTTATTTATAACTCGATTCAGTACCTTATAAATTACATTTTCGACTATGGGGTGAATTTTTTTTAGGATCCTCAACCTTATGAGAAGTGGGAAGGTATATATGATGCTACTTATGAACGAGATTCGTGTTTTCAAGAGAATCCTTTTACACAGAAATGGGAAGGATCGGAGGATTGCCTTTACCTTAATGTTAACACACCTCAGGTATATAGGTATCTATTTTTTAAAAGTAATAAAGTAATACCCCGATAATACGAGCATTTTAATTCTAGATTCCTTCCGAAATCAAAGAACCGAAAGCTGTAATGGTATTCATTCATGGGGGAGGTTTCTACAGCGGTTCAGGATCAGAAAAGTCGTATTCGGGTGACTACTTAATTCCTCATGATGTTGTTTTTGTCACAATGAACTATAGATTACACGTATTAGGTACTCATGGAAATTAAATAAAATAAGAAAAGATGTAATATGAATGACCAGTTTCTATAATTTATCCAATTTATAGGATTTCTAAGCCTCGGCATAAAGGAGTGCACCGGAAACGCAGCACTGAAGGATCAATCACTGGCGTTAAAATGGGTGAAAGAGAATATCAAGCAATTCGGTGGAGATCCAAACAATATCACTGTTTTTGGAGAAAGTGCTGGTGGCGCATCAGTCCATTTTCAGGTCATATCACCGCTCTCTAAAGGTAAACATTTTTTCGACATGTTTTCAGATTATAAAAGGCATACATGTTTGTATTTTTCCCATGAATGAATTGTTATACTAAATATATCGAATACAAATTAGGTTTATTCAACAAAGCGATTATACAAAGTGGTAATATTTTCGTTCCTTGGGCCAAAGAAGAATTTGATCCGAAAGATATGGCTAAAGATCTCGGAAAAATGCTGGGGTTCATTGGTGAGGATCGTCAGAAATTAGTGGAGTTCTTGAGACAGCAGCCTATCGAAAGGTTAGGTGATGCGTATGCGGATATGACTGCCAACCTTCATGAAGTGAGCCTCATTGGCTGTGATTTTCCTAGTTATCATGTCGCAGATAATGTTGAATTTGAAATTCGTTTTCAGATGCATCCAGCTAACTTTTGTCCTGGTCCGTTTTCACCTTGTATCGAAGATATTAAAGAAGGTGCTTTTTTACCTGATTCGCCTGCAGAACTTGTAAAAAACACCGCTCCTCTTCCTATCATTTACGGAGTTACCGATAAAGAAGGATATCTTTTCGTGGGAAGTGGGTACTTCTATGAATCATATAGTAAATTAAATACCATCTAGAAGAATCGTTATTATTTTAACGAATCTTTAAAAAATACTAAATCTTTTTACAGCTTTCACTGAAGATGTTCTGGCACAACTTAAGCAAAATTTTAGTATAATTCTGAAGAATAATTTTAATATTATGCCTGAAAAGTTGGCTGAAGTTAGTGCTGAAGTAAAGAAGTATTATTTGGGTGATAAAGAAATAGGGAATGAAACTGCCGAACAATTGACTGATGTAATTTATTCTTCATACTAAAAAATAACAATTTCTGTCATTATGACGATTAAGTACTTTCCAAATGATTTAATTTAAAATCTGTTTACAGTTATGTAGCGATATAATGTATTTTCAAATGTACGAAGCGATAGATTTCGTAACCAGTTCTTCCACACCACCCTATCTCTATGAATTCGATTACGATAAAGGTCCAAATATTTTTAAAGCACTTTTCAAAAATTTCGAATTTCGAGGCCTTCCAAAAAATTTCAAAGGTAAAGTTACTTTGTGATTAATGGCTTCTGTAGAGTATTTAAAAAAATACTTTTTTTTTATTATTAGGAGCGTGTCACGGGGCTGAGCTTCGCTTTATATTTTTTTCTAAGAATGGATCCAAACCCCCTCCAAAAGATCCTGAAGATCTAGCAGTAATTAAGAATATTACTACGTTATGGACAAATTTCGCGAAAAGCGGGTAAATGTTTGTAATGAACTGCCACTTATTCATGAGAAAACGAATGTAGACAATGAGTGAGCATATCAAACAATGACATTGTATTGATTAAATCGTTCACTGTGTTTTTTAGAATACCTAACAACGATCAAACCACATGGACGCCTTCAACGTCGAAAAAAGCTTATTACTTGGAAATTGATACCAATTTAGAGTTAAAAGAAGGTAATATTTATGGAAAGCGGCTACAGTTTCTAAGAGATGTTTTGGGACCTGTGATTATACCTACATAAGGTTGTTGCTGTTGTTGTTGTTTTTTTTTATACAAAAAAAATTATATTGTGAATTCATTACGATATTATTGTAATAGAAATTGTGTAAATATATGTATACATTTATATTTTATAAAATTCTTCGATGACAAGAAAACAAGTATGTTCCCACTATTTCGTGTTCATAGGATGTTGCCGATATATAATTCAGTTATTCGGCTTGCTATTGTAGTCGGTCATCAATAGATCCAACAATTTGATAAGAAGGGCAGTTGACCCGTGGCGAAAAACTGCAGCCAGTAGCTTCATTATTACCAAATATAATCAGCAAAAGTTCATTTATGCTAAATAATTATTATCGTAATTCACGAAAAAGTAGATAACTCATTCTGCATATGATGGGGAGCTAAGCAAAACTTCTCATAGTTTTCGAAAGTTCATAAGAAGAACCGATTTAAGATAATTTTTAATCATGAAAAAAACATTGGATTAGGGCTTATCTGTCGAGGGTCAGTCATCATTTACTATGAAGTTTTACCTACAGATATAATATAATCTTATAAATGGGTCAAATAAGTAGTAACCTTTATCATGCAAAATTCACACCATAGGTACCTGGCTTTTTTTATGTTTGAATAAAATTTTGCCACCTAGTTAGATTTTTTATTGCCCAACATTTCATATCAACTTTTGCTATAAACTATCTCCTTTGTTACTGTATACCTCTTTTTAAGTTGTTTTGAAGTGAAGGAGATAATACTTTGGCAAATGGCTGTCCAAGAAATCTTCATAAGTAAAGAATCAGTAACTCTATATTCGAAACTTCCAATATTTGAATTAATGGAGTTTGAATTTTGCACTTGATAATGAAACTCGTTGTTAATAATCTAGTTCAGTTTCATCTGTAATTGGATAAAAGTAGCTAATATTATTTTAGCAACTTTCTGAATTACTCACGTTTGTACATCTTAAACATAGCGCCCCGATATGAAAAGCGGTAGGTAAATTTGAAATATCTTTTTCTCTGTACGTACGAAGCTTATAGGAAGAAAGAAAAGGTCCATATTAATTGGACAGAAATATTACGCGTTTTCGGGAATTCCTCACGCGAAACCACCAATTGGTGATTTACGATTCAAGATAAGTTATCTAGTTATTGGCTGAGCTCTAAATCAAAACGATAGCTAATCACTTCTTTGTTTCTATTGTTTGGTTTGTGGATTTGTACTTTGCTATATGTTTGTAATTCCTATTGGAATAATGTCTGTACTTCAAACGCGTATCAAAAACTATCTCGACATCTATTAACGACCTGGAAATTAATTATTTAAATAGGATTCTCAAGCTTATGGATCTTCAAATTATCTTATAATTTTTACTATTCCTTATTTTGAATCCATTTTGACCATAATTTAAGAGTTCATATTCTGGTTATAAACTGAGCCTACATAGGTAAAAATTATAGCCTTTCTAGGTCGATATGGTGAAGAAATATGAAAGATTCGTGAAATTCCTTGTAGCAGTAATTTTCCAATCGAAAAGCAATTTTGCTTTAATTCGCCTCCACATTCATTTGGGAAGGAAAAATCAGAATAATAATTATATTAAAACTTATACAAATCTATTGAATAAAAAAAAAAATATTATCATATTTAAATTTAAGTATAATTTTAAAATAATTAAATAAATTGAAATACCTAAACTCATTTTATAATTTAAGATTTAAACAAAATTAATTATATTTACATAAATAATTGAAGATAAAGCAGTGGGGGGGGGGGGAATATACATACCAAAAAGTGGGACATTTGCCAGATGATTACAAACGGTCTGAAACCCAAAGATTTGAAGACCCTACCCTCCCTTGAACACACTCTTAAATCTGATAGACTGTAATAGCTGTCGTTTTGAAGTTGAATTCAGCCAAAACATTTGAGAAATTCCTTTTCGCTATATTTGAATAGTTTGAGAATTAAATATTTAAGTATATCGATTTGAACTCGACTTTTCATAAAAGTAAAATTTAAAACCGTATTCCTCCCCATTTAAACTCATTCTCTTCAAGACTACCAATCATATTGCTACTACAACATAAGTTAAATAATAATAATCTTCATGTCCTTCAGAAATTAGGCTAAAAATAAGTTGAAACATTAAAATAACAGATACGCAAACCGGAAAACAAAATAATGAATACTCTCAGCAAAGTTATCAATTAAATATTCGAAAAAAAGAAACGAAAAAAAAAACAGGATTTTTTGCTTGACTTAACGAAGGAATGAATGCCAAAAAATCAAATTTTTTATATTCGCTTCTTTCGCGATTAAAGTTCTTTGTCAGCTCGAGCACGCACGTTACACGAGACTATCATTTTAACTATCACTACAACGTTTTGATTTTCATTTATTTATCAACACTGCATGTACCGTGAATAATACGAACAAAGATACTCCTTAATTGACGCTTTATCGCTACCAGCGGCAAATCAACATTCACATTCCGGTTTACAACCAGTTAGGACCATTTGAACTCCTAAAATATCTCGGTGTTATTATCGTAAATTGGTGGAGTCTTGATTTTCGTATTATAGTTGGTTTGATTGCGAATATGTCGTTCATTGTTGAAGTTCAACAAGGAAAACTTAAAGGAGTAGAGAATACCTCTGTATTAAATGGACAGAAATATTATTCATTTTTGGGAATTCCATATGCAAAACCACCAGTTGGAGATTTACGGTTTAAAGTAAGTCAATTTAATTTTTTTTTTTATTTCAATAATAAGTCAAAGATCTACATAGAAATACGTAATTATTCAACTGAAGTAACATTTTAAAATACTTTTGCATTTAATTTTTTTCCCCTTTAAAGTAGTAGGTAAGTTGACAATGTGTTATTTTTTTCCAAATTTATAAGAAGATATACCCATATTTTTTCAGTTTAATTTTTATTCATTTTATCATTGATGCAATACCATTGAAAAAATGTTTGAAATGTAATTTAAATAATTTTACACGATCATATTTCGTTGCCTACTTCATTTAATTGGGGGGAGGGGGGGGGCAGATTTTGTATTTTATTTTTCTTCAAAAATTTATTACTCAACATATTCAATATCGTAAAGTATTATTTTAATAAAAGGATAATGTAGCTCCCTCACGAATTTATAATTTATTACGATGAATATTATTATAATAAAAATCATATTGCCTAAATGTACTCAAGCTGTTAGACAAATAATGTTATCAAAAGATAAAAGTTGCATAGTATTATTTTAATAAAAGTATAATATAGGTTCCTCGCGAATTTATAATTTACTATGATGAATATTATAACAAAAATCGTAAGTATTACCTAAATGTGCTCAAGCTGCTAGACAAATAATGTTATCAAAAGATAAAAGATTTTATGGCTTAATAATCCCGTTCCCCAGCATAGAATTTATGGTGCAGATAAGTGTTGAAAAAATTTATTTTTTCAACTTTTTTTCAGGCCCCTGAACCTTATGAAAAATGGGATGGGATATATGATGCCACTCATGAAGGAAATTCTTGTACCCAGAAGGATTATTTTATAACCCATGGATTCCTAGGATCAGAAGATTGTCTATTTATTAATGTTCATACTCCACAGGTAAGCAGGCATCATGTTCCTTTTGTTTAATATACGTATCGAATTCATACGCTGATATGTTAATTAGCTATTTGATAATTTAGAGGTAAACTATAGCTCATCCGATTGTCTGAACCATTCAAATCACGCTTCGTTGTAATATAGATAAGAATTATTTACATTTTGCGATTACATAGTTTGCAAGGTTCACGATGATTTCTTTGTGCTTTGAAAATTAAGCTGTGACGTGTTTGAGTGATAACAGCTATCGGCAAGGTACTTATAAGAAATAAATTATTAAAATCAAAATAATACTAATTTATTATTCATTTTAGGTTCCTGCTGATATTAAAGTTCCTAAGGCCGTTCTGGTGTTCATTCATGGCGGCGGATTTTTCACCGGTTCTGGATCACAGAAAATGTACTCGGCTGATTTTTTAATTACTCAAGATATTATTATGGTTACATTCAACTACAGATTACACATATTTGGTAGGTGATAGCTTTGTCGCTGAAAAGGGTATCAACTAGAGTATGCCGAATTTTGCAAAATTGTTGAAATGATGGAAAAATAGTTGCCAAATAACACATAGAAAAAGTAAAAAAATCAAGTATTTAAAGGAGGTCTTCAAAATGATGTTAAATTCGTAAAAAATAAGAAAATTTTAAAAAAAATTGATTTTTGGGCTTTATATAATTTTTTGAGTTCAAAAAGTCACATTTATTCTCTGAGGATTGTACAAGTATTGGGAGTTGATATTTTAAAAGTTTAGGGGACTTGACAGTTTAAAAAATTTTTGAAAATCACTATATTTCGTATTTTTTCATAAATGGCTCATTTACACAATTTCACACATTTCAAGTAATATTTCATTTTTGATATGTTTTCTAAATGATTTGATAGAGATACTAGAAAATCAGGGTTCTACGGCAGAACACCCCGATTTGTCTTCAAATCATAAAATACTTATAACATTTGAATGCGAACTAAATTCAAATACTTATTTCTAAAAAATAATTTTTTTGAAATTTTTGAAGTTTTGAATATTTTGATTTTATTTTTGCAGCTACACACATCAACATTTCGGGTTGAAATTTTGAAAAATTTCCGGAATTAATTTCACAACTAATCTTTCCACATCCCTTTTAGTTTAAAACACAACAGAATTCCGTACACTCTATTATCAAGTAGACAATGGATTATGAGCTCATAATCAGGATCCATGAAATAATTTCATATTAAATACATTGGTTTTTCAGGTTATCTCAATCTCGGTATCCCCGACTGTCCCGGTAACGCTGGCCTCAAAGATCAATCACTGGCATTAAAATGGATAAAGGAAAATATCGCAAAATTCGGCGGCGACCCGAACAATATCACAATTTTTGGAGAAAGTGCCGGTGCTTCTTCGGTTCAGTTTCAAATCATATCGCCATTGTCGAAAGGTAAACTTAATCAAAACTTCTCATTTTCTAAAAACCAATCCGAAATCAACGTAGCATGAGAAAAGGCGCGGCAAACCGGAAGTATACCCATACGATAGCGATAATGAACGTTCAACCGCATTCTCGTTTCCTTTATTCGGGAATCCGTATACGCGGTTTCGAGAGAGTGTTTAACTTGACAAAAACCTTTCAATAGCTTAATTTAATACAACCGGCGCGTAACAACGAGCTACCCTCGATTCGAAGAAAATATAAAATATCACAATGGCAAAGAAATCGCTCGCTACCAACAATCGTTTTTACTCGTAAACACCGAATAAGCGAACGTAAATAAAAATCGTATCAAATTCCATTAAAACCATCCTACACATTTTATGGCTGCGAAATAAACTTAAGTACTTTTTAAACAAGATTAATGTGTGTCCTTTTGTAAGACATTAAGGAGAGATATTTCTTTTCGCGAATCGGCCTTCTCAATCGATAGTTTAATAGACGACGTACGGAAAGCGATTTAGAATTAACGTTTGAAATGTTCTTTCTCGTTAAATCGTTCGCGATAATCTGACATCAGCGGTTCGTGAGAAAAAAAAATCGTCCACTGGATTGCGCGAATCTTCAAACAGATGCCATTTCGTTTCTTATAACCGTAAAATGGTTTCGATTCAACGCAGGCTTATTCAACAAAGCGATCTTACAAAGTGGCTCGGCGCTGGTTCCCTGGGCGATGACATTCGATCCCAAAGAAATGGCGGAAGAGATAGCCAAGCGACTCGGATTTCAAGGCGGAAGTGCCCAACAAGTTTTGGATTTCCTGAAACTGCAATCCTCCGATGACCTCACCCATGAAGCTACGGTCATGACTGAGGATCTTAAAAAAGTGAGCTCCAATAATAAGAGTATTATCATTGTTGTACCACATTCTATTACCAGTCGATTTCTTAGCGTTATCCCGGCAGATGTACTTCTATTCCATTTTCACCTTCCGTTGAGACCATAAAAGATGGCGCTTTTTTGCCTGAATTACCTCAAAAGCTTCTAGAAACCACTCCACCTCTTCCTATTATTTACGGAGCCAACAATAAAGAGGGACTGTTACTCTTTTTAGGTAAGTTCAAACTACTTGGCTATTATGTACCAAATGAGTATAGTTACATTTTTTTTAATCCATGTATAACGTATTACAACATGAATTGTTTTTTCAGCTCTCACCGACGACATAATACCTCGGCTCAAGGATGATTTTAGTTTAGTTTTGAAAAATAATTTCAAAATTGATCCAGCTCTGCTGCCTACACTTAGTGACAAAGTTAAACAGTATTATTTTGGCGATAAAGAAATCGGAATGGAAACTGCTGAGTCATTAACTGATGTAAGACAGTTTTTTTTTTATTAGTCACCTCACGACTCATCGAACGGTTGAAGTAAAATAATGCTTATGTATTACAATTAAATTCACAGTTATATACTGATTTATATTTCTACCAAATGTACGAAGCCATCGATTTCGTAACAAAAACACAAACGCCAGCATATGTGTACGAATTTTGCTACGACGGCGGTTTCAACATATTCAAGAAAATCGCTATGCGTGAGCTTAACGTAGATATCAAAGGTAAGTATCTAATTGGTGCTGAAGTTGATAATTGTCGCAAATGAATATTTTTGTAGTAAAAATTATGGGAATAGATGTTAAATACTACATCATTATCATGTAACTGAAACATATAATTAGAAAGCGCGCAAATCCTAGTGAACTGCTAAAGAAGACATTGCATTCATCTGATATCAAGATGATCATGGGAGTTTTTTTTATTTTTCAAATTAAGCTTTACGATAAAAATGACCACAAATAATATCGTTAAAGGATTTCATTACGGTTATGGAGTTGTGGACTCGAAAAATATTATAAACCCTAACCATGGGTGTAATTGAAGGTAAACTGGAGTGGACTCAACTGCAACCTGAAAGATCTATTAAGGTCTAAAAAGTTGTTATTTTTAATGGAGAAGAAAATAACAAAATTTCTCAATTTAGATGTTGAGTGATTTTGTAATAACAAATGATTCATAAACCTCTTTTATGTTGAATTTCAAGTTGAGTTTTGTTTTTTCTGGTATTTTCAAAAAATAAATGAATAAAAAATAATGTTTTATTTTGAAACTGATAAGAATTGATTTTATTCAAATAATAATAATAATAATAATAATAATAATAATTGGTAGTTCTTGACTTAAAAAAAAAAAATATGTTTTTTTTCTGAAATAACCTTGCTCTTACAAAATATTTTGAATGCTTTACTGCTCCAAAGCTAGCTGCGGTTCAAAAAGCACATTACTATTTTCAAGGTGATCGCACCATAGTCATGAATAAAAACTATACCAATTAGGTATTTCTTTAAAGGATGCGACCATCGCCTCCTTCATATCACTCATACTAATCATTTAAAAAATAAATGTAAGAAATTATATTACGTATTAAATAAAAACATAAATTAAATTTGGAAACGAATTCATTGATTATTATCTAAAATTTAAAATTAGATTAGATAAATCAAAATTCACGACATCAAAAGTTGCCTTTTTCTCTTTCTCGCTTCGCCACTGTAGAGTTGTAAGCCTCAATCGATATTTTGAACTGCAATAATAGATTTTTACCTCTGTACAGGTGCATCTCATGGAGACGATCTAGGTTATTTATTTTATCCAAGAATGATGCCAACAGCTCCACCAATTGAGGGTGATGATTTAGCAGTCATCAATAATATGATTACGCTGTGGGCAAATTTTGCAAAAACTGCGTAAGTTCAACTTTTATTGAGTTAGAATCATGAGAACCAACTGGCTTTCCACACGAAAGAATTTAAAAAATCAGATTTCAACCTCTTTTTGGAAATAACCATCATGAGTTCCCAAAAATTGTGGAAATATTGCATTTTTTCCTTTCATTTTCAATCGCTTAATAAATATATTCACGTTGAAGTTTCAATTAAAGATTCTGGTATTTTATCATCTTTTATATTGAAAACTGAAGCATTAAGAAAAAAAAATTTAATTTAATATACCGGAAAAAATTAGCTAAAAGGTGAATAAATTCAAAACATATATGTATTTTTGGCAATGAAAGTATAGATTAAAATTGTGTATTTCATTGATAAACACTTTTAAGCATTAAATAAATATTATTTATGTCATTTATTGTTCTTAATATCATTCAAATATGTAATTTATTTCTATGAGAGAAAAATTTTTGCGCTTGTGGTGCTCGAATCAAGTAGTCACCCGGTATAAGAAAAAAAATTATATTTAAAAATGAAAATATTAAATCAATTATCCATGAAAGTCATTATTTAAACCTGAAAGATTGTCTACTTAATTTAAATAAACGTAAAATAATGATAAAAACAATAATTAATAAAAATGAAATAAAAGTAAAAATGAAATATAAATTGAAAAATCGATTAATAAGAATTATATTAATATTTGAATTAGCATAGACTAGAAATTTTATTGGAAGTTCATATGTACCATACTTTGAAATTTATCCTCTTATATAAGGGAATTTTTGGGCAGTAGTAAACACTCAAAGTTCATAGAATACAAGGTTATCATATTGAGAAGAAAAAAATATACCCATAACTTATACTTGATATTTTTTTTTTTATCCACCTTTCTATGTATTCGCACATAGAAAAATTTTTAAAACTCGTTTCCCAACTTTATTCGATTTACAAACTACATTTACAGAGCTAATTATCTGTTCTCGACTCTAGAATAATCTAAAATGTGAAATTTGAAGCTATTTTTCCTTCGACCTTGCATTATTGTTAAGTTTTATTGAGGACAATATTTTAATGGAACATTCTGTGTTTATTTTAGAGTTCCCACCGAAACGCTAACTTGGGCACCTTCAACATCAAGTCAACCTTGCTACTTGCAAATTGATCCTACGCTGACTTTAACTGATGGAAAAGTTTTCGGAAAACGATTGCAATTTTTGAAAGATTTACTCGGGCCTGTGGCAAAACCTTATGACATTTTTTGACAATTAAATACTCGTATATCTATTTGTAAAATGTAGTAATAATCTGTATTTTCATTTTATTTTTGTTCAATTGAGAGATTATTTTCACTGAGAATGTATGAAAGCATTTCGTGGTAAGGTATGTGTACCGCAGAAAACACGAAATTGATGAACGCTAGAATTCACTGGTAAATGTCGATATGCAGCAAGTTTAGTGGTAGAAGTCTGAAATGAAGAACTTGTTTTAAGTAATTTCCAACAATGACCGGTGAATGTTAACATATACACCAATAGCCAACGGCGAATGTTGACATATGTGCAAATGAATAGCTTATTAGTGGATGTTACAAGAAAGGAAGTGAGAGAGCGAAATAGTTTAAATCTTTGAAAAAAACTTTAATTTAAAGCATACAATAAATTTTGGAAAATAACTGTTTACAATAATCTTATTACCTATATAATTATATATATGTACCTTTTTCGTTTGTAATTCTTTTACTCTCTACTTGTAATGGCTTGTTCTTGCATGAGTTTGGGAAAGTATAGGTATATCGAACACTTTGTAATAATTAATAATAAATGTTACTTTGTCCAGCTTTCAATGGAGTGAGCAATTTAGGATTTTCATTACTAACTTTAAAACACCGAATCTCTCGAGATAATGATGACCTTATTGACAAAATTCGTATTAAAAAAATGTTGGACGTTTGTTAGTGATTACAAATGACCTAAAATACGAAGATTTGAAGAACCCACACTTCCCCGACTCCTTATTCCCAAATCATGTCGGTTGTTAAGAGCTATACATATATTTTTTCTTATTAAAATCTTTGTTTATAATTAACAAGATGGAACAATTTTCGCTATAATGTGGTTACCTTGCTATATAATTATTTCGTTAATAAAAACGTGCTGCGCGAAAAATTGAAAAATTTTGCAACTTTTCAAATGTCATCACTCACTTCACACAAAGAACACGAACACAAACATTCTACCCAACCGCTTGTTAGATAAATACTAAATAGTGAAGAGACGTTGACAATCCATTGGTATCATGCGCATTACGATATTGCGCATGAAGTGTTGGGTATTTAATAATGTTCCCCGGATATTCTAGGGAATCATTTTACCCATCACATCTTGCGCATTTCTCTACTGTACATAGAGGGAATATTGGGCAATGGCAGTGCTCAGAGTTTCAGGAAACTGTTAAGATGTACATTTTCCCGTAATTTTGGAATTTATACGCATTTTAAACATCTCACGTGAACCCTGGAAAATAAATCTCTTAAAAGTATTTGTCATTATGTATATTTTCCCCGATGTCTCATGTCTCTTGGAGAAATCTGTTTTGAATAATTCTATGGGACCCTTGGAAAACAATATCTGGGAATAATGAGTGATAATTTTAGATATAGTAGTGCGATTTCTTTATTATACGAATAACACTCTTACAAATTACTCCTGGAATTTCCTAAGTTGATTTCATAATATCGTCAATGAGTGATCGATTAGTTTTTCCTGATGGTGAAAATATTTTTGGCTTCTTCCACTATGTTGTAGGTATATTTCATTAAGTAATGTAAAACGAATTGTGATTCTTATCGGTGATTCATACGTTGAATTTTTTCAAAAAACTTCCGCAATCTACTGCAAATCCATTCGTGCGTTTACCTTGACTTTTTGAACGAAAAAAAATTATAAAATAATAATAATAATAATATTTGATAACGAAACAAAGTATTTGTTTGTACTTACTTTCGTTCCTTGTTCTTCATCAACATTTTAACTATCACTAAGCCTTCATGGTGATTGCCAATATTGACCGGTAAATTTCTTAGCTTTATAATAATGTTAACTTACACCAAAGGAGATAGGCAGTTTATATCGATATTCAACAGTGAATTCTAGCATTCACCGCGTTTTTTGCTTTCGCAATAACATATTTATAAATGCTGCATTCGAAAGATGATAATATTTCCTATAAGATAGGAATTTCAAAGCTTTATTATTACGAGAGGAAATTTTATATAACATGCGGACAATAACATTTTTTAATTTGCATTTCCTTATAATCTCGCTTCAATTAAAATGCCCTCTAGCCCCCTTGGGGCTCATCTCCTCCTCCCCTTTTTAGGGCTAATTCCTCTTAACTACCATTACACTACCATTACCTAATACCTTTTTCATTTTTCTCCTTATCAAATTTTTTGAAAGATTTTTCCTTTTTATTCTTTATTAGTAGGTAACAGTACTTTGAGCAGAAAATTTGCCGCGTATAAGTAATCATTTTTACATCTACAGAAGTTAGAATAAGATGAACTGCGAATTGAAAGTTGAAATTTTGTGTGCAGGTTGGTGGTTGCTGCTGCTTTCTAAATGTGAAAAATGTATTATGACAAGCGATTGAAAAAAAATTACAGCAGTCAGTCGAATGAACTTTTAAATGTTCAGAAATTAATAAATAAAAAAAAATGATGAAAATTTAAAAACTATAGTGAAAATGAAAACAGTTTTTTTTTTTTGTAACTAAACCAGTTTGTATAACGTGCCTGTTCATTTCATATCTTTTGTTCGCTTTTTTAGCTGAGTTTTTAATTCCTTTTGCGTTTTTTCCGATAAAGTTCCAAATGACGGATCACTCAAATTTTGAAGGAGGCTGGTGAAGGGGCAAACAGTTCAAACTTTAGTTTCTCATCTCATATAAAAGATTGAGTCACGGAGACCAACATACCTAAATTCCAGCTTCTTAAATGCATATTTGGCTGGAGAGTTGGAGTAGAAAACGGTTTTTTGAGGAAGTTTTGAGTTATAAAATTTTTTGAATTTTCCATATCTCCTCACCAAATCGACCTAGAAAAGTTAAACTTTGTGTGTGGGGTTAGGTTATGCAAAATAGCTTATAATCACAATTTGAGTAGAGCTTAAGGAGCCTCAAATTAGTGAAAATGTAATATATTAACTCATATCATTATTGTGGATAAGATGTATACTATATCCCCAATTCCTTTTCATGCATGATGTTGGAGGGGAGAAAGAGTGGTTATCCATGACCCATGAGAGGCTGAAATTTTTTTGTTGAAGTGTCTAACCTATTTTCATTTTGGCTTCCTAAGTACATTTTAAGGGGAATTAGAACAAAAAACCGCTTTTGGAGGAGGAAGAAAAATAGAATTAGGCAATGACCAGAATATGACCTCTTCAATTCAAGTCAAAAATAGACCCTAAATGATGGATCGTGAAAATTTGAGGATAATTTGAAGAACCCCATGTAGATACAATTTGAAAAATATGCGAAGACAAGAAACACTACATTTGTTGTAAATTCAAGTTTTTAAATGGTTTTTGGAAGAGAAAGAGTATAGGTTTTTCAGACGTGGTATTGGTTATAATCTGTAGACATGAAAGGCTTAGCAACGTTATTTCCAAACCTAAGCAAGTCCTAGTTAAAAACTCATCTCCAATAATGTGGCATGGCTGCTTACATTTTTTTTTTAAATTTTAAATTAAAATTGAAGGTTTAGCTTATGTACCAAAATAAACGTTGAAAATTTTCCATAATTTTTTTTGTTTTGGAGGGGCGACAAAATCTTAAATCCACCTTTGTATCTACGTAAAAAATAAAAATAAATCACAGACTGATAACTGATTTGGCAGGAAATAGACATAAAGTTGCATAGCGTTTTCAAGGTGTTAAGCCATGAGCGAATTAACATTCACATGTGCGTTTACAACCAGTTTGGACGATACGAATTGCCAAAATATTCCGTTTATATTACGTAGCTCAAATAGTTAGCGTGGCGTTGCCTTTCGTATTGTAATTCTTTTGATAGCGAATATGTCGTTAATAGTTGAAGTGAAGCAAGGAAAACTTCAAGGAAAAGAGAATACTTCTGCATTAAATGGAGAGAAATATTATTCATTTTTGGGAATCCCATATGCTAAGCCACCGGTTGGAGATTTGCGGTTCAAAGTAAGGATATTACTTCAATTAAATTATTTTTGAACTTGTATGCTGTTCCATTTCAAAATACATATTTTTATTCAGGCAGTTAATGAGACTTGAGAGCTTAGTTTATATGATTTTTTTTTATTTCGAAAACAAGTGAATAATCTATAAAGGAATACCTATTTTTAACCAAAATTTTAGAACACTTATTCATATAGTTTGCTTTTTCTGTGACAATAAGCATTGAAAGCGCCTTATTTTTACAAATTTATACAAAAACATACTCATATTTCTCCAACAAGAGAAAGGTCCGAGTTGTGACATTCCAATTTTAACCAAACAAATATCATTCAAAAGTACATCGCCTAGGGTGCTTCATATCCAAAATTTAAGTCATTTCAAATGATGTGGGATGCGTAGAGTTATCAGTTTTTCAAATTTTTGAAGAGATACCTTCTTTTTCTAGTTTTTTGACAAAAAGCAAACTAACACACAAATGTGTACGATTAAATTTATTTAGCAATAAATCATATTTTTTTCATTCATTACCAACATTTAAGCCCCACAAGTGGTGTCTTTATAAACAACAAGGGTATGAGGGGCTCAATTTTGAAGGAAGCACCAGCTATTACTTTGTAAATCATCTAATATAGGTACTCCAATAACAACAATTTATGTCCTAATAGCGGAATTTTCAGTGTCATAAATAGTGTTCAAATTTTTAGGCAATCACTTATATACAAGTACGGTCATCAATATTTCACGAAGTTATAGTTGCTTTTTTCATAATGTGCCCAATTTACGATAATACGTGTTCAATGATATACATACTTATATGATCTGAGCCTGCACTACCTTCCTGTTCATAAAAATATTACTTATTGGACTTAAATGCTAGTAATGGATGAGCAAATATGATTTATTGTAAAATCAATTGAATAGCACGCATTTGTGGTTATTTTGCTTCATTCAAAGAAGCTGAAATTTTTGATATAAAACACCCTAAGTGTGTAATTTCAAAAAATATTTGTTTTGTCGAATTAGGAGTTTGACGTCTCTGTTATTTCCCATGTCCATTAGATTCTTATTAATTTTTATTATTGAGTGGTAGCCATGAAACATGTTTGAAATACAATTTGAATTATTTTATAGGTTTATAATTAGTTGTTTGCTCAATTAATAGTTTCATTTAGGTAGCTCTCTCACAAACATAATAATATGACTAACATTTGTAATAAAAAACGTATTATTTAAAATTACTCACACTGCTAAGTTAATAATATTATCACAAGATGAGCTACAAACACGTACTAGAGGACAATCAATGCTATTTTTGGTATTTCATGGCCCATTAATTCCAATCGTATAATTTATATTTCAAATAAGTGATAAAAAAAAATTATGTTTCTATAAATTCAACTCTTCTTTTCAGGCTCCTGAACCTCATGGAAAATGGGATGGAGTATATAACGCCACTCATGAAGGAAGTCCTTGTATTCAAAAGGAACATGTACCAACCCAAGGATTGCAAGGATCAGAAGATCCCAAGTCTATTAATATTCATACCATACTGGTAAGTAATAAGTAGGTACTGAATATCATTTTTTATTGTTTAATAACCTTATTAAATTTAGTTAGAGTTAAACTATCGCATCTAAAATTGCCTAAACCATTTCAATCACTCCTCTTTATAATAAAAAAATATTATCAAAAGACAAGATATATATAAAAGAAAAATCAACGAAATTTTTGTAATTCATGGCCCAGTAATTCCAACTAGAGAATTTATGTTTCACATAAGTATCGAAAGAAAAAATTGTTTTCATAATTTTAATGTTTTTTTTTCAGACCCGCCAACATTATGGAAAATTGAATGGAATAAATAACGTCTCTCATGAAAAAAATCCGCATATTCAAGAAAACCATTTTCCAATCCAAGGATTCCTAGGATCAGAAGATTGCCTATTTATTAACGTTCATACACCACAGGTAAGTAGGTATCATGTTTCACGCATTGCATAACAAGGAATCAAGCGCAGATTAGGAAATTAAGATTTTTGATTGATACAAAAAAATTTATCATATTTCTTCGACTAACCACCGTAAATGCGACCAAAGAAATATTTAAAAACTATCTCTACCAATAATGAATGCATTTTACTGGAATTACGAAGAAAATTAGTATTTTGAAAAATCACATGGAAATCATCCTTTCGCATACAACTACTCGAATAGGATAAAATAAAATACAATAAATCATTGATATGCTGTTCTGCAGGATCTTGTTTAGAGAGTGACTACGTCCTTTTTTTCGATTTTTTGCTTTGAAACATTAATAAATCATTCTAATTTCACATACTTGATAATGACTAACTTCCAAAATTGAGTGAAATAATTAATGTGAAATACATTCATAACATATTTGAATTTTTTACTCAACTTCATTTCATTTTGAAAAAAGAAAAAAAAAATGAGTTACCTGTTTTTATTAAACAAATTTCAAGCACATATTTGATTATCTACTAAAATTCCGCCTTAATGACTTTATCAAATCCACACGCTACGAGTTCAACTATTGCTTATACAATCGTGTGCACCATTCAAATTATATGCTTCGTAGCAATTATAGATAAGAATTATTTTTTTATTTTGCGATAACATGGTTTGTAAAGTTCGAGATGACTTCATTGTGTGTTGAAAATTAAGCCATGACGTATTCGTGTGGTAACAGCTGTGGGCATGGTACAATGGTGGACTTAACGGTCCGCTAATGAGCAATTGCCGACTGGGCCTCGGCCGAGGCGGTGAGTTCCAGGCTGGAAAGACCCATGGGTGGGGTCACGTTAACCAGATCCCATGACCGAGGCACTGAACTGATTGCAGACCGACCCTACCTTGCTTCACGGCTTAGAGTAAGGTGGGATGATGCAGACAGAAGTAGGGCCCATAGAGTGTATGACCTCTGGTCCGCCTGCGGGCTTAGTAGGGCGCAAGAGGCAGAAAGGCAACCGGCGGGGATCCTTCGAAAGGAGGGGAGATGTGGTGCGTGGTGAGGGCTGGAGACCACCATACACTTGAGAAGAGCGCATTGTGCAGACAAGGCCGTAGAGAAGAATTGGGGATTGAAACCCACCAGCGGGGAGTAGGTTCTCAAGGAAAGGATAAAGTAATGGCTGAACTTCCGATGCGGTGGAACTTGGGTGGGGGCGCACACCTGCCTAAGGGAAACCCAGGTGAGATGTAGGCTGGTTGCCAAGGTGTCCCTGCTTGCCTGGAAGTAATGTCATAAACAGTTCCCGGCCAAGTAGTGTCGTGTGCGGTAGAAGAGATTCCCGCAAAAAAAAAAGCTGGAAAGACCCCTAAATAATTAAACGTATGAATAATTGCGGAGGAAAATGCTACAAGTGGTTTTAAAAGTGATTAATTTAATGTACAATTTGTACATATGTACTTATTTAGTGTTACTTTTTTATTGTGTGGTATCGATGTACGCTTTTAATTACCAATTTGATTTTTTCATTATTATTATTATTTTTTTGTGATACCAATGTATGTTCTGGGTCTTTTCCCTTAAATCCTTCACTGGCAGGGTACTTGTAAGAAATACATTGAAATCAAACTGATAATATTAATTTATTTCATTCTAGGCTCCTGCTGATATTACAGTTCCCAAGGCTGTTCTAGTGTTCATTCATGGCGGTGGGTTTTTCACAGGATCCGGGTCACAGAAATTGTACTCGCCTGATTTCCTAATCACTCAAGATATTATAATCGTTACATTCAACTACAGATTGCACATATTTGGTAGGTGGAAGGCTGGTTGTTTGAAAGGTATCAATTACACCGTGTTGGATTTCGAAAAAAGAGATAAATTTACTGAAAATAATTTTTTTTTAATCTTCGAATATTTTGACCTCACTTCGGCAGGTGATTCCATCAACTTTGAGGAATGAAATTTTTTTTCCTTTTTTTGGAGGTATTTACGCAACTTGAAAAAATAATGAAATTCATTCCATCTTATAACCAAATATACGATAGGTTATAAGCCATAACGAGAAAATAATTTCATATTAAATACATTGGTTTTTCAGGTTATCTCAATCTCGGTATCCCCGACTGTCCCGGTAACGCTGGCCTCAAAGATCAATCACTAGCATTAAAATGGGTAAAGGAAAATATCGCTAAATTTGGCGGCGACCCATCCAATATTACAATTTTTGGAAGAAGTGCCGGCGCTTCTTCGGCGCACTTTCAAATCATATCACCATTATCAAGAGGTAAATTATATCAAAACATCTCATCAACGAGCTACTCGGGGTTCTAACAAAGTATAAAATATCACAACGGCGGAGAGATCGCTCGCTACTAATAATCACAAGATATTAAAGGGATATTTATTTTCGTGAATCGGTCTTCTCAATCGATAGTTTAATAGACGACGTAACGTAAGGAAAATATTTAGAATCAACGTTTGAAATGTTCTTTCTCGTTAAATCGTTCGCGATAATCTGGCATCAACGATTTGTGAGAAAAAAATTATCCTGAATTTCTCTATTCTTCACGAAGATTCTCTTAACCGCAAAATGTTTTTCATTTTACCCAGGATTATTTAACAAAGCGATCTTACAAAGTGGCTCGGCGCTGGTTCCCTGGGCGATGACATTCGATCCTAAAGAAATGGCAGAAGAGGTATCCAAACGGCTCGGATTTCAAGGCGGAAGTGCGCAACAAGTTTTGGATTTCCTGAAAAAGCAATCCGCCTATGACCTCACTGATGTAGTTATGGACATGACTGAGGAACTTAAAAAAGTAAGTTCTAATAATATACAAGCATCATCATTCTTGCACCATACTCTATTATACCAATTTCTTCAGCGTTACCCCGGAAGATGTACTTCTATTCCGTTTTTACCTTCCGTTGAGACCATAAAAGATGGGGCGTTTTTGCCTGATTTACCTCAAAAGCTTCTAGAAACTACTCCACCTCTCCCTATTATTTACGGAGCCAACAATAAAGAAGGAATATTACTCTTTTTAGGTAAATAACTACTTGGTTATACCGTGCGACCGATTGAAGCCCATACAGGCAAAGCGCCAAATTTCTTTGCAATATATGAAATTTCTTATGAACCGCAGGAATCAAGTTTAAAATGTTATTTTTTCTCATCGAAATCAAAATTTTTTAACCATGTTTGACCTATTATAACCGATTATAACAGGACATTTCTTTTTCCAGCTCTCACTGACGACATAATTACTCTTATTAAGAAAGATTTCAATTTAGTGTTGAAAAATAATTTTAAAATTGATCCGGTTCTGTTACCTACACTTGCTGCCAAAGTTAAACAGCATTATTTTGGCGATAAAGAAATCGGATTGGAAACTGCTGAGTCATTGACTGATGTAAGACAGCTTTTTTCATTAGCCATCCCATGATGGGTTGAACTATTGAAGCAAACAAATAAAAAATGTGTAAGTATTTCAATTGAATTCATAGTTATACACTGACATATACTTCTACCAAATGTACGAAGCTATCGATTTCGTAACCAAAACACAAACACCAGCGTACGTGTATCAATTTTGCTACGATGGCCGTTTCAACCTATTAAAGAAAATCGCTATGCGTGAGCTTAAAATAGATATCAAAGGTAAGTAACTACTGGAGCTCATGATTGTCATAAATTAATATTCTTGTGCAATCATCCAGTTAATGTGACGTAAATTACATCAACATACCTCTTAGTTTTCAACTTTGTTAATGTTGAATAATGCATTGTTATGATATCGCGTTTAAATATATAAGTATAATTTTAAAGACGTGAATTCAATAAACTGCTGAATTTGATTCAAGGCAATGACAACACCTTTTTTAATAGTAAATAAAAATATACATATGTAGGAATAACATATTATATTGTAACAAAAAAAAAAAAAAACAACTTGCATACGAAGTGATTCTACGATATGCGTCCCTGTTTTCTTGGCATTACTTTATTTATTAGAACCCAACGAAAAAATTAAGTGTCAAGCTTTTTTTTTATTGATTGAGCTCTACAGTTAGGATGACTCCAAAATAATATCATTCAACTGCTTCATTATGATTGTAGAATTTTGGGCTAAAAAAATGATATATAACCATTGGTGTAATTGAGCATGTATCACCTGCAACCTAAAAGATCAAATGAGACCTAAAAAGTCGTTATATTTCCACCGTAAAAAGACAAAAATATTTCCTCATCCACCCCTGTTTCATACTCGGCTGTGATTCAAAAAGTACATATCCTAGTTTTATGGACGCAGTAACATAACAAGGAATTTTTTGTACCAAGATATTAAAGCTATGTCAGCTAGGTATTCCTTTAAAGGCTGCGGACTTTCGCCCTCCCCTAAATAATTTTCTTGCTTTTACCCATTCCAAATATTCAGAGCATGAATATAACGATATCGCATATTAAATGAAATAAAATATATGCGAGTGTTTGCGGGAAAAAATCATTTTAATCTATAGAAACATTCCATGCTTGTCAGAGATTAAATTAGGAAATAAATTTGATTATTATCTAAAGTTCAGCATGAAAATAAAATTATAAATCGAAGTATACCGCTTATTAAAAATTACTTTTTCTCCTTTTTGCTACGACATTTCAAATTGGGAAGATTTAATCCGTATTATTCGAACCACTTATAATTGATTTTGATTCTCTATATAGGTGCATGTCACGGAGACGATCATGGTTATTTATTTTATCCGAAAAAGATGCCAACAGCTCCACCAATTGAAGGCGATGATTTAGCAGTTATCAATAATATGATCACGCTGTGGAGTAATTTTGCAAAAACTGGGTAAGTTCTACTTTTATGAGTTAGGATCATGAGAACCAACTGACTTCCATTTCGCATAGAAGAATCTACAAAATTAGATTCCAACTTTTTTTTCTTATAAATTACCTACCTACGAGAGGTTCTAAAGGTTATGAACCGGAAAAATTTTATGGAATCATACCATACCTTGAAAATCCATTGTCTCACATACCAGAATTTTTGAGCATCAGTAGGTACTAAACACTCGGAGTTTAAGCCCTAAAAGATTCAACGTGAACAAAAAACTATACCCCAAGAATTCTTTTAAATAAATTTAAAATGTTTACAATTCCTCTCCATTGAATAAAATACGCAAATGTTCAGCCAATATTACCTAGGCTAAATATATTAATGGATCTAAAAGAATTCATTTATAGTAGTTTCAAGTTTACAATGAAACTTCAAAATCTCCAATATTCAAATCTAATATTACTCCAGCGCTAGTTTCCTAGAATGTTGAAAGAAAGAATATAGAATCACAACATGGATTTATCATCTCTGTATTCGCATTATGAAGTAGTTTTCGAAATTTATTTCTTAACTTCACTTTCATTGATAAATTATATTTCCAAACCTAATTATCTGTTTTTCGACTCTGGAATAATCTAAAATGTGAAATTTTGAAGCTAATTTCCTTTCGCTTCCGCATTATCTTCAACCTTTAGGGACAATATTTCAATGAAACATTCCTTGTTTATTTTAG
The DNA here is from genome assembly GCA_009761765.1 of Phenacoccus solenopsis. NCBI lineage: Eukaryota > Metazoa > Arthropoda > Insecta > Hemiptera > Pseudococcidae > Phenacoccus > Phenacoccus solenopsis. The sequence goes on along the minus strand of CM019755.1, from coordinate 12,945,758 downwards.
AGTTCCTACCGAAAAGCCAATTTGGGCACCTTCAACATCAAGTCAACCTCGTTACTTGCAAATTGATGCTACGCTGACTTTAATCGATGGAAAAGTTTTCGGAAAACGATTACAATTTTTGAAAGATTTACTCGGGCCTGTGGCAAAACCTTATGACATTTTTTGACAATTAAGTACTCGTGTATCTGTTTGTAAAATGTTATAATAATCTGTATTTTCATTTTATTTTTATTTCATTGACCAATTATTTTCTATGTTCATACAAAGATATGGAGTACCTATGCTGAATGTGTGTAAGTATTTTGAAATATAATAAAAGCAGCTACATTATTGGAGTTTTTAATCGCCACATTCTAGCTCAGGGACGTACTGAAAGGGGGGAAGGGGGAGCTTCCCCCTCTTGGCTTTTGGAAAGTTGGTAAATTTGGAGTTTTAGCGTAAATTTGGTAAACTTGACCACTTGCACAGTATTATTACAGCCATTTTTAAATTTTTTAAGACTAACAAGACTGTGACATCGTATTTATTTAACATCTTATTTTCGTGGAGCAAAAAAAAAAAAAAAGAGGTCAACAGTTGGTAAAATTTCATGGTATTAATTGGCAATTTTTGGTTTTCTTCCCCCCCCCCCGTGAAGAACGTCCTCGGTACGCCCCTGTTCTAGCTTGGTAATATTATGCTTACTTGACTTGTTGGCTGCGTTTTTAATGAAAAACTTAGCTATTACAGCCTACGTGATTTGAGGAGTCTAGGAGGGTGGAACTTGAATGTTTACGTTTCAGGCATGAGAAAAGTGAATTACCTAGGACTGCGTCAAATATGTATTTCACGTTCGAACTCTTCTTATTCACCACTCATTAAGCTCATTACCACATGACAAACTGAACTGACTATGAGAATGTAAACAGTGCAGCTATATTTACAATAAACTTGAAAAGCTAAACGACCCACATCAAAGAAGTACGCAGTCAATGTTCGAATCTAATTGTCTAATAATAAAATAACAGCGCTCAGAAATTAAGTAAACGTAAACGCGCTGTTTACATGTATATAGGAATGTAATTTCATAAAATTCAGGAATTTTCAATATTTGTAAAAATTATTCAATCAAAGTTTTCTCCTCAATGGACATCTACCTTACATCACAGAGTGGAAAAATCAAATTACATATGCCTGATGTGACGTTTCCATTTTTTGCGTTCAAAGTTCACATGTGAATATATACATATACAATACCTATACATACATTACAGCAATAAAGCATTCACCATGAACAAGCGTCATTCAAATAGTCTACTTGAAAGGGCAACGATAGCGTTGTGACATAACTCTATTATCTTAAAAAACGCTGAATTCCACCATACAACGTACCGCTGTACGCTTTATCAAGATAATTTTTCGATGCGCTCACACCGCGAACGTGCTTTGTCATGTGAAGTTAAAAATGTAAAACTTAATTGGCCAATTCTATGAATGGAATTTTCAATTTGTTTAATTCGCGTAGAGGTAATGAATTTTTATATTCATTCGGGCATTATTGATTTAGCTTTTTTTTAAAACATAGTTTCAGGGTAAAACGTTGTGCTTTTGCTGGATTATAGACGAATACCATGATTTTCCCTCTTCCAATAACATTGGAATTTGGTTTAGCATAGTGTTTATTTACCACGGTTATTTTATTTTAAAAGTGATTTTTCAAAACGGTATTTGTGCGCAAATTATAACCTTATTGATTTTTTTCATAGTCAATGCGTTCAACTAGATACATTTAAGCACTCGAAAATGCGAATAAAATGCGTATAACGAAACCAAATTAATGGTCTATTAAAGCGGACGCGTAGTCTGAATTTATAATTCATTTTAATAAAACCTACTGCGCTACCGGTAACTCCGGTGACTATTTCAATTGCACATAATTCACCAGGTTAGGCTATGGCGGCGAATAAAAGTACACGAAATCTGCATATCGCTGAACTTTCGCATGTTATTTGAGCGGCGCGTTCGGGTGAGCCGAACGTTTTCCATTATTAAGCGTAATTAAAAAAGTTTTCTTTATTTGCTTAATTATAGCACTCCGGAGCGTTATTAAACTTTGCTTAAAATGATATTAACGATAAAGCAAGGAGAAATTCGAGGTAATCGCCTGTACACGGCGTGGACGCGTAAAAAATATTATAGCTTTTTAGGTATTCCATACGCAAAACCCCCAATTGGCGATTTACGATTCAAGGTAATCGTGTAAAAATTTGCATTAAAATTTGCGTTTCTTTTGAACCAGTTGTGAAGTAAAATTTGTATTCTCCCAGCCTCCAGTTAAAGCAGAAAAATGGCGAGGAGTATTTAAGGCGTTCAAAGAAGGAGGACAGTGTTATCAAACGACATTCGAGAAAACCTCAGTTCAAGGTACCGAAGATTGCCTGTATCTGAATGTATTCATACCCGAGGTAAGAAATGATAAGTGGCTGAAATCACCAGTGACAAAGTAATATCAGTGATTCATTCTTCACAGAAACCGGATAAAGATAATTTAAGAGCTGTTATGGTGTACGTACACGGGGGAGGTTTTTCCTCGTGCTCTGGATCACCATCCACATCATCTCCTGATCATCTGATGGATCACGACGTAATCCTGGTCACGTTCAATTACCGCTTGCACGTGCTCGGTATGGTTTCGATGTAATACGAGCATTTCTCGCGCTCATTTACAAATTTCTACGATGAATCTATCACAATAATCCCAGCACTTATCTTTATAAACTACGCAAACTGATTCGCAATGTAGGTGAAATTAATTTAATTCGTTTTATGCGGCGAAAAGCCGCCGATAAATCAGCTCTTGTCGTCCAAAATCGAATGGTCGCGCACATGTTTACATCGAACCACGTTAGCGATGGTAATAAATAATCGGTCGACTCAGTATCGCGAAATTTTTCACACAAGTGGAAACGACAACAGTTCGTACTTGGTTGGAGCAGGAAATTAGTAATCCAATATATTTTCATTTCACCCCAATCTTAAAACGGTGTTACGCCAGAATGGGGTAGCCGACGATGACGCACCGCTTTTTCCATCGCCCTTGTAGCACGTTGACGCCAAAACATTTTGTTTTGTGGGATCATTTGTTTCTAGTTAACCCCCATTATAGTTTAAGGCATAGGGTCTTTTAATGGAATCGAGAATTAAAGTAAAAATGCTCAGAGTCTAAATTAGCTTTTATGAAACAGCACTTGAAGTAACGATTTTATATGGATGAGTTCTTTTGTAGGATTTCTAAATCTTGGTTTGGAAGAATGTTCTGGAAATATGGGCTTAAAAGATCAGTTGATGGTCTTCCATTGGGTTAAAGATAATATCGAGCATTTTGGCGGCGATCCCAATAACATCACTTTATTTGGACCAAGTGCTGGAGCTTCTTCAATACATTTGCATATGATGTCACCACAATCAGAAGGTAAAAATTTGGTCTAATATCCTCTGGAAGCATATGAGATTAAAGGATTTCGTAGATCTTCTAACAACTTTTTAATAATATTTTTACGTTTCATTACTATATGTTACTCCCTAGTCTAGATGTAAGATCAATGCATCTAAAATACCTAGGGGTGGCGGTGACAATATGACTTGTCGTTCATATATCTGACACAAGTACTCGCACCAGAGATCTTTGGTGAAGCGATTGCTCGCACCGATCTTTCTCCTGGTATAACAAGATTACTCATACTGAAAAGCTTTTGGTGACAAAAAGATTCGCACCAACTGGACAACTCTCTATTTTAACGAGAACGGTAACGAAAAAAGAAGTTCTGTAAAAACGAGTTTATTCTAAGACGAACTGATACAACTGGAGAACTGTACTGTACTGTAACGAACAACAAATAACACATTACGTTTATACAAAAAACGAAAAATAAAATAACCAGTAAAAGTACAAAACAGAATTAGTCAATAGGAAAGCAATGCTTGAAGTTTGAGGTTTTACTATATGGTGTTACATGTACACAAGAAAATGTTTAGTTTTTCGATACGGTATTATACCTACTGGTCACCATTTAATGATCTTTCTGAGACTTATTTACTTTTGATGATATAAGATGATGCTGCTGCACGCAATTCAACCCATGCAAAAATATGAACTGCTCTTTTTAGGATTATTTCATAAATGCATCTTACAAAGTGGCACAGCTCTGAGCACGTGGAGTTTCATCGACAACCCAGAAGAACAGGCTTTCGAACTATGCCGCATTTTGCACTACGAGGGAACTAACGATAAACGAAAGCTTTTAGAATTTTTGAAACAAACCTCCATACACGATTTAACCATGGCTAATGAGTCTCTTCGAAGTAAACTGGCAAAAGTACGTATACGTGAAACAGTATGCTAGCTAAAAAATCCTCATATAACTTGGCATTTCAAAACAGTCCAAACAATCCGCCAAGTTTCGCGTTATTACTGCATTTTGTATCTAGGCTGTCACGTCATTTTTCATACGTTTGCTTTGCCATAACGTTGAAAAATTACGCCGACAGACGTACCCGGTAGCTTGCTGTGTATTGTTCGTAAAGATCTTTCTCGTTTCGGTACATGAAAGCGAGATGAGCCACATCGCTGCATTTGAAATTAAAGTACCAAAACTTTAACAGCTCGCTTTTACTGATGAGTAGTACTATGTACTGGAATATAGAAAACCTAAATCTCATTACGATTCGTAATTCGCGTATTTATTCAAGTTAAAATGTACCTCTCCGTTTAATCCCGCCAGCGGTCACGCTATCGTTAGGATGTGGTTCGATGAAACTTTAATAGCCCTTCACTACGCTATATTCTTATAACGCATTTACACTCATCATTCGCAGCGCTATCCTGGTAAATGTTCAACTTATCCATTTTTACCATCAGTCGAGAAGATCCCGCAAGGAGCCATCTTACTTGACACTCCGAAAAAATTATTCAAAAATACCCGGCAATTGCCTGTGATCATCGGTATGAACGATAAAGAAGGCGGAAACATGTTCGTGAAAGGTAAGCGGTTACCAATTTAAACTTCACAACTTTCAAGATAATTTCGTAATTTGTAGGACGTCCGATTCGGCTGGTTTTACCAAACTGTCGTGTCGACGTGTGATGGTGCCAATAATGCTGAAGGATTAAAATACCCAAACTTGCCATCCCTGTTGTTAACAAGCTCTGAAAACTAATTCGGTCAGCTACAGTTTGTGGCGAATAAAGTTCATTTTCATTAGCCAACGACGTTACCGCGTTCGCTGTTGAATTACCCGAACACTTAGTTATTATCGTTTTTGTCCTGTCCCAAGTAATAGTGTCTACCTAACTTACCGAAGCGTTTACTCTATAATCCGGAACTACACCGTACACAAATACCAATTATCTGAAGATTAACGAGGTCATAAGCCTTCGAATTAAGTGTAATAAAAACATATCCATGTTCAACGATAAATACTGGTACACCAATTCTATTGATTTTGGTATATCACGCGAACATTGACAAGAAAAATGCAATGACAGGTGGTAGCATGAATCTTCTTAGCGCAAGTGTAAAAAAATATCTTCTATTACACATATTTTAGCAGAGTTGAAACAATGAAGGGAACCATCAATATTTCGTACCATAGAAATAATATAAATCTTAGAGGAATAGGCTATGGTTATTCTAATTCTGTGTCCCATTGAATTTACAGGACTTTTATAGTGATTGAGGGAGGATGGAAGTAGTAGAAGGAGGGCAGGTAGTTACAGATTTCAGGAAAAAGATTACGGAAAGGAAATTTATTACCTTTGATTAAATTCTATCTGATGAATATTGTCTCTATTAAATTTTATCAAATTTGTTGAAAATTAGGTATGTGATTTAAAAAAAAAAACAACATAAATTCATGAGTTGTTCAAAAACATAAAAAAACATAGTAAACATCAGTGTTGTAGGAACAAACCCTAGAACGAGAACGAAGAACAACAAGAACGGAGAATTTTCATTGTTCCTGAGGAACAGGACCAAGAACAAGAACATAAAACTGATAGGTTTGAAGAATAAAGAACAGAACGAGAACAGAATATTTTCAAACTGAAAGATCGAAGAACGAAACGAGAACCAACTAATGCACAATGTTGAGGTACGACTACAAAAACAGGAACCATGTATTTTTTGGTTGTTCTTCGTTTTTTTGAAAGTTCATGGTTCACCTTAAAATTAATAGAAATCATGAGGGGAAAGAAAAAATAAAAAACTTAATCAAATGTACAAGATCTACTTATACACATATAAGTCATTTTTTTTTATTAATTTGCTTCAATTAATTAATTTTCAATTTCAACAACAAAAAACACAGTAATATAATTAATAAAGACGTTAAAAAAATGGAGAACAAGAACAGAACGAAGAACTAACGAGAACGAGACCATAAAAGATAGAAATAACGAAGAAAAGAATGAGAACAAGATTGTAAAGAAATGAAAGAACGAAGAACAGAACGAGAGCAGTTGAAGCATTGAGAATAAGAACGAGTCAGGAACAGGATCAAATGACTGAGTCTTTCCAGGAATGGGAACAGGAACAAGAACAGACACATGTTTGTTCCTACAACACTGGTAAATACTAGAGCGGTATATCCTATCATTTAAGCCATTTGTAGTAGACATGGGCAATGGGCATCGTTAATAGCCATCTTAATCTTATTTACACTGAAACACGTTTTGAAAAACGTTCTATCAAAATATATTATCTTATGATAAATTTTGTTCACAATGAAAATGCACTGAAAAAACAAATTCTTTATTTTTTTGAGAGATGGTTTAAAGTTTGAAAGAATTTTCGTTACATACAAATTTATTTGGAACTTCATTCTTTCATTATTGATTGGCAATTTAATGTTTGGAAGTTTTAATCACATGGTTTGTTAAATTCTCTTTTGGATTTTTCAGAACGAAGAATACTCGATATATTGATAAACCAATTCGAGGACATGATAAAAATGAATTTAGAAAATCCTCATATCGACAAAGACATCATTGACGACATAAAAAACTTCTACTTCGCGAATGGCACCACACCATCTGACAATATGGATGCAGTAGCAGACGTAAGCATCGAAATTACGCTAATTTGAAAAAACGAAAAAACGAAGTGTGTTACGAACGTAGTTCGTTAAAGATATATAAACCGACTAAATACTTTCGGTTTTTCGTCGTGTGTTTGGCAACTGCACGTAATTTTAGCGCTATTACCGATTCATTGGCGTTATTTATAACTCTGGGACTGTGGTATAATACTACGCGTCCCAGATAACATTTTTCGATAATTCTCATCCTATTGCTTTTTTAACATTCGCAGCTCTATACAGATTTATATTTTAAACATTTCTATCGGCTCGAAGAACACCTCGTAGAAGGCTCTCAGCCAGTGTACACGTACCAGTTTTGTTACGATGGAAGCGTAAATCTATTTAAATTTTTTTTCAAAAATCTCGTTGGCCATTTAAAAGGTAGGTAGAAATGGTTAGGTATTCACCGAAGGATAGTAATTTTAACACCGTCGACCAAACTAATAAGAAAAGCCGGCCTAACTATCCGCGTCGACCAGTAATGGAATTATGAGAACTAAATAAATTGTTTCGGTAACAGGGTTGATATTTAATAAGCGACAAAGTGCTTAACAATAAACTACCGATAGATGAAGGTGTTTTAAATACAATGAAGGACTTTATGGCGGGGGATAAAGTAAATTAATTTCACTGTTTACAGAATTTCCGCGCATTTTATAAAACGACCTTGTACGCTGTTCGAAATTTTAACTAGACGATGAACGAACCCGCCACATAATTTATAGGTAATGGCGTGAGTTTACCGCCTGCTATCGTTGAGAATGTTTGACGTCTATGCGGTAGTAGTGTAAGAGGTAGAAAATGCGAAACGTATACTCAAATCTAAGTTGCAAGACTACGGGCATAAATTTTCGATGAAACGTTCAACCTTAGCGGAAGCTTCGATAAACTTCCTGAGTCTGAGTTCGGAAAACTTTTACAAATTATTGTTGCATTCCATGGTACACATTGAAATTATTAATTAGGTTTGAAGGAATATGAATAAAAAAAAAGCAGTCCCATCGTGTACCACTCCAAGAAGCAAAAACCAGGTCATTAGTACTTAGTTGAATCTTTAACTCGCTTCTAAAGATTTATATCTTCAGTTTCACCGTCTACAGCTTTTAGAAGACTTATTCTTACGTATAATAATTTTCTGCTTCTAAAACATAATTGAAAATTATTTTCAATATCCCATCCTTTGCATATCTTTACAGGAATTAAATTAGTTTCCATAATTTCCATGAATATTTTCAGGCGCTATCCACGCCGATGATCACTTCTACCTATTTGGCTCCAATATGTTCTTCAAAAACCCTCAATTCCAATTTACCTCCGATGACATCACCGTCACTAAAACCCTCTGCGAATTATGGACGAATTTCGCCAAAACAGGGTAAGTACCTTATGTAGGTAGAACAACCATTCGAAATTCCGCACGACAAATTCCGCAGCCTTTTTCAAAGGTATAATGGTCTTTTGAAATTCGTAATTCACTCAATGGCCGCCCACATTTTCCAATTAAATGTTTAGGAATCCAAATACAGCCAACACGTCTGTAATCTGGCAACCCACAACGCCGTCGAATCGCTGTTATTTACGAATCGACAAAACCTTACAAATGAACCAAGAACGGATTAACGAACGAAGATATCAATTTTGGGATGATGTCGAGAAAAGAATTCCAGCGAATTCTCACCAAGATATTTATGAAAAATAAAAATGATTTTTTTTTTCGTAATTTTTCGCTTCGTCGAAAAATAAACAAGCAAGGAAGAAATTATTGAAATCTTTTTATGGAATGGATTTTTGTAAAAAGAGAAAAAAAGCTGCTTTGAAAATCTATGGAAATGATGTTTAAAATTACGAGATTTTTAACCTTTTTTTTTCATCCTTTCTTTTGATAACTCGAAAAATTTCATTCATGGAGAAAAATTTCCTGTTTCAAGAAAAATACAGATACGCGAAGGTTAATTTAAAAAAATATTTTTCAAAGGAATTTTATTATAGTTTATCAACTTTATCTCAAGTTTTATATTAAATTAGTAAGTAAATATTCACATACATAGTTGTATAAGCAAATAATTGAATAAATTCAATGTTTATTAAATTTCAGGAGTAACAATTTCAAGAGCGCTTTTATTTTATTCATGAAATGTGTATTTAGAATAATGAATCTTTATTAAAAAATTTATGCATAGTACCTACCTAGATAATTTATTATTACTACTCTTCCATTAGTAATTTTAAAATTATACCTTCATGCAAAAATTCAACACAATGGAATTTCAAGCCAAAAATTCCTCCATCATGGTTCTTTGCTTTGAACAATTATCTTACTGTATTATTCCTGCTTTGTTTACGTATGTATTATCCAGCTTTGGTTATAAAAATCCCCGCTTTTATTCTTCATCTCTTGAAGTAGGTACTCAGCGCCGGTTTTAGGATCGCTGCGGGGGGGGGGGAGGGTTCAGTACCATAAAGTCAAGTGAGAAAGATAGTATATTGTTTAAATTACGAAAAAGTTGATTTAAACACTTAAAAAAAAGAAGCTCTTGGGGGCAGACTATTTGGAGTTGATCCTCTAATGCAAAACCTTTTTTTCACCTTCTTTAATTATTATACATAGGTGCTAAATTTGTTTGAGCTACAGTGCTTCTCCTTCCTTAGAAAAATTATGTTTTCATTAGCTCAGCGATGAAAAGTAATCAGAGTTGCAACATTTTGCATTTTTAAAATTTTCAACATTTTCACCTCTAAATTACTGAAGCGATATGAGGCAACGAGCAATGAATGCTCAAACTGAAGGAAAATAAGTACTTTAAAAAACGAGCCATAAATGCAGCGCATTTGACTAACAAGTTGAAAATACCTCTGAAGATCCTTCACTTATTTAATCACCTCAACACAATCCCTTGGACGGCGTCTCATGCTTGGAAGGCGATAAAAACGCGACTCTATTTTTTAAATCTCGGCTGCTGGCGAAAAAAAAGAAATCCGGTTTCATTATCCAAAACCGCTAGAAAAAGCCGACATAACGCCTTGTGCTGACTACCATAAACGTAATTCTCGGATGTTCAATTTTTCATCGGGGCACGCGAAAATAGCTCGCCCTGGCATTACCATTTTCACGTCGTAACATAAAACGAAACCACTAAAAAAAGATACCTCTATTTCCCTTTATGTTTGTTTCAGGCGCTATCCGCCCTTTAACGTTTTTTAATCAGCATAAAATTTTTCCTTGATTACGTAAAAAGTAGTTCAAGTACCAGATTTGAGTTTTAAGCTTTATAAAGCGAGAAACAAAGCGCAATTCGAATTTATTAAGGGAACGGATTTTACGGGTTCGACGTGCGAGCGCCCCGACGTATAACTACAAATTGTATTCTGCAGTGTGAAACGAGAAACACATTTTCTCTATACAGGGGGGAGGGATGTTGAGTAAACGAGAGCGTGGGAATGTTATTACGTTGTGGGCGCTTTTTTGGCAACTCTCAGGAAAAAATGCCACTAGATGGAAAGGTATGAACTGTGGATGAATTTTCGACACACCGTTGTGATCGATTAGCGAACGTTTTTCAGGTCATGACATGGAAACACGTAAGACCCGAATTATATTTGTATTGGATTTTGTAGTAAAGAAATCGGTTCTTTCTATAGTAACGTGATCGGAATTCTAAAAGGGTGCGAAATATTGAAAACATATTCGAAGAGAAAATTTGTTCTGGAATATTTTAATAAAAGAGTACCGTTTAAAGGGATGCGAGAGGCTGTACAGTATTCGAGTTGTTTTGAATAATATTTTCCTTATTTCTATTGTTGCCTTCTCTAAACGATGATGTAAATATTTTATCAATATGAAAACATTCGCGCTAAACGATTTACGAATTCACGACTTAATAAAATACCCGACTTACCGAAAACCGACAATTTCTACTCTTCACTTTTCGTTGTTCGCCAACGCGAACAGAAAATTAGCATTTTTCGCGACAAATTAGCAAAGAAGAAAAATAATAACTGCCACAAAGAAAGTTTAGATAACGCGAGATAACGAATATTGAAATGCCCGAACCGAGCTGATTAAGAAAAATTAATTCGGATATTTTTTTCTTTTTCAAAACGAACTCCAGCTTGCACGGTTCGGTTACTACGTTCAATAATTTAATTCGGCCAACGTAAATTCGCGCGAATTACAAATTCAACGAATTCTTTTCACATTCAACTCTAATGAAATTTTCGCGTCTTCGTTTAAATATTAATAAACGCTCGGCGAGTTCTCAAAAAATAAATCCCAACTTGATAAACGGCCGCTTTTCTCGATACAGAAACAATCTCGGTCAATAAGCTGTTTTCTTGCAAAACGCTACCTATTTATTTATCATTAGAGAGTCGTGAATGTAAATAAAATGCGAAACTTAGTGTTAAACTTTGCCTTTTAGAAGTTAGAAAACTCGTCTCATCTTCAGCGATGACAGCATTTGGTTTTATGAAAAATTTCCCACGAAAATTCTTCCAAACAAGTTCGCCTTTTCGATTTTCTGGCAATAGTATTGGTTCGTGCCAGTACTTACATCCTCATGTCGTACTTGGCTGTTTATAAATGGCGGTTTTCCAGATTTTTCTCCACTTTCGATACTTCGGCGCACAAGTTCGACGTGTAAACCAATAAATATTTCAAATAGATGAATGCCTCTACGCTAGAAATTTGCGTTTGACATTTAACTTTTTGCTCCAACGCTACTAACTTCGTCATTCTTGCCACGAAATTAGAAGCAGTTTTGTAAGCAAAAGAAATTTTAGAAAAAATTTTACTCACCCTTTCATGTTGCCGTTGAAAGTAAACTGTACAAAGTTGAAACGCTTTTCATGTCTGAAATTTCAAAATACCAGTGTTAACGCTTTGTACATGTTATTAAGAAAATATTATAAAACTATTCTTTCAGAGAGAATTTTGAGGATTTGAAAGAATTATTCACGAAATTTTTTCATACAAATTATTTCGACGGACAATTTTGTAAGTAAGCTTAATATTCATATAATCTTTCTTTTTTATAATCTTAATAGCTTTGGAGCTTTAAAATTTCATTCTATCCGCAAGAATTTAAAAAAAAAAAAAATGAAATAACAGATGCATAGAGTACCACTGATCAGTAAGGTAAATAATATAATGTTGATTAGTGATAGCATCGTTCGCGAATGGGAACGCGTTCATCTGCAAGGAACGCCTTTTATCGGCATTCAACAACAACAGTATACAAGAATTAAATAATTTCAAAACTTCAAAACATAATGCTTGACATTTTTACATCCTAAAATTATAGAAGCAAAATGAGAATTCACTTCAACATTCAATTTCAATTTTACACAGTTACATTTTTATACGCCCCACGCGCCATGTTATGTTCATGTACCAAGGGCTGTAATAACGGATCGTATTTCGTTCCGTTCCCGTTCTGGTATCCGTTCCTGAGTTACTCCGTTACATTCCTGTTACGTTACGTTCCGTTCCATTCCATTGCATTACATTTCATTTCATTCTGTTCCTTACCTCTTTTTTAGTTTGATTTGTTATACGTTATGAGTTAGAGTCTCGTCTTTTTTTTTCTTATTTTTATTGATGATAGTAGTAGTAAAAAATTTAAAATTAAAAAAAAATTAAAAATCAAACATAAGCATTTAAACAATGACTCACACAAAATGACTCACATTGTATGAATTAACGACATGCACTGAGTAGTTTTGCCATTTTTTTTTTGTTTGTTTTGAAGAGTGATTGATAATTGATTAAGTTATCAGTTCAAGTCAGTTTACAAATTTGAAAACATTTGAGTCATTTCAAGTTGAAGTTAGATAGATCCTTTCAGGTACTCAATCAGTATCAGTTTAGGTTACAGTCAGGGTAAAAATACTTCCCCGCTTAGCGATTAATAGTTCACGGTGGGCAGTCGAATTACCATCCCCTGCCTTTCACAAATTCACAATTCTACTACTGTACTAGGTATTGAAGTAAATTCAAAATAATCAAATTTCGGTTTCACATCAAAAAATGCAAATTGCACTGGACTTGCAGGGTAGGAACAATTTTGCCAGCATTCAAATTTCAAAAAATGAAAACAATGTAACATAACAGAACATTAACAAAATTGATCCGTTACGTTCCGTTACGTTCAGTTCTCAAATATTTCGTTCTATTATGTTCCGTTCCGTTACTGAAATGAAGAAATTGTCTGTTACATTCCATTACGTTCTATTAGCGTTATTACAGCCCTGCATGTACCTCACGATGACTACACTATTTACTCACTTATTGTGTGCTAACTAATTTCAAAACCACTGTATTTGAGAGATAAATTCAACATCTTTAAACTTCAAATATGTGCGTCTACTTGAAACCAATTTTTAACGAAGATATGAAATTGTTTTTGGATTCATACCAAAATCTTTCGAAGAAAGTTCAAAACTAGATAGTCAATCAGAGTTTATTTTTTACTAATTCCATTTCTTCTTCCAAGAAGTAGGTTTAATTGAGTGCTGTAAGCACCATGCACTTTGGTCATTTATAGCTCTTTGTGCGCCACAACTTGGATCATCTTTTAGATTAGGAGCCTCAGCTGCTAAACCAAGAACTCCTGTGCAGTTGTATGAGCGGAGTGGTGTCAATTAGGGAACCCGTTTTGGAGCCCCAACTCATATGTATGTCACCACGCAACTTTCATTGCTAGATATTCCATTCCATCTCTTGCCGGCCAAATTCTAAGGCACCAGAAGGAGTACTCAAAGAATTTAGTGCAACAGGGCTTACAAACCCTTGAGAGCTTGTTCTTTAACTTCTGTGTAGATGAGTTAACACATATACGCGTGACTAAGGTATGAAAATGACTTCAATAGAATATAATCTTGATCATGCTGGTGGATCGAGGGTCCTAGTTGGCGCTCCAAAAAGGGACCTTTCACGATACTGCTCAACTCATATAACTGCGAAAGAGTTATTATATAAAGTGTACTCCATGAGGCCCTTGATATCAAAGTAATGATGAGTTGTAGACCGCAATGGACTATAAAGGGTCAAAGGGCATGGTGCTTACACCACCCAGTCGAACCTGAACCTGAACCTGAAGGTATAGAAAGGGGATTTGTTGAAGGAAGTATAATTATAGATAATCTAACAGCAGAGTGTGCTCTGAGACCAATAAAATGCATTCTTAAGAACTGGGGTTTCACAAGGTTGTAATGCTCGCTCTCTCAACCAAAGTTGCTCTGATACATACTGCAGTCCGAAGTCTCTAGAGAATTGAAGAAAGAATTTTTTTTCAAAGAAACATAAGAATAATAATGCTACAATTAGCTTGGGTGCTTCGGGTTTGCCAGATCCATATTAGGTAGATACGAATCGTAGAGGAAAAGTAGTCATATCAAAATCATCAATTAAACTGATATAGATAAAGTTGAACAGATCATCTCTAATCATTCATCCGTAAATACCTAATAAAAATGAACATGCATATTTATTTATGATGAAAGTGTAGAAACTTGTAATGCGCACAGCGCGTTGATTTAACTATTTTTGCACTTTTTAGTTTCAAATTGTTTACTTACTTTTCAAGTTGTTTAGCTTTGGTATTAGCTCCGCTTTTTACGAAGGGGAGATATGCAGCGATGCGTAATGCACACAGCACACAGCACACAGCACATCAATTTAACTACTTTTGTATTATATGCTGAGGCCACACTGCACGGCGATCGTGGCCTATTTACCATTATATAAACCTTGTGTACCGAATTCATGTTCTCAGTTTTCTGTTCGCGATCTCGAATAAATCAGTATTTAAATAACTTAGCGTTAGCTCATTTCTCCATAGTCTCTTCAGCTCTCCTCGCACAAAGAACGGGGCGTGCACGACTGCACGTTTAATACGTACATAGAAAAATATTAAAGAAGTCTCTCTTAGCTCTTATGTGTACTGCGGGCTCGCAAGTATTTCGTACATAGTGGCGAGGGGGATAAATTTAAACAAGTCGTTCAGTACAAACGTACTGTTCGGGCTCGCACGTAGTATACGGGCGAGGGGTATAACTATCTATCAAACTCCATTGTTAATAGCCTACATAACTTGCTACTACAAAAGAATGAAAGAATGAAATAAATGTAAATCTGAAAAATTATTTACAAATTACTATTGTTGTAATATGTAGTACTCATAATAAATCTCTTAAAATTTACCCCCGAGTTCATGGGTGTTTGAATCCTTGGCTTGTTAACCATTATTAAAATTGGCCCTCTTAGGGTACAAATTCGAAATCTAGCTCACCATTAGAACTCCGTAAGTTCCATGAGCAGCACAGTTCCTTCTGTTTCTTTTTCCATCTCCGTTATTAGTGTATACCGTACAGGTACAAGGAAGGTTAAGATGATATAAAAAGCTCAATAAAATTTGTGTATACCTGGAGGAGAGTAGAGCATCAAAACGCACTTAACAATTTTAAAGTTCATCAACAAATTACGCGTTTTGTAGAAACTAGGTCACAAAAAGTTTGTAATTTGCCAGAGCCTTGGTACTTTTACGAGATTATCTGACAAAATCACCGTCCAGCTTTCAAGCTAATAATCGATTAAAAATTCCCTACTTCCGAAAACCGCTTATTTAATGATTAAAGAGAATATTTCACATCTCTTTATTTTTTTTCTCGAATTTACAAAAACATGGAAAATGATTCAATGTTGACGAGGCAGCAAATGTCACTTATCAGATAGCGAAAGTTTAGGGCTTTATTGCCTTTATTACATCATTGGAAGATTTCGAAGCTGTGATGAATGAATATTTTAAAGACTTTCTCCTTTTTCAACGGTCTGTTTATTATTGGAAATCATAAAGACACGAGCTGATGAAATAGTCTTTTGATCGATATTTTATTACATAAACTATTTCAATTCTATGTCATAAGCGCTACTTAAACTTGGAAAATGATTAGGTAAGATGTAATTTCTACGTTGAAAATTCGCTTACCTATATAGCATATACCCGTATAATATCATCTGCTTAAAAATTGATATAACAATTTTCTCTCACCCTTTACATCTAAACGGGGTGGATTAATTTTCATTTTACATCGTAGAGTTTCCTATCTTTCCAGTGACACTATGAAAGTTATTTGCGATAAAGATTACACGTTCGTTTCGTATAGATAATCGACAAACGAAGGCAAAAAGTAAGCTTTCAGGGCAACCATACTATAGATAAGTTGAAATAGCTTTTCGCTTTGGATACGTGTAGCGTATTGGTTGTATTGTACAGTTGGAAGTTGGAACGGAAATTAGCGTAGACTTTTCATCATTGGACACGTAGCTGTTACATAGATAATCGGTGAGATTTTTTAGATTATTGTATGCGTGTTTTGGATGCTAGAATAATAATTGTCATAATTTCGCGCATTTGTACAACCCGTCACTAGAATTTTTTTCCCTGCTGCACCTAATTTTTCAATTCGCTGAAATAATTCATAACTGACGCGAAACTACGCGTATTGTTAATCGCCAGGTGTCACCCAATTCCTATCCCACCGATGATTTCATTTTTTAAATCATTTACATAGCGAAATTTACGAATATATGTTCACGACTACGTGTTTACTTTTATCACGATTTATTAAATGAAAAAACGTTTCATTGGCGGACGATTAAATTTTAAAATCAATTTCCGGAACAAGCAATTTCGTTTTTATCGAAAAAGAAGCCTCTATTCAGCGAAATCGTCGCCTCTCATTCCTACGAGCGGGAATTTATTTTTCCATTACTAAAACGAGTCAATGACGCTTACGAATCCATTCCCAAATATCGATCTCGCCGAATACAATTCGTTGCGAGCCGAAAGGAAAGTTTTAGAATAAATTTACCTTAAGGAATTTCGCTTCGATAAAGACCGAGCTGCGAAATTACAACTTATTCGTAGGCATCCATGAGAACATTTCATGGAAGGAGGAAGAAAAAGAAGAAAAGACAATTTAAAAAAGCTTTGGCTTTCTACACGAGTACCTACGCCGCTTTTTATGTCCGCGTTAAGTACCGACAAACGAGAGTGAATAAGAGCGAGTATGAGGTGATCCCAAATGTCAAATTAATTTTTCTGATGTGAGCCAGACGAGTACAAGGTTTAATGAAATTAGGCGCAGAAAAATATATTTCATAATGACTATTAGTGTTTCCCTATTATGGAGACATTTATGCTGGCAGTTGGTGGCGAGATACCAACGTCACTGAAATAAAAGTTTTATGATATTAACGAAGTTAAGCTTCACACTTAACCCAACGACGACGTAGTGAACGAAAAAACTCGATAGTATTGTACTAGGTTCTCGGTACTTGCACAAGATATCCAATGACGCGATAACCTTGTGACGTGACATGTTTGTTCGCAAAACATATCAAAGGCTTTCTGATAACGTCATATCGTCCATATATGTACCTACTTAAGCCACAAGAATTACCTTCTATATTTTCTTACAGGTGCAAAATGATCGTAAAAATGAAAAACACCATCATCAACGGTGTCGAAGGCACCTGCAAGTTGACCGGATTCCCGTACTACAGCTACTTGGGTATTCCATACGCTAAACCGCCCATCGGAGCATTGAGATTTCAGGTACGACCATAAACCAACGTTCGGCTCGTTTAAAAATTAACCGTACCCAGAATTTCGACTTTTTCGCACCGATGAAAATTTAACGACGACCATTTACTCGAAAAATATCGCGTTCGCGAGCCAATTAAAGAGCACACAAGAAGAAAAAAAGCCGACTAGCGAAACAAAAGTTAAAACTACGATACATTATGTTTAATAAAATATATCCAGCGGGCTAAATTATTTAAGCTTTGGTGGAAAGTTAATAAAAGTTGAAGGTGTTCGCTTTCAAGTCGCGCTCCACAGTAGCAAGCTTATAACGCGATGACGAAAAAGTTAACGGCGTTAAGGCCTTAAGTAGGTATTTTAAGCGGCGTATCTTACGTGCGTGCGACATTAATCTTATTTTTATCGTCGCTTATCAAATAATGAGTGTAAAGTATCTCGTAATGTGTTTCAAATGAGATGGTAATTTAAGCGCAGACTTAATTCCGAGCCATCCCATCCTAATTCACGTTACCTTATCGCAGGCTCCCCAGAAACCCGACGAACTTGAAGAGGAATTCGACGCGACCCTCGAAGGAGACGATTGTATACAAATGAGCAGATCCAGACCGGGCACCATTGGAAGCGAGGATTGTTTATATGTAAATGTTTATGTGCCAAAGGTATAAAATCTAATTGAACTTTCCTCCATCTTATACCATTAGATTGGAATAGTTTAGCGTATAATTAGTTAGATAGCTTAGAGCTTCCGTTACGAGGTGGCGAATGTGCCAAAAACACTCTCGCTTTTCGTTGCCGATGTATAGAAAAACAATTAATATGCGAATGCGGTTGGAATTGACACTCGACCTTAATTAAGTAATTAAATTATTTCATCTCGAGTTTCGTAAAAATTCGATAGCGCGTTAATTAAAAAAGTTTTTCACCCTTTTACGCGTTCTGGTGACGCGATAAAATTTCAGTTCGTCAATGGACACAGATCCTTTTTAACTGAATGATGAATGAGGCTTATGGTCCACAGAGAAATTCTGAAAGGATCAAGGAAGAGATCATAATCGATTATTGATTCCCAAGCTATACAGATATAATACTAACCTACAATATCATTCATTACTAGATAGTAAAATAGACCCAGAGACGATTGTGATTACATGTATTTACTTAAGCAGTAATTAATACTTATTAGTAGTTAGTAGAACTATTTTACTGCTCCCACGCAAAAAAATATCACTTGAACAATTCAGTAATAATATTTGTAACAAATGCCCTTACTAAATAATAGGATTGATGCCGCTCTTATATTCACTGTGTTAGTACTATAATAGTGTGTTAATGCAGTACCTACTACTTGTGAAGGATATAGTAGTGCAGTGATACAGCAGTGTAGTGATATGGCAATGCATTCATTATTTTTCAGAAATAGGAAAAAGAAAGAACGTATCATTATACCATTACACTGCTATACGTACTAGACTCTCAATTTGAAGCATTGCACCACACACTATTACCCCGCCATAGGTAGTTTGGAACCAGGATTGGAGACTAGTACCAACATATAGCTTAGCTTGCGAGTAGTTACTTGCGCCTAGTCTCAGTCCTCTTATGTGTTCATCGTATGCAACTATTAGTACATCGAAGTACAACATATATTATTTTTTAAAATTTAAATGAAACCACTGATTTAAGTATCTATGATGATAAAAAAAATTGCAAAAAATTTGTGGTATACACTTTTTGCCTATCTTCATTCTTGAAGGAGCTACGATGATTTGAAATTTTTCCAAAATTCCATTTTTTAAAATTTGATTGAAATCATTCATTCAAGTAGGTACCTAGGATGGTAGAAAAAATGCATTAACGATTGTAGTAAACACTTTTTGCCTATTTTCATTTTTGAAGGGGCTACAATAATTTCAAATTTCCCCATGATTTTATTATTATTCATGATTAGATATTTCGAAGAAGGGCTGAGGATTGAATGAGAAATAATAGACAGAATCAAAGCCATTGTAAAACCTACATATAACAATTTTTTCAGGAAAATTAGAATATAAAGTTGGAAGTTGGAAAATTAAACTAGTACCGAATCCGTGTAGTGATAGGAATTGCTGAAACACCTTCAATTCTGAAGATAAGCAAAACATTTCAGTCACATTAGAAAAAAAAATCATGGGAAAATTTATAGTTATTGTTAGCCCCTTCCAAAATGAAGATAGGCAAAAAGTGTTTACTACACTTTTTAATGCATTTTTCCTACCATCAATGAACGATTTCAATCAAATTTTAAAAAATGGAATTTTGGAAAAATTTTAAATCATCGTAGCTCCTTCAAAATGAACATAGGCAAGAAGTGTATACCACAAATTTTTTTGCATTTTTTTTTTCTATCATCATAGATACTTAAATCAGTGGTTTCATTTAAATTTTAAAAAATATTATATGTTGTACTTCCATGTACAAATAGTTGCATACGATGAACACATAAGGAAACTGAGACTAGGCCCAAGTAACTACTCGCGAGCTAAGTTACATGTTGGTACTAGTCTCCAATCCTGGTTCCATACTACCTATGGCGGGTTACAATACTAACACAGTAAATAGTACAGTGTTATATCCTATTACTAGTGAGTAGTTTAGTGTATTGACGTATTTCTCATATGGAAGTGAACTGCAAGATTCACATAACAAGAGATGAAATTTTCAAAAAAAATCTCGTGAATAAAAATTTTTTGAACAGGCCGATATCTGAATCTGTTATTTTCTGTGTGGTCCCTCACAGCTTTTTCTCATCGTTGGCATAAACCGTGATTTTTGAATATTTATGGTTTCCAATCAAATTTCTTATTTATTATTTTATAGTCCTATAGCACATACTCGTATGGAAGGGGGGCCAGGGGCTGTAACTCAGCACCTCACCATTTGGAGGCCTTTTAGTTAGCAATGTATGATTTTTGACAATGTCATAACTTGATGCATTAAAATAGATTTAAAATGTTACAAAGTACCTATATTACTTCCCTAATCTTTTTAAAAAAGTGGCTAATAAAGATATATTATGATGGTTATCACTCTAATTTTAAATTTAATGTAAATCATTAAGGTTTTGAAAATGTATAAATTTTGAAGAAAGAAAAGAATTCTC
The DNA here is from genome assembly GCA_009761765.1 of Phenacoccus solenopsis. NCBI lineage: Eukaryota > Metazoa > Arthropoda > Insecta > Hemiptera > Pseudococcidae > Phenacoccus > Phenacoccus solenopsis. The sequence goes on along the minus strand of CM019755.1, from coordinate 12,924,899 downwards.
AACCTTTTCACAAATTTTTGGAATGCTTTATTTTGATGAAAAATGTTTAGAAAGTTGAGAAGAATCAAAAATTTTAAAATAAAAATAAACATTTCTATGTTTCGCGCCAATAACGTTTGAAAGAAAAACACGCTTCGTGCAAGAAATTTAAGCAATTGAAAATTAAAAAAAAAACACAAAACCAAAAAAAAAATTGTAAATTCTGAACAAGAAATCCAAATATGCTGATGAGAGAATGAGATAAGGGTAGGAAGGCTATGGGGCAAAAACGAAAAAGGCATAAAATCATTAACAGACCCGACTACAAATAACCTTAATGCGACTCTGCTAAAGTATTATAATCATATTTAAAAAAAATAAGCTTTGGATTTTCACTCGTGTTATTGTTATTCTTCAAAAAAGACTTCCATGATGAGGTTCATTGATTCTGTTTTTTTTTTTTTTGCTTAGGTTTTTCAGTCAGGTTTTAAAAATTAAATAAATTGATAAGATATATACTTAATAATTAAGATATTTAACTGCTGTGCCTCGAATTATTCATACTCGATACATTGATAAATGAAGAAGATACTACCATTACCCTAATAGGTGTAGTAAAATGAATGCTCATCAACTATGATAAAAAAAATTATTGGAAATCAAAGTACTAATCACTATTAATGTAAGTTCCTAAGAATAACGCATAGTAATGTTGCTTTGTAATTATATGATAATTTGTCATTTATCTATTATAGGTTGATGAATGTAGATTTCATCTAGTTAGTTTCTAACCATATAGTGGTAAATGTTCATTATAATTAATAGTACTCTATACTTAATTCTAGTGATTAGTGGCGATTTTCTATGAGGGTTATATAGAGATGTTAGACTTGTTGATATCACTTCTGCTTTACGATTTATGTTTGGTAAATCATCCTACAAGTGACATGGTCAGACCTACAGACACTTAAATAATCCATTGCCACTCAAATGACATGGCATCCTTATCTGCTAACATTATTTCTTATTTTCGTGACCCTGATTTTTTATTAAACGATTTTAACCCTCCAAACTGGTATATTTGAAAAAAAAAATTGAACTTGCTGAGAAGATAATACGTTTTTACATAATTCCTGTGACAATATGTTACGACAGCATTTCGATTACTACGCTGTCGAATTTTTGTATAGGATAAATTATACTTTTTGTTATTCTTCTGAACGCTCGCACAATTCCAAATAAAAGAAAAAGAATTTCTTCAAAAAAAATAAAAAAATAAAACATCTATACGCGTTCAACCCTCATCACCAAACACCGTCCCATGAGACATTAGTACCACTTATTTTTTTGTTCGAGTATGCTGGCATGTGTTGGAACATATTTATGTTTATAACCTATTGCCAACTTGTTGCTGAAGGAAACATAATTAAAACGTATCTAAGCGATGAAAGTAATTGAAGACATTGAACTTCACATGTTCTCGGAAACATGTGACATTTACTGTATTAATTAGGTTCATTAGTTGAAATACATTTATTCGTGAAAAAAAGTCCTGCGAAATAATGATTGCACATTTTTTATACATTTATGAAAGAAGAATTGCGTTACTACTGTTTCTTGAATAACAAAAGTTTGAAATTTTATTTACACGGTTGTGTATAAAATGCAGATTTACTTTTTAGTACGAGAATTCATAATAAAAAAAAAAGGAATGCTGTAATACCATGTTGAGAATTCGCGGCGAGATTACTTCATCATTATTCGTGTTGACAAATTTTTAATGCGATGAAAAAGTGGAAATATTCTTTTTACTCTGTGCATTATCATCTTTTCATTTCTCTGCTGCAAATTTACATCAAAACGAACATGTATAATGCATATCTTCATACCTCTGGAATGATGAGTACATTTCTTCGAAAATACAGAAACGCGAAATTTCTCTCTACTAATATTTTTTATAGCAATTCGAGTTGTAAATTTTTCTATTAGCACCTGCCATAGAAACTTATCAAGTTGCTTTGAAGGCTCTTAGTGGCAAAATGAAAAATCACCCGACGACCCAGCTCGAGCAAAGTTTGCTATCAAAATCCAATTAATAATAAATAGCGTTTGCCAATTTCGCGGCATTTGAAGTGACAAAGTCGTTGAAATTTATTAACTCGGATGATGAAGGAAATATATACTTTCTGGAAGCTTCCAACGAGTTATGAAAATGAACGCTTTTTGATTAAGTACAAAATCCCTCAATTTTAACTTTATCGAATTTAAATACGAATGAAACATCAATCTATTGCTACTGATGAAATACCTAGGCCAATTAAACGTAAAAAGGAAGGATACAAATATCTAATAAGGAAGAAACGATTTTACATCTTGAAAGTCATTTTTTCTTACCACATCTAGAGGTTTCAAGAGGTGGGAATTTCCAGCATCGTAATTGATTAGAAATAAGCTCACGCCTTGAATAGGCAACATGTATGTTTTAATAAAACGTGAGAAGCATTGAGAAAAGTTTTGCTACGGGTATAAAAAGGTCTATTCGTGTTTTTTCTTTTAAAACGCGCGTGTTCGTTAAACTGTATATTTTATTTTCAGACAGAAGACGACAGCGACACTAAGTTGAAGCCAGTTGTTGTATACGTACACGGAGGATTATTTACATATTTTTCCGGATCTTCGAATTATTTTTCGCCGGATTACCTTTTGCCTCACGACGTAATCGTTGTCACCATGAATTACAGGCTTCACGTATTAGGTAAAATTGGCCACGTTAAATAGCTTACGTTTGAAACTGAAATATTCCTGTTACCACAGTTCTTACTGATTACGTGTGAACGTGATATAGAGACAAATACGTGGGTTTTTTCATCGATTGCACGAGCTGCCTAGAATTTTTTTCGTTCCAAAACAAGTGACGAGGCAGCTGCTTCAATTTGTGTACTCATGAAGGAACATTGATTGCAGGCTTTTTGGACCTCGGGATACCAGAGTGTTCGGGAAACATGGCACTGAAAGATCAAATAATGGCATTCGAATGGATCAAAGAAAATATCCAATATTTTGGAGGAGACCCCAACAACATTACTGCATTCGGTACTAGTTCAGGAGCAATTTCCATTCATTTGTTGACCATGATCCCTGGTGTCAAAGGTATACTTCAGAATCTTTTCCCCTTTTAGGTAATTGTTTAATTGCAAGTTTGAAAAAAAAAATTGTACTTTTATGCTCAGACAAGAATTTCTTTCAAAAAACAATCTTGATAAGTGGAAATGCTCTCATGCGTCCTTTAGTAACAAACACAGTGGATAGAGCGTTCGAGTATGGGCACAGATTGGGATACCGTGGTAAGAGTCGTGAAGGGCTTTTGAAGTTTTTGAGAAATATTCCAGCTGATGAATTGGTAGAAGGATTAACCGCTTTCCAAAGATTCATGGAATTGGTAAGCCAAATGATTTCAGAATTTAATTTACGTAATTTGGTTATTTGAAAAATGATAATGATATTCGTGATTATCCTCATCGAAAATCTGTGTATAAATTACCCATATTCAGTTCTTGTCAGAATTAATACCTTCTCACATTCACTAAAATACCCAGCTCCTCGATTACTTCAATGTAGTTTGATTCAATGGAGTACTTTCTGTACTTCATTAATGATACAAACATACTGTGCGTCCAAGTGATTCGAATACAATCAGCGAAAAAAATCTCTTCCCATTATTTAAAATTAATTTTTTCAAATGGAAAGAAATTGTAATGCAGTTGAAATGAATTTATCAGCCTTAAAATTCATGAATGTTATTATAAAAATAATTTCTGATTTAGGAATTGTAGTTCAACTTTTTATGTTACTAACAAACTGAGATTTTTTCGCTGATTGTACCCGAATCACTTGGACGCACAGTATATGTTTAACATCGAAGTTTCATATTTGTATATAGGTAGATTAGTGGAATGGCCTAGGTGGAGGGGATTTGTGGAGTTCAATCCTACTTACAATCTCTTTTTTATCTAATTTATTATCATTAATTAGATACACATGCATAAGATGGAATAAGCGATGAAGACAACTTCTTATTGAAAATATATTGAATACACGCAACATATGTATCAAAAAAACTCATTTACGCTACAAGTTATGGTTGGCGGGAGGGAGGGTGGTTGAGGTTTTTTTTTTCAAAAAAATGATGAAATGTTGATATGGGTTTAGCATATACGAGTTTTTCATGCTGCAGAATTAAAAAATTATACTAAAAAGAGATCTAACAAATACAAAATAAGATAAACTCAGGTAAAGCGATGTACCAAAACTATATTATATTTGTTATTAGGAAAATGGTGGAAATATTTTAGCTATACCATTCTACCCATCGATCGAAACTGTAGAAGAAGGGGCACTAATAACCCTATCTCCTGAAGAAATGATAAAGAATGCCCGTATATTACCAACATTAACTGGGATGATGGCCAAAGAGGGCATGTTTGCATTTTACATCGGTACTTGCCGAAAATTGTTACTCACTATTCCTACTTATTCAAAAATAGATCTAAAACTCGAACGATTTTATAGATCCGTTCGTCATCAACCACTTGAGAGAAGATTTCACCACCTGTATCGGCAGACTATTACCAATGAACGAGAAAATCCTACCCGAAGTGGCCGATATGATTAAATTATACTACTACAAGAATAAAGATATCGATTTTAACTCGGGCAAGGAAACTACAGATGTAAGTATCAGATAAGCCCATCCATTTGCTACTAGTGATTCGCTATATGAAACCAATTTGTTTAATTTTTCAGTTTTACACCGATATCTTGTGGACTAGAACATTATACGAACTCAATAACTTCAAAAATGTCTCTAATAAATGGCCAGTTTACACGTTCCAATTCTCATACGAAGGACCGCTCAACTGCTACAAGAAATACTATCCAGTATTAATAAGATTACTGGATGGTAATGTTCCTCTTTTTAGCTGACCTTTTGTTGTTCCATTGAATACGAGTACTTATTTCTTAATGAATATATCTTATACACAGGGCCCACTCACGATGATGTTCTGGGATATTTGTTACCCTTCAAGAACGATTTGGCTAGTCGATTTTCGAGCAAAAGAGACATTAAGATCATCAAATCGCTGAGTTATTTGTGGACAAATTTCATCAAAACTGGGTAATTACAACTTTTCTAACATTCGTGAAATACTAATTATGGTGATATCTAAACTACATCAGATAACCACCTATTCGACCTAATATTCGAAATTCCTCACGAATCCTTTGTCATCGCATCCTTATTTCTTTCGGGCTATAAATATGCAAAATATTCGCAATAACCCGTTTGGAAAATTCCATCAATGTAATCTATTCAATTTTACTAGTTTTATTAGAATAAGGGAGAATTTTTTTCAATACACCCTCTCGAGAATTGACGATTTATCGCTGACTTCCAGCGTGCCCTCAGAGAACATTTCATAATATATGATTTATTCACCATCCTCAATAAAAAAAATTTATTAATGTAATTCCATGAAACACCCTACCGTCGATACACAATGACATCAAAAGTCATTCCATAGGTACCCACGATACCTACTTTTCATCGCTGCGTAAAGAATTAGATCAAAGACATCCAACGAAAAGCCATTTGTTTCTTCACCGAAACGTTTCCCTTTCATTTTTTCTACTTAAGTAATAAATTTGAAAACGTGCAAGAATTCGATAAAGGCATAAACGATTATATTTTCTCAGAAACCCCAATGGAAAGGATGTAAATGTGAACTGGAAACCGTTCGAGCAAGATAAACCCAGCTATTTAAATATCGGCGAAAATTTGAAAATATACAACGGCTACATAAACGAAGAAAGATACAAATTTTGGGCAAAAATAAATAAAATCATGAAAGAAGGTAAAATAGATCCCGAAGATGCGCAAGGCGGTACCGTTGCCAAGACCGTGTGAAGTTTGAGAATTTATCATTTTATATTTTTAAATTAACAATGTACCTTGTGTAACGTTATACAGTAAGTACTTCGAATTAAATGTGAAATTCGTGAGTTCAACTCGAACAATACACCGTCATTTTTTTCAAGCAAGAAAGGATTAACGATAATAACTTTCATTTTTCTATTATCTCCGACTTCGGATACAATTCGAGCTCATTCGAATAGTAATACGATGCAATGGATGGACCGGAGTTTGGAAGTAAGGTTGATAGGTATAGCGAGTACAATCTCGCTCACGTAGGTAACTCTTTTTTGCGGTTCTTTTCTCCGCCGCGCGATTCGCGGCTCGACGTGCTTTTTAATAAAACCGATCGAATTTACCTACGGTGTGGTTATGACCTGTACCTTTTTATGTTCGATGGTAATCTAGAGTCGGGATTTTTATTCTATTTAATTTAAACAGAATTGAATTCTTCGTAGGCATATTTTCCATTAAAATATTTTACTCTCGTGGGTATTTTAAAGATGTAATTTTTTCTTTAAAGTATTGAATATGAATAAGCTAAAGATCAAGGAAAGCAGATAATGGAAATTATTCAGAGTATTATGGAACTCCTCATTCTTCTATACATTTATATTCGATATCGCATGCAACGAATATCTAATACCATATACTCAAGACTGACAAAAAAAAAGGGCAAAAAGAGACAATTTTCGTAGACCGCAGAATTCTTGAAATTTTAGAAGATGCTATAATTTTCAAACAAGGAAAAATCATTAAAAGTTTTAAAAAAACATAAGCATCTATGCCACGTTAGTAAAGCTGAGTTTTCAACCTACGTGTCTGCAGGTCCTATCAAGTACCAAATCTGAAAACTACTACCCTATCCTTTTCGAAACCATTTGAGAAGTTGAATTAAACTACACGCAATTTTCCTTGTATGTAATAATCATATGAGTCCATAATTTTTAATTTTAGCGATTTGAGGCTTCTCAAGTTAATCCCAAATTTTGACGATGCGCTATTATAGATAGATTTTGACTCAAATTCAAGATGTTAAATTCTGGTCATCAGCTAACACTACATACAAAGTTTAATTCCGCTAGGTTGATTTAATGAGTAGATATGGAAGATTTATGGCATTTCTTGTAGTTTAGCTCCCCTCCAAATTCATTAGAGAAGCTAAAATCAGGACAGATTAGTCACTCGTCTAATTTTATCATATGACAGTAAAATAAAAAATTTTCGACCTCTCGGGTACCTTAACATGTATTGAGGTCGATAACCTTTTTCCTTCCTTCTTCTTCAGCCATACTCAGATTTTAAGTTATTTGCCACTTTAAGGTGCATTGAAAATCCAAAAAATGATGTTTGCGTAATTGGTTTGCGTATTCACATGGAGTTTCTTTCACCAAATTTTGAGCGACTTTCATCCACATTCGCCTTCACTATGCGTGAGAAGCAAAAATATATATGCCAACAAGTTGAAAATTTGCCTGGTAATTACAAAAAATTGTCTGAAATCCAAGAAGTTGAAGGCTTCATCTCCTCAGGTAGAATGCAAATAACGATCGTTTTTGAGTTGAAAATTTTGCTAAAAATGAGTAGATCCAAAAACTAAAGTTTAAAAAAATTTAAAGGTATGATAATTAAAATATTCAAAAATGAAAACATTTTCAGAAAAAGGAAAAAAGGATAATCAATAAATTTTCAAAATAGGAAGATGAGCGAAAGTAAAAAAATTTAAAGGTTGAAAAATTGCTAAAAACTCGATCAAAAATTCAAAAAAACGCAGAATAATAAATTTAGAGAAAAAGAAAAAAAAAATCAAAAATGGAAGTGTCAGAAGTTAATTACTTCTTCAAATAAAAAATGAAATATCTAAAAAATACTTACATCATAAAAGACTCAAGAAAATCAATTCTCCTTAAGGGTCTATTCTACATACACGATTGCATACTAGTTTGCCTGCCAAATGGGCATTTTCGCACATTTTTGATTCTCAAATACTACTTATCTGTTTCACTTGAAATTTGAAACATACACCAATAATAAAAATATAAGAAACCTTATCAAAGGTTTTTTTGATTAAGTGATTATTTGTCGAGAAAAACGCAAAAATAAATTAGCTTGTGAGGAGGCCATATTTCATAGCTTATAACTTTCATATAACTTGGAATTTGAATTTTTTGTTCCGAAAAAATTAAAGAGAGGTGTCTTCTCTTCTTCATTTTCAAATTTCAAAAGATTCCATAAGAAACTCACGAAGAATTTTACTCCCAAAAATGTCACTTTTTTATCGTTATCAATTTTGATTCCCATATAGATAACATGTAGTGCCTACGAAGTGTAGTAATACTAAAAAAAAGAACCTTGCATGTGAAATATACCCTTAACTTCGACCATATACTATGGACTACTAATGTTCGTACAGAAACGAACACAAAAGTGAAGCAAACAATAACAACATCATAGATGAGCTCGCGCATGCGTAGTGATATTTCAGGAATGAAAATGACAATTTTCAATGATAAGAATGTTAAATCAACATCAACTACTGATTTAATTTCATTAATACTACTCAATAATTAAAATTACGTTAAAGAAAGTATATTAATAATTATTTCAGTGAATCATAACTGTATAAGTTGATAAGAAAACTGAAACTACGCATGCGTCAGCGCATCTAACTACTGTTGTTGTTGGATTCAATTTCTACCATTTGAATTAGCAGTCCATAGTATATGGTCGAAGACCCTTAAGACTAAAATCATAATTCCAAAACATTTTGCCTAACCTGTCTACATGTTTCATATAATAGCTGCTCCTTTTTAAATGATATTATGCAAATTATTCGGCAAAAGTGTGCAATAAGTTGCATATAGATTATATCGAAGGGTTTATAATAGGAGATACAATTAAAAAAGTATAAATATGCTTATTGTTGCACAATACCCTTATTATTATTATTATTATTATTATTATTATTATTATTATTTATTAGGAATAGAGGTGACAAATACGATGGCTAGAGTAACCCTCCTTGTGCTCGGAAGAGCTTTTAAGGAGAGGCGTACGACTTCTGGACCATGCACAATACCCTAGCCATTATGTTATTTAGAAACGTTCTGTTATTAACATCGTAGTGCTGACATACATACAGGAGTATTTAAAAACGCATTATTCGGAGGCTTACGTTGTCCTGGTATTCTGTTCATACAATTGAAACAAGATGAATTACCGAATAAACGAGCAATTAAAAACTCATTAAATAACGTATTACAAGTACAAAATCTTTGAGCACCCTGGCTACTGGATTTTCCCTATCTATTTAGAGAATGAAACTGTCACTGACCAATTCAACGGAGACCTTATTCAAGTAGTAAAAGGATCGGATGAGTACTTGCATCGAGTAGTAGGACAATTCGAGAATGTATTCAAATGGATAAATACTTTACGCGTTTGATACGGTGGCAATAAAAATACTTGGCGAAGGTTATGCCGCAGAAAGTTCTGTATAAATTGCACGGGCCGCAGAACGTTGCGTAAACCACAAACCATCGTATTAAATTTATTTCGAATCCCGTTCTCGAACTCGGTAATACATTAGTAATATACATCCTTAAAACCATTAAATAGAAAAGCCAACATTTGTTGGAATAAGGAAGCCCTGCGTCTGACCTTTGTCAGAAATTCGCGTCTTTACCAATATGTAAATTGGATAGTGCCCAGCAGGCTGGTAATTTCATTTGTTTAATTGCTAGGCGGTCTTTTCGCTTGATTAAAATACACTGCAAAGGTTTAAAAATATATTCGATTCGGGTAAGTAGTGCGCTACGTGGCTTGGAAACATTTAAAATTCTATAAGGCTACTTTTGAAATTAATTTCATGCCTGGCTACGCTGCGCGTGTGATTAAATCAACACCAACTTCGACGAAAATAAAAACGCGACACTTTCTTTTGTTTTAATTTCGTCGATTCCATTATTTTAAGAAACAAGTTGTTAACATTTTTTTTTTACTCCATTAAATCGAAGAATCCAGAAAGTCTTTTTGTATCTCAGCGTGTTCTCTTTTTTCACCGGTGTCGTCTTTAATGTAATCCCGCTACCTTTTGTAATCTTGATCTAAATTTAAAAATTTTTCAAATGTGTTTTTCCTTTTCTTAATGCTCGGCCTGGAATTTAATGGTATGCTTTGGAAAACGTCGTCTGTTTCGCGTATAGCTTTTATTCTTATACTACCTTCGCTCTTTCGGTATACCTACCGGTGACATTTTAAAAACGGTCGCGCAAACACAGCATGAATAATTCGACGGTGTTTTAGCACGTCGAGTCGTGTGTGTTCAAAATGTCGGCGATGACGGGGTGTTTATATTTTACTCGGCTTTTTCGCGGACTATGCATCCGACAACTGTGTTAGCTCTAAAAACTTTCGATATTTCCTCAAATCTTTGGCGCATATGGTTATATTTAAACTTGGTCGCAATCGTGCTATTTCCACCAAGTACCTTTGAAGATTTCGTACTCAAAAAGCATACAGAATGTGAATGAGTTAGTTCAAGTACGATACATGATTATTTTATGCAGCATCATTGGTTCATTACCTGTAATCCTCAGATTAGGTAACTTATTCAACATTATTATAATGTAACTCCAATCTTGAGAAAAAAAACTTCTTAATACACTTGTGATGAATAAATTGCATACTCCAAGTTGGGAGGCGTGAGATTTTAATTATACAATTTATTTGACATTGCAATTAAATAAGTTGTATATTTCAACATGTAAGGAAAATTATGAAATTTTTTCGGTATTGCGAGGATATAAAGAGCTCTCAAGTTGAATAGTTTAAAAATAAATAATTTGCTAAAGCAAACACTCTTTCGTAGACGTAATTAAAAAAGCAAACATTTTCATTCATTCGAACACAAATACAGATTCGCGCATCTGTGCGACACATGGCAACGTAATATTTAGGGTGTTGACTATAGAATGTGTTAAAGAATTCTACCCTACTTTACACAATCTTCCCTTTATGTTCAATGTTCATCTTTTTGGTATGAAAAATAATATTCGTTTATTTGCGTTCCACCCTTTTACATCTGCCCGAGCCCTTTCAACTTTAATGAAATCAAACAAAAAATACGAATAAAAAAAACCTTATCCCTTCTGACTCGTGTTAGGTATATATATCTTTCATTGTTGAAAAATTCGTCTCGTCAACACGTTCCGTGCGTTCGTTTAAATTTCATGCATGTTTTAAACCTAAACGGTAAATGCTTTGTGCGTCTGAAGTAATATAGTGGTAAGGTAAACCTGCTTGGTTGTATACTCGTAGTTTGCAAAAGAGTTGAATTTTTCGCCTCGACTCGAGCAGATTTTTATAAAGCTTTAGATAAGAGCGCTTGTGCTGAAACTAATCCTCGTTTGTGTGGCGCTTCTAAGGACGATATCCCTTCTCTTGTATCGTGTAATCTGTACGACGACGATAATTAATCACTATGCGTGAAATTTAGGGCACCGCGACTTTACTTCGACGTAGGGCATTTCGCGTTCGATTTTCAAACACGCAGCTTGAATCTGAGTTGACCTACCTGAAACATAAAAATTAGTCACCATTAAAATAAGATTAAATTGTTGAAATTAAATTATAACATTTAAATAACAGCTGGTAAGGAGGGCTTATAGAAATATCCTGCGAAGTTTTACTGCATATACCTGACAAACAAATATTTTTAGCTTAATTTCACCGAGTGAAATTTTAAAAGGGTATTAGATCAACAAATAGAATCCATGTACCCACACAAAATATCCAAAGGGTGTATGCTCCTTTTGGGTTACAATACGCAACCGAACAAAAAAATCAGGCGAACCTGCATACCGCAGAAACCCATTTTGATACACTATAGTGAATACTACTTCCGAATTTATTGCTTCCACCCTACCTACATTTTAAACGCTTAATTTCCTGCTTAGCCAACTAATTCACGTCGATGTCTGAAAGGCTTTCTACTGGCTGCGAAGTCATAAACCATTTCTCGCCGGTGAGTATCCAAACAAGTTCAAAATTTATTATGCATCAAATCGCGTTTCGAATTCAGAAAAACACATCAAAAGAATATTACGGATTGACTTTTTAATCATTACGTTTGCTGCAAGCTAGAACTAAATAATAATTGTTTATTAACTTTAATGCTCATTTGATACTTTAGATCATCCCTCATTTTTGAACAGATTTTTAACCCTTGAACATAATTGTTTTTTATAAGTGTCACCAGCGAATTAAATATTCATCCAACCGCGTTCATATAGAAAGTACTAGAGAATTTCATTCATTGAAATGTCTACGACGAAGTGTTTTTAAAGAGATTAATATAATGTAGGCTTTTAAATCCTATGAAATGAGCTTATAAATTAATTAAGTACGTAAAAATAAACACCTAAAAAATCTAACTCATTATAATTTCGCGTAGGTACCTATATACCTGCGTTTTGCGTTCGAATTTGTTATAATTTATTTTCAAGTTTACCCTGCGCTATACATTATTATTATTCCAACAAAATGGAAATTTCTCCAGACAACTTTTCGCCGAGCTCGATTAACAAATTAGTTTGAAAAGTTTCCTCGTTACACATTTCATTGCACTGCTATATTTAAATTGTGTTTATATAACTGAAATAAATAAATAAATAAATAAATAAATGTATTTGCTGAAAGAACTTGTGCTGAAAGAAAAAAAATTGCTGTTTAATGTAAGTGTACTGCTTAGTTTTAGTTATTTGAAAGTAGGTATTGTTCAAATAATAAATTTCTTGCAGTATCTTGAAACATATTTCAATGAGAGGTGAGTAAAATAACGAAAATAATCTGTACTTGACAAATGATAAGCCCACAAAAAATAAAGTTTAGCAAGGATTAAGAGTCGATTATGGATTTGGAGCCAAAATGACTCCAAATGATGGTGACTCCAATCTAAATCCAGGAATCAAGCCGGAGTTTGGATTTAAGATTTTCAAAAATTTCAGTACCTAGTGATTCCGAAGTCAACATGGAGTCGAAGTTGAGTACGTTATTCAGATTTGTTTGAAGTGAAAGTGAGGGCGGCGTTTATTTTAGAACCTTAGAGGTATGTTCTACTTTTAAACGTCTGAAGTGGAATTTTACAAGTGATTCCAAAGTCGAAGTCAGATTATTGATTCACTTTGGGTTCTCGTTTTTTTCATCACTTGAACAAGATATAAATAAAAATGTCTGAATGTGGACCTGTCAAAGACCGAAACCGAGACAGTGTATATCGATTTGTTTTTGAAACTAGAGTCATTTAACACCAAACAACTTCAATTATGACTAACATCAAAGAGTTCATATAACAGAATGAAGAAGAAAAATTTGATTATACCTAGAATAAATCATGACTTCGGAATTAATTAGTCTACATTAGATGTGAGAAATATCAAACACCGGAGTTGAGTTGAGCAGAGTCAAAGTCAAGTTTGGAGATTGCTTCACGATTTGTGAGCTGCTCTGGAGTTAAGCATGAAATTGGAGATAACCTTGGAAACTGCTTCTTACTTTATAGTTGAAGTTGGATTTTAGTCGACTCAAGAGCTTTAATAGATTTCATCAAGAATGCGTATAGAGTATAATTATTTATTATTATGATTGTAACTAGTATTATGTAATGAATGATATTTCTATTTTCAATTTTATTTTCAAGAATAAAATATTTTTTCATGTTTGTTTGTTGCACTTTGCAATATTTAATTTTTTTGTGATTCAATTGTGAGATGAAATCAGATTATTCTGAAAATATTATTTACTTATCAGAACAAAATAAGGTAGTTTTGAAGTTGTGATCTTTGACCTCAAGATCATAATGATGTACTTACTTAGATCTCATTCATCTCTGGTTTTAAATGACAAGAATAACTAAAGTATTACTCACTTGTTATTATTTTACTAAGATTTTCGAGAATTGAATAAATTATTTTTAGACATTACCTTTTATTGAACACTTTCCAAAGATGTTTTATCTTTGTCCAAGACTTCTAGTCGAAGTTAACGCGAAGTGAATAAAAACAAGACAATGAAAGAAATAGTCTAAGTTATTCAACGAAAAGATGCATTGTGATCAGTCATAAAATCAGCAAATAATTCAAATATCCATGAAAATAATAATGACTACTTTTAATCATTCAATTAAATGGAACAACATAATTAGTACTCAACGAACGATGAATCGTAAATTCCTGCGAATAATTGAATCGTTGAACGACTTAATTCCTTTGAACTGATTGGTGATTGTATCGAATTCGTCATAGTGAAAGTTATAGTGATAACAACGCCATCGTCACATTCATTGTGGAGCAGTAACCCAAACTCTAGGGAATTTGTTATTATTTTCATTGTACTACTTAATAATTTACTGATTTTATTAGCGCTGCGTCACTGTGATCGTTTAATTGTTGAGTGTTTGTTTACTTCAGTACCACTTCTGTATTATTAATCAATGTTTGTAATAATGCCAACCAAGAATGATCAAAACTGAGCCAAATGAAGAATTTATCCTGTTCCTTCAAGTACCGGTAAGTGAATTTTTGAATATCAATTTACTTAAGTACATAAACAAACTCATTGATAATTTCATCTTGTATTTCATTTACTTATACATCATTGAATTGAATTCAATTTGAAGATGGAAAGTTGGAGGTGAGATAGATATAAGTAATTAAGTATTCGTTGGTTTTCATAAATTTTTACGCATACAAGCGAAATCATCAGCGATTTCATAAACAAAGTATTACAATAACAAAATACTTTTCGCTTTTCAAGGCATATCAGCACACATAATACCTTCCACCTGTGTTATAGCTAGTAATATCTACCTAGTGAAATTGTTTTGCCATTTTCATTATCAATATACATATACTTATACAATCGGTGTTGGGAAATGAAAATGCTGATTTCTCGTACTTGAAGAACTAAGAATTCTTTTCAAATTTTCCATTTTTTCTCAGGATTTTTCTTAGAATTTTCGTATTTCCTTGCAAATTCCTTCACCAAAAGCAAAGAAAGTTACATCATCTTCCCAGTTGCCAGTAAATTATACAATACCAATCCACGAAACACTGGTAAACTAATTATGTTTTTGCGGATGGAAATAGATAAGGTGATGAGGTGGCGAATGCGTCATGTCTCTCTTATTAATAAGTGTTTTGAAATATGCGCGTCAGTACTACATATAAGTAATAATAATTTCCTGCAGGTATTAGTCGTGGTAGATATAAATAGAAATACATATGTTGAAATGTGAAAAATTATAAATAAGACACTAACTTATACTAATTGAATTTAGTCGTTATTCATCAGTAATGATTTTATACTATAATACTTATCTATCAGTGATACACTTCCAAGTAATTATCTACCTATAGCTAATGTGAAAAATTGATTAATTTTCAGAATTGACATTGAACATTTTCCTGTTACAGATATCTTAGGTTTATTTAAAGAGAATTTCACTTATATTTGGGAAAAAGTGAAGTTTGTTGATGTTTGAAATTTTTGCGCTACTTTACTACCAAATTCAAGTGGTGAAAATGCTCCTGAGAAAGAAAAGGATAAGAACAAAAAGTTTTTATTTAGTTTCAAAAATTTTAATATGTTAAACAAAATACAATTTTGATGTTCCGAGCCCTCAAGTTGAAACTTTGTTCCTCTTCCCTCTTTTTGAGAAATAGGGTTCAAATTTTTCTTGAGAACCATCTGTGCGGTAATTGGAACTCGGAATTCAAAATCTCAGCAAAAACTTGCGGATAGTTTTTGAGGAGTTTCCGAACAAAGCAGATATGCCAAAATTCGCCACTTTTCCATCAAAACTTTTCCTTAAACGATGTTTTTATCAAACAATTTGCAATTAACCCCTTCTTTTTGGATTGAACTTTTTGAAATTTTCATATATTTTTCCATCTGAAATTTCAAATGCGATGATCAAATAAAAAAAATCCAAATTACTATGTAAAAAAAATACCAAAATTTTGTTTTTCGTACCCCTCCCCAAATTTGATTGAAAAAAACAAAAAAACCTACCCGAAAACATCCAAAAGTGCGGATCAAAGAGTATTTTACTTATATTTTGTGAAAAGTGATTGCTCGTCCTCCTTCAATTTTGTGGTTCGGACATCGAATTTAGCCTAAGAACCATCTATGTGGTAATTAGAACTCGAATTCAAAATTTCATCATGAGACAAAGAGAAAACCAAACCTATCGGTTTCTTATAATAATGTATGTAGAATTATAGATAATCAAAAATTTTGATCTTTCATTTACCCAAACACATTTTGAGAACAAGAACCCTTCCTCCTTCTCTTCAACAGGGAATTCGAACTATAATATACTTTTCATCTCTAATAATCATATGAGCTTTTATTCATCAAACTTGAGTTTTTGGAGGACACCAAGCCTTCCTCAAACTTTCCCCATTCACCATTTTCCATTTTGACCCTAACTCAGTCATACTTTGCAAGACTCTTACTATTTCCTATCAGTACCTAATTATCAGCGTTTTGAGTCTCGTTTTCCAATAACTTATACGTACTTCGTGATAACCAGTATAATGTAAGAAAAAGTTTCCAAATTTTTATTGTTTTGTTGTGCCATACACGTGTGAATAGTCTGTTGAGTCACGTCGTTTTTATCGGTCTTTAGAAACACATGATAAGATTATACGATTGTAGTCAAATATTGAAAAAGAAGGATGTGAAACATGAAATAGTAGACCAAATATTCACTCAATATCATTTTATTTTTAACTCTTATCCCAATCACCTTTATTAATAACAATTTTGAAGCCATCAAAAATAAATTATCAGTTATTATTGTAAAAAATAGTTCCATTTTCAGGGTTGGCATTAAATATTTTTTGGTTCCAGATCCTTTGGAATTACTTTACTGTAGCGCAATGTTGACCTGGAAGTTAAGATAATTATGGATGTTTATTAGATAAGCAAATTATTAGCGATACTTATGTTAGGATTTGACATAGTACATAGTTGTAAATTGAATTGCCTCATGAAAAAAAGTATTATTAATTTCTCAAGGTATACTGTGGATGTAACATGAATCACGAAATTGTGCAAAATCGAGCAGAAATGAAAAGGGAGGATGCAAAAACGGTGTAGCCGTTGAAGTTTAGAATATCCCACCAGTAGGTACCGAGAAATGAGTGATTACATTTTGTATGCAATAAAAACGGTACCTCGATGCACACCCTGTACTAATCACCTTAATGACTATGAATTACCCGTTAGTCTTATGGCGCTTAATACGTAACGCGTTCTTTTCGCATTGATTGCCCAAAACCGGTCCAACTCACGATAGGTCAGTTCGAGCAACCAGATTATGCAAATTTGTGTAGTTTTATTGAGTTACAAGTTATACAAAAACGTTCGGGCCCACTCTGTGCGCGTAAACACAATCGTTTGGGCGACTGTTGTGTTCCAACACAAAACTACACAATTTACACATCATTTTAGGTGGTGTAAGCTGTGCAGATTTTTATTGTGTGGGTTGTAGGTGAGGCGTTGTGAAATCTGTTGATATCTTTATGATAAGGAATTTGATTTTCGGAGTGTTTTTGAAGTATTTCATATTTTTTAGTTTTTTTGAAAAGTTTTGAGTTCTTGTCGGGAAATATGGATGAAATTGCAAAAAAAAATTGATCTTAGTATCACAATTAAGTAAAAAGACTGAATCTCGAATCTGATTCTAATTATCTCTGATGATGACTCTGATGACGAATTCGATGCTGAAATGGAAGTTATTTATCGGAGATAATAATATTCTTTTTACTTAATTGTGATGCTAAGATCAATTTTTTTGCAATAAGAACTTCAAAATTTTCAAATAAACGTAAAAATATGAAATATTTTGAAAACACTTAAAAAAAAACTGCCAAGTGTAATAATGAAATCTACAACTTCCTATACAAATCCGTTTGGGCAGCACAAGTGCAGTTTGTAGTTTCATTTGCACAATTAACTTACAACACTTTGTGCATTGTACAGTGTGCATTTTGTGTGTTTATTATTGAGGACATCTTGAACTTTACAATAGAGCATTAATTTTTTCATTTTTTATTATTATCAACGAAACAAAGCGTTGCCAAAAAAAACGAAATTTTCAAGTTTTAAGAGAATTACGGTTTTAACTGAATATTTTTGTATCGACGTGACATAGGAACTTTTTTAATATATGACGAAAAAGAGTTATAACAGTACTAAGTTATACCCAGTGGAAGCTCCATTCTAGCTTTTTCAATTCTCTGTAATTTTATGTGAATTTAAAATTAGAAGGAGTGCAAAACTGTGGGTTTTCAGAACTTGGAATTACAATACTTTTTTTTTCTTAATTTGTTCACTGAAGATTTTTACTATGCTAAGTATTTAGATGATGATTAATTACGAATATTATAAATGTACAAAATATTACCAACTATTTAAAAAAAAAAGAGCGAAGTATTACAAAAATCCTTCTACCTTAAATACAGTACACTCAAAATTTATGAGAAGCTAGAGGAAAGAAAAATTACTCAAAATTGTTCGTAATCTCATATGAAAGACTAAGTTGAGCATGCCATCATACCAAAATTTCAATTACTTGAGTTGATTTGGAGGATAGTTAAAAAAATGGCTTTTTGAAGAAGTTTTGAATCATAAAAGTTCTTAAATCTCAATATATCCTCACATAATGTACGAGGAAATCTCAAACGGGGCGACTGTAATATAAAATACAAATTAGCTCGCCCGTAACAACTTGATCTTCAAATGAACGAAGTGAATTTGAAGCAAGAAGACAAAGAAATAAAAAAAAAATCTATTATTTATACTTGCTTCCCTGTGATGCGCTGCTATGTTTGTAAACAACCATGATGAAAAATCAGAAAGTGTGATTAGTAAAATTTATTCTTACTTATTTTCCAAGAAGTGGTTCAAGTGAGTTCAATATAGAAAGGAGGGCTCTAACCAATCTGCCCACTATTTCGATTACCCCATCAAGTAACCCGGCCGAAACATGAGATGTGATTTCAGTCAATAATGCTAAAACCAACAATAGCACCAAAGAACGCGGCAACATATTTTGATTTTTTGTTTAAAAATGAAAACTTTAAAATATTCGTCAAGTCGATGTTTTCACTTATATGGGTATGTTATGACAGAACTTCTTTTCAATTTATACTTGTATTATAACCGCTTATCAACGAAAATTGAGTAGTTAAAGAGAAAAATGTCCTTGTGAATTTATCTTTTTGCTGAACGTAGTATGTTCTAATGACTGCTAACTTTACTTTTTACGTAAGATGTTTTACGATATTTCATGATCATAAGAACCACTCGAATTTTCCACTCAACATTCTTCGTTGGAATATTCCTTCCGACAGGTATTATTTTCTTTAAAACGAATGTAACGAAGTCGGAAAATCTGTATATTAGATAATAGAAGAAGCATTCTGGAACAAGATGAAGAGGGAAAAATACGCTGCATACGAACATAATTTGTTATGCAAGCTTATAATTCTGCAAACATTTTCCACTCGTTTCGTTTCTAAGGTAGTTCTATAGGTATTGTGGGTTACGTTATGCAATACCTGGAATTGAATTTTTAAATAGGTTTTTTAGAAAATGAAAAGGTTGCATTAGTTATGTCAAGGTTGATTTCTATTTTTCTAGAGTAGAATTTAAAAAATATTAATACAGTTGTTTACGTGTTATAAATTAACATGCAAATAGGAAATAGCGCCCCCTGTGGGGGAGCTCGTGCGATTAAATCCTCCTATTTTACAAATATTAATGTTTGATGCGCCGGCATCAACACCCTGTAGGGCCCGGCGCATACAATATTTAAATGAATAACTTTCCCTATTTTAGTGATATATAGAAGAACTTTGGAGTGAAGTTGAGAAATGAGATACTCTCTTTTGATAAGTTGTTCAAAGATTGTAGACAAACCATTGCACCAGATTTACTCATTTTTGGGACAATTTCATTGAAATGATGTCCTCTGGGGCGCTGCAGAGCAATTTTTTTCGATTTTTTTACCCCTTTACAGTACATTGACATAACGATTTACAACCTTTTTATTTCCGAAAAAACCTCGAAATATGCAAACAGATTTATTTGAAAAGCAAAGTATGACTGTTGGAGTTAGAGTCGAAATGGCAAACGGTGTGGGGAAAGTTTGAGCAAGGCTTAGGCTCAGGACAAGAGGAAAAGTCATAAGAGCAAAAAAAAAAAAGTCGTGGAGGTAAAGACAGATTTTTAGCGCTGGTGCGTCAAGTCGCGGGCTCTGAAAAAAAACTCGGGCCAGGGGGAACCCCCTTTCCTTCTCCCTTTGCTCAGGTCTGATTTTCATTGAAATTTTGAACTGTTTATTGATCATATTGTGACCGAAGACCGATACTTATTTTTAGCTGAGTTTTTAACTTAGAAACGACAGCTATTACAGCCTACCTGATTTTTTTCATTGCTCTTTCTCTCAGTATCTTGTTTTCTTTCGCTTTGTGTTGAATGTGTAATCGTGCATATGGACGATATCTCTAACAATTTCAGTAAGAATGTATGATTATTCAAACATAATTTCCTGTTTATTAATCATTTGCATTTTTTTTAATCTAACTTATTCTGTGCTAAGCTTCAACGCCTCGAACCCTTGAAACAGTGATGGCGAGGCTCTTTTACTATTTTCTACCAGTACCTAATTATCAGCGTTTTGAGTCCCATTACCCTGTAACCCATACTTACTTCGTGATAACTAATGTAATGTAGGAAAAAATTGCCAAATTTTTGTTGTTCTGTTGTGCCATACACGTGTGAATGGTCTGTTGAGTCACGGCGCGTTTATCGGCCTTCAGAAATACATGATAAAATTTAATGTAGGTAAAAATTTCTAAATTTTTATTACCCTGTTGTACCATACACGTGTGAATAGTCTATTGAGTTACGTCGCTTTTGTCAGCCTTTCGTCAATTATGGAAAAAAAAAGGATATGAAAGATGAAACAGTGGACCAAACATTCACTCAATATCATTTTATTTTTAAATGTAAACCCAATCACCATTTATTATTAACAATTTCAAAACCATTAAAAATAATTATCCGTTATTATTGTAAAAAGTAGTTCCATTTTCAGGGTTGGCATTAAATATTTTTTGGTTCCAGATCCTTTGGAATTACTTTACTGTAGCGGAATGTTGACCTGGAAGTTAAGATAATTAGGGATGATTATTAAATAAGCAAAGTACTGACAATACATATGTTACGATTTGACATAATAAATGTGAATTAAATTGTTTCACGAAAAAAAGTTATTATTATGCACGCTAATTGAATTATCTCATGGAAAATGTGTGTGGAAGAAAACCTATTTCAGTAAAATCTCTCGAGATTTTCTTCCTGAATTTCAATGAAAAGAATAAAGAATGGGAACGAGTATCAAACGGAACGATTTTGCTGTATGAAAATGTACATTCCTATACGTGTATCCAAGTACTTTTGGGTTGACTAGCCGAGGAATCCTTCATTTCAGTTGTTTCTTAATAAAGTAATACGACAACAGTTATAATTTTCAACATTTTTTTTAATATCATATATCATCACCAATATCAGTAGAATGTATTCCTTCCTCGCGACGAAAGTTTGTGGACGCTACAAGTGTAAACTTCAAATTTATGAGAGTTCAATTTTGTGTTTTACAATTTGTGGTGATTCGTTGAATTTATTCTTTCATGGTCTATGAAATTGTGATTCGATAGCGCCAATATATTAAAATTTCAACTTCCTAAATGAATTTTGAAGGGTGTTAAAATAAAGAACTACTTTTTGAAGAATTATGAAATTTTTAGAATCTTCCATATCACTACATCAAATGTGCTTGGAAAGACGATATGTACTTTGTACGTGAAGTTTGTGTGAGACTAGAATATGAGCCTTGGAATTTGTTTCAAAATGAATAGGGAAACCTGAGATGGCTTAATAGCTCAAACTTGGTAAATATGAGCTCATATGATTTCTATAGATAAGAACTACAACATATCTCAAATTCAAGATAGATGGAAGTTTTCACACTTAGTATTAGCTACTAGATTTGGTCTCAGGAATGTGGCCATGAATAAGTTAACAACATTATCTGTGAATCAGGACAAGCCCTAATTAAAAACTGGCCTTCATTAATACGGCAGGGCTGCTTACATTTTTATTATTATTACTTTCTTTTATTCTCAAAGCACTCACGAGCGAGCGTCTGTTTTAGGGACCGTCGAAAATTGATGTCACTGTAGTATAAAACAAAAATTAGTCCTTATAACGCGCTGCTGGGGTTGTAAACTATCATGGTGGATGGTGTAGTTGATAAAATTCATTCTTACCTATATTGGAAGAACTAAGCCAAGGCAGTCCACTATAATAATCACGCCTGTGACCAATGAGCTCAATACAATGCCAATTCCTAATACTGGGGTTGTAATAAGTCCTAAGAAGTATAGTATGGGGGCTAATGAATTAATTAACACTGCGACAGTGAAAGTCACAGGACCGGCCGAAACTTGATGAATAATTCCAGTCAAGAATGCTAAAACCAACGATAGTACTGAATAACGCGGCAACATATTTTGATTTTTTGTTTAAAAATGAAAACATTAAACATGGGGCAAGTAGACAATTCCACTTACTTACTTATATTACGAAAGGTCTTTCCAATTTATACTTTTATTATAACCGCTTATCAAAGAAAATTGGGTGGTTGAAGAAAAAAATGTCCTTGGGAATTCATTTTATTGCTGAACCTAGTATGTTCTAATAACTGCTGACTACTTTTTATGTATGATTTTTTACGGGTTTTTTATGATCACAAAAACTATCCGAATTTTCCACTCAACGTTTTCTGTTGGAATATTCCTTCCGACTGTATCGCAAAAATAGAGATAGAACAAGCATTCTAGAACAGGATGATAAGTGAACAATACGCTGCAAACGAACACAATTTGTGATGCAAGTGTATAGTTCTAAAAGTATTTCCAATCGTTTAGTTTTTAAGATAAAACTGCTAACTGCATGATACATTCGGAGTTAAAATGGCGGAAAAGTAAAGAGCTAACTGCGACTCTGCAGTCAAAACATCACATGTGATGATGTGAACATAATTTTCTTGAAATAGTTGACATTATTACATTTGCCTGTTTGAAGAAGGAGAAGGGGAGAAGGGAAAAATGAAAAATATATTTCAAGAGTCTCGCAGGTAATGACTGTTGCAGGTTGTGCGTGATTTTTTTCGTTGAAAACCACGTATAATGCATATTTTGAATATTTGAAAAGTCACCACTTTTTGGAAAGAACTAAGAGCTTTCCAGTTGTCCTATTTGGAACAATATTTCATTGACGAGCTATTCTTACCCTGGCATCCCCAAGTTTTCTTAATAAATCGAAAAAGGAAAATTGTTGGGAGCTTCAAGCACCTAGGGGGAAGGAAGGATTAATACATGAGATAACGTTAGGAACATCAAATTAAACATTTCAACGAAGAAATAATAATGAAACGCTGAAGATTATGTTAATGTTCGGTCTAAAATCAGCTTCGCTGGCTGGCTTCTAACGAGAACTTCGAAAGAAAGAGTTTGTATAACCTTGAATTGAATGCAATTCATGGAAATTTCAGCCACTAAGCTAAATTTCATTTTTTGTCGAAAATAGAAATATGGTTTCAAAAGCATTAATTTTTGAGCTATTTTGATTTCTTGGTTTTTTTTGAAACTATTTTGTGTGCAAAAACCACATAAAATGTTTCAATGATATACCCACACTGCACCTCCAATTCTCAAGGTACGCGACTTTTGCAGAGCACCTTTTTTGTTCATCTCAAAGAGTTGAATACGATTCCTGAAACAAATTTTTTTTGATGATTTTTTGGATGACTGCCCCTTCAAATCTCAAGTTGGGCAATTTGTGCGTATAACAGTTTTTACTTATTTCATCAACCTCTATCCAGTGTCCACCAAATTTTTTGTTTTTTCATAACTCAAGTTTTCATATTGGCAACACTGCAACAAAAAACCTAGGCCCGTATCTGATGAAATTTATACGGCGTATAGGTAGGTGCCTGAGGTACTTCCATATAGGCAACCATTCAAGCAGATCAGAGACTTACATATCTGACTGGTCGCTTGTTAGTATGTAAAAATTCAGTGTGCGCCTGTTCTGAAAACTTTTAAACCGCAAATCCGATAAAGCTCATATTTGCACCATATATTTGTGTTATACTTTAAAATGTTTAAGACGGAAAAAATTTCGATATACCTCAAAATAACGAATCACCCAAATTTTGAAGAGAGCTGGAGAAGGAGCAAATAATTCAAAATTTTTGTTTTTGATTATTTCATATGAAACATTCAATTAAGAACACCAACATATCCACATTCTAGCCTTCAATGCATATTTAAAGAAAAGTCAGGCCAAAAAATGGTTTTAAGAGGAAGTTTTGAGTAATGAAATTTTACTAATCTTCTTATAAAATCGACCTAAAAAAAGTCAAACTTTGCGTGTAGAGTTGCTTTGTGACCTGAATACAGGGACGTAGCGAAGACGTTTTTCTGGGCGGGGGGGGGGGCAAAACTTGTGGAATTCCCAACTGATTCGACTCAAAAATTCCCAAGTACCAAAATGTGGTTAAAAAAAAAAGAAAGAAAAACCTACTAAAACACACTTTATTTTTAACATTTTCAACACAGAAAAACAATTGTTTTTTTTTTTTAAATTGGATTTTATCTGTCATATCTTTTGCTGCGGCCAACAACATTAATCCATCTAATTTTTGATCTGTCATTTTTGTTCGGAGATGATTTTAAATGAATTTTAGCTGGCTGAATTTTTACTCATTTGAAGCTGTAGTATACGATGCTGTTAAGACCAGTTGAAAAAAACGAAATGTCAGTTTCAATACATTTTTCATTTTTCGAGAATTTTCAACAACTTCAATTAATGACGAACAGTCAGCATAAGAATGAAATAGAGATACCTGTTTGGTTTTGATTTGGAATCAGGATAAAATGTGAAGTATTGTTTTAAATTTTCCAGCTTCAAATTTTCTGGTTTCAAAGGAATTTCCAAAAGTTTATGGAAAGGATTTAAGGGTATATTTCACATACAAGGTTCTTTTCTTTAGTATAAATGAACTTATATGGGAACCAAAATTGATAACGCTAAAAAAGTGACGTTTTTGAGATTGAAATTCTTCGTGAGTTTCTAATGAAAACTTTTGAAATTTGAAAATGAAGACAATAAGACACTTCTTTTTGATTTGTTCAGAACTAAAAATTCAATCCAATTTATAAGAAAGTTATAAGCTATAAAATATGACCTCCTCAAAAGCCAATTTATTTTTGTATTTTTCTCGACAAATAATCATTCAATCAAAAAAACCTTCTGTGAAGTTTCGCAAATTCTTACTATAGGGGTATATTTCAAATTTCAAGTGAAATAGATAAGTAGTATTTCAGAATCAAAGATGCCCGAAAATGGCCATTTGGCAGGCAAACCATTATGCAATCGTGTATGTAGAATAGACCCTTAATGTATCACACAAATTTTTAATTTTTTCTTTCATTTCAACTGATAAACTGTTCAAAACTTTGTAAAATTCAGATCTATAGAACTGGCCAAAAGTAATTTTAATGTTGGTTGGTTGACAATGCAGTTGTTAGATAAAGGATAAGTTACATGAACGATTCAACTACCTTTGGTTTTGGCATTAAAAATAAATGTATTAGCTTAACGTGTGCATTAACTCGTCTAATTTTAAAAAAATTTCACAACTAATCATTCCAAGTTTTGATTAAAATTTTACAAGTCGAAATTTTGAGTGGAAAAGTTTAAGGAAAATTATGTTTAAAATTGAAAAAATTACAAGTACAGGCTTCACCTTTTGATTCTGAAACGCATAAATTTTGTATGAGTATTATTTAAGATGGAAATAAGTTTAAATTAAAAAAAAAAACATATGTATTTTTCCAGAATTTGAATTTTCCCAACTTTTGATTCATTCACTCAAATTTCCCAACTATAGCGGGGGGCAAGTGCCCCCCCGTGCCCCCTTAGTTTCGTCCCTGCCTGAATACAATTTCTTGAATTTGGATCAAAATGAATCCAAAATGGCGGTAAAATTTGAAAAGAGATTTAGAAGCCTCGAATAACTAAAAGTGTCATTTATATGTAATTACACGATCACTGGTTATAAGAAGTATACTAATACCTCGTATATTCCGAATTCACTTTCACACGTGATGTTGGAGGCAAAAAGGAGAGATTATAGACCTCAAAATGTGGTTGTAATTTGATAAATATGAGATCATATGATCATTACAAGCAAGACATATTATTATGGATTCTAATTCAAATTTTTATGTGGTTTCAAAAGAGACATGGTGGGAGTTGTCAGAGTCGGTATTCATTCTCTTCTATATTGCGTATTTCATCATTCTGTACACTATGGCATGGTATATAAAAGCTTGTTTTGGAATTTTAAAGCAATTATAATAAAATGTCGAACGATTTTAATTAATTTTTTTTTTTTTTTTTTTTTTTTTTAGACTGAACAAAATATTTGGAAAAAGGAAATACAAAATTAGAAATGAAGTATTGATGGAATAAAAAAATTACAAATTGAAATCAACGTATGAATCCAATTCTAATTCTATGCATTTCAAAGGTTTCTTCTTCTGGAAATGTGTTCAAAGCTAAGTAATCAAAATGGCAGTTTTTGGTTTTCTACGCACTCTCCTCCCCCCCCCCGCCGGGTACATCCCTGAGATCATGTAATCGTTCGATCTTCAAATCAGTTTCGCTTATTGGCCTAAAACGATAATCTAAAAAAAAAAAAACTAAGTTTTTTTAACGTTGAACGAAATTTATGAGAATTTCACCTACCAAGTTGAACTTAAATACAGTTTCAAAAATTTAGTTTTGAGCTATTTTTATCTATTTCGTTGGGAACTATATATTTCGTGGGTGAAGGCCACGTAAAATTATGAAATTTTTTTTTAATTTTCAGGAAGTTCGATATTTTTCCAACTTTTTGAAAAATGTCAAATATTGAAAGAGTCTCCCTTCTCACCCTCAGAGGTGCGGCGAAAAACTGATGATGGTTTTTCAACTTTTAGGGCAAGATTACTTTGTAAAGAAAAATTGAGTAAAATGGAAAGAAATAAGGTCAAAACGTTGTTTAAATTGACATGTAATGACTCTACCAACTTTTCAGACTACACTTTGAAAATTTTCAAATGAACGAAAACTATTGAAAAATTCTCCATATTTTTTCTTTTCAGTATTCCTTCCGGCCGCATCAAAAAAGACCAAATACGTAAGTATCGATTTCATTAAAGCGAGAATAACGAAATCGGAAAATCAGTAGATAATACATAACACACCATCAGTGCAGAAACGGGTGGAGGGAATAACACGATGGAAACGAGCACATATGGGATCGGAACGTTAAGTTTTCCTTATACGAAAATATTTCTAACCGTGTCGATGTCATTACTCCCTGACTCGAGGGGTAATTTCGGTTAATAGGGAAAAAACTATATATAATATTTTTTTATTCGTGCAACGGAACTCGGACGACGTGGTGGCGCTCGACAGCCGGGGCAAAAAACGCAGCTTGAATGATTTAATCGAAAGTGAAACAATTCTAGCGTAAAACGTCGCCTATAAATATCAGAAATGAATTTTTTCGCCAAAAAAAGACACGTCGGTGGCTCAAGTCCAACTATCGATTACGAGCGAAGCGGTACGCGGACGAGACGAGGGTGAAATTATACGAAAAATTCAAAACAACTTTATTCGGGTTATGTTCCGTTGTTTCGTGCACAAAGGACGACGTATAAAATATTTGCAGCGTTTTATCTTCCGCTTAGGTCGAGTTCAACTCTTACCGTATAAGGCAGTATTGTGACCAGGAAATTGCCTCATTTTTCTTCGCCGTAATGGAAAGAAAATTGAGCTTAAGCGGTGACGTTTTAAGAATCTGAAAATCCCCTCTTCCTTTCCCCTTGCGTTTTTTCGCGTTATCCGATGATTTCTCATAAGAGAAAAGGAGAATTATATGGATTTTATTTATTACGAAGTCGAACTCGTATGCGAAATGTCGACCCGTCTACCTGTTTTATAGTTGAATTCCCAACGACATAGGTAAGCACGTATAATACGTCGTAAATGTAGTAATTACCAAAGAAACAGCTCAAGCTTTTCGAGCAATAATTAGAAAAGTTAGCATCTTTAATACATGAAACGTGTATTACGTGTGCGAGAATGTTTTATAACCGGTGTAAAATTTAAATAATTTGTTTACCGCTTTTGATTAATGTATCGCGTCGCTGCCGAGCGTGTAAATCAACAAAATATCGCCTGCGATCTTTTCGCGCTCGTTGTTTTAGGCTGGCTTTCCAAGTGCGCGTGGAATTTCCGCATTATCAGCCTCTTGGCTGGTGCTGGGATCGCGCAAATTAGTGTAGGAATTTTGGTATTGCTTTATGGATTCGGTAGTAGATGCTAGTGAAGTAGTCGAAGCACGAATGATGTATTAGAATATACCTACTTGTTTTTTCCTTACTTCGAGCATAATTCTTTTAAACCTTTGAAAGATTAGAGAATCACAGATTTTCAAACAAATTAATCTCTTCGTGAAGGAAACATTCTATTTTTAGAAAAATTGATTGCTTTTAATCAGGGAAAAAAATAACAATCCATATGCAAATCATTAATATTCCTCGTTGAGAATTGAATTTTTGATTAAGTAAATTTTAGTTCACATTACTGATAAGAATTAGCTACGATAAAACTACGTTTAGATTTATGTAAATTATAGGTTGGCAACACTGATGATATTTTCTAGAAGCTAAATTCTGATTGGTTAGAAATTAGAGAAATTTCTAACTGTAGGAAATTTTAGTATGTACTGTCTGTCAAATATAGCTTGAGACTTTTTGACAGCGCGAAGTTAGGCAACAATTCATGCATGGTTACTCAAAATGTGGGTTGTATTACAAAGTAGGTAAATGTGTTATTACCTATCAGCTCATCGAATTTCACTGGAAACGCATTTACCAAACTTTTTTGTGCTTTAGTGTTTCGACTATTTGGCCAGCATTTCCAATTTGAACACATTTTGGGAAGTAATGAAATCGTGAAAATTGAATATGAAGTTCAAATTTTTAACTTGCGAATATTGTGAAATTGAAAAGGCGAATTAAACTTTTAACACTTATAGTGTGTTTTTACTTTAGTTTTAATATTCAATGGTAAAAATATGAGTTTCCTATTTTCAGAAAATGTATCATGTCTACGTATTAATGGCGATGTTGAAAATATCAAGTGGATATCTCTATCAAAAATATAGACTTTCATTATCAAAATATGAATTTTCAACGCTGAAAATATTACTAGAGCATACTGATTTTTAGATATCAGTGATCCATATCAGCATCGTTTATTCGTTGTATAATAATAAGAAAAAGAAAATATATCTCTCTTCTCTCTATTATCTCTCTATATATTAAAATCAAAATGAAATCGGTTTTGAGATGCGCGCGCATCCTTGTTTTGAATAGCAGGTATAAAAGGTATATAGAGGATAGCACGTATACAAAGGAAAAAAAGGTTGTAAATTTTAATAAAAGCTTTTTACATGTACAATGGTAAGGTCATAAAATTGTTTAAAATGGCAGGTATACAAAGGGAAAAAAAAGGTGATAAATTTCAATAAAAGCTTCGTACATAGGCAAGAGCTAGGGTAAAGTTGTAAAATTGTTTAAAATGGCAGTGTACGAAGGTATAAAGGGGCGAGCTCATCCTGAAAGGAAGAAATCTTGGTGGGGGGTAACAAATACGTAAGAATAAATTGGATTGTGCAGTTTGGAATGTAGTAGTACTTATCGGATAAAATAATTCTTTTTTCTTCATTT
Source organism: Phenacoccus solenopsis (assembly GCA_009761765.1). Classification (NCBI taxonomy): domain Eukaryota; kingdom Metazoa; phylum Arthropoda; class Insecta; order Hemiptera; family Pseudococcidae; genus Phenacoccus; species Phenacoccus solenopsis. The sequence continues at coordinate 12,894,962 of CM019755.1, read as the reverse complement.
AATTTTTATTGCGAGCCCCGAAGGGGCGAGTGGGCACTAGTCTCTCTATATATTAAAATCAAAATGAAATCGGTTTTGAGATGCGCGCGCATCCTTGTTCTGAATTGCAGGTATAAAAGGTACATAAAAGATAGCAGCTATACAAAGGAGCAAAAGGTTGTAAATTTTAATAAAAGCCTTGTACATGTGCGAGGGTAAAGTCATGAAATTGTTTTGAGTATATAGCAGGTATAAAAGGTATAAAGGATAGCAGGTATACAAAAGGAAAAAAGGTGATAAATTTCAATAAAAGCTTTGTACATAGGCAAGAGCAAGAGTAAAGTTATAAAATTGTTTAAAATAGCAGGTATACAAAGGTATAAAGGGGCGAGCCCATTCTGAAAGGAAGAACTCTTGGTGGGGGTAACAAGTAAGAATAAATTGGGTTGCCCAGTTTGGAATGTAGCAGTACTTGTCTGATAAAATAACTTTTTTTTTCTTTATTTAATTTTTATTGCGAGCCCCGAAGGGGCGAGGAGGCACTATAAATATTAAAATCAAAATGAAATCGGTTTTGAGATGCGCACGCATCTTTGTTTTGAATAGCAGGTATAAAAGTTATATAAAAGATAACAGGATACAAAGGAGAAAGGAGGTTGTAAATTTTAATGAAAGCCTGCTAGGGTAAAGTCATAAAATTGTTTTGAATAACAGGTATAAAAGGTATAAAGGGGCGAGCCCATCCTGAAGGAAAGAACTCTTAGTGGGCGTAACAATAAAAATAAATTGGGTTGTGAAGTATTTAATTGTTATTGCGATCTCCGAAGGGGCGAGAAAACTTGAAAACGATATACAACTGGTGTTAAAGGTTGCACAGCATCAACCAACAACCAACCACTAGGTAATTGTAACGCGGAAAACCCCCATTAATTTGATGAACCAAAACTGGAACTAAAACAATGAAAAAACAGCATTTCACTTCTCAAACCCAGAACCAGAATCAGGACAGACAAAATCAAAATGAAATGGTATTGAGTCTGAAATTTTGCTATTTACTGAAACACAGTTTACATCACACAAATCAAAAACTAATGAAGTATAATTAGTAAGTTGTGTGAGAAAGTGTTGCTAAAAAATAAAAAAATAAAAACTTTATTATTGAAGGTGAGTTTATAATTGAGGTTTATGTACATTTGAAGGTAATTTTGTCGAGTAAACTTTTGAACCCCACAGGCTCGTCCATTACCGAGTCCAAAACCCAGCCTTATGCCCCTCAAACACACCCAAAAAGTTTAATTTGAAATACGTTACACTTTATGTTCACATTAATAAAAAAGTCAGTATTTTTTTAATTTTAGCTGTTTAAGGTTTCTCAAGCTTACCTCAAATTTAGCCATTCGTCATTTTGGATCCATTTTTGATCGATTTTAACTCCAGTTCAAGGGAACATGATCTAGCCACTAACTCATCCCACATACAAAGTTTGACCTTCCTACGTGAATTTGGTGAGGAGATATGCGAGATTTGTGGAATTTCTTGCTGTGATTGCCCTTCCAAAAGCAGTCTCTTCTCCAACTCCCCTTCATATTAATTTAGGAAACTAAAATTGAAATATCTTATGCCATAGAGCTTACTTTATCCCCTGACATTATATAAAAAGTTTTTGACTTTTCGTTCACCTTCATCTCATTTTGAAGGCAATAACTCCTCCTCCTGTCTTCCAAAATCACGTATGAAGCTGAAATTGTTATTTCTCATTATTAGTAATCATACAAGTATATATTTCGTCAGTATAGTTGCCAAAAGGTATAATGTCTAAATTTTGTTTGAACGTTCTCATCAATGCGAAATCAGCATTCACATTAATAGGAAGGTTCAAGCAAAATATGGACATACTGCTTTTTGCAATCGGGTATGTTGCAAAAAATTGTACGTCCAAATTTTGCTTGAACCATTCCATTAATGTGAATGTTGACTTCACATGATGAGAAGGTTCAAGCAAAATTTGGACATTATGACCTTTTGCAACTATACCGACGATTTTTATCAAATCTTAGTTTGTTGTGACCTAGTCTTAAACTAGTCTCAAAGAAAGACTGAACTAAAATTCACAAATTTTTAAATGATGGTTCACTTATTGCTGAACGTATTATATATATAAAGCTACAAGAAAAAAATAACAACAACAACAGGGCCAAAAAAATGTTGTTCCAATCGCCCAGCCTCTCCTAATGGACGGATTTCGACGAATTTTTTTTTTAAAAATCGCAAAAATTATGCAGATATGTCATCAAGCAAAAAAAATTGAAAATTTTAATCAGAGAGTTGAAAAAAAAAATTTTCCCTTTTTTATTGCATAAAACTTAACGCGTTCGTTACGCGTTGCCGTATTCCACTCCACGTCTTGCTTGGTTGTGGGCGTGGCGTTTGCCGTGCCGCATTAGTTCGTCAGTTACACGACACATATGATCATTCAATTCATGTTATGTTGTTCGAAGAAGTCACATCAAATAGGCAATCCGAGCGAAGCGAGAAATGCCGCGGGGTTGGGTCGCGAAGCGGCCAGGGGGCGAAGCCCCCTAGTAATATTATATGCATATAAATAAGTAAGACTTCTCTAGATAGGCACAGATATATACTTGTGTATCATGCGCGCAATTTATTTATTATACACCAGTGCAAAAACTTCCAAGAACTTATTTATATAATTCTGAAATAACGTTTTAACTTGAAACTATAGGTTTATTTATACTTTTATCAGTTTTATAATATAATTTGATAAGAAATTGGAATAAAAAACAATTCTTTATACTTCTAATATTGATTTTAAAATCATGTGAAATGAGTTTTAGCGGATTTTTGTGTTAATGTGTAAGGAATCAATTGCGCGCACGGTATATATATCGATTAATCGATTATAAATTTTAAAAGTATCAGATATTAGCCCTAAAATGGCGGGTTATTAATATCAAAAATATCAATTATCGATATTTAACTTGGTTAAATATAGGTCTTTTTCTAAAAATATCATCAAATAAGAATCTAATCTTTCGTCGCCGATTTGATTTCGAAGGAAATTTTTGATAAGTTTCAGGCTACTGAAGGTTCTCTCACTAGTGGCAACTGAGATTAGAATAGTAGCAGCAAATCTACAAATGATGTTTGCATTTGGTAATGTTTCTTCGACTTTGTTGGATGCAGTCAACATTTCATCAAATTTTTTACAATCTTTGCTACGATGAAATAACAATTCCAATTCGATTTAATTCATTTTATGAAGAAATGAGTGAGCAGGAATGGTGTTGTGGAAAGGGAAGATATCATTTACACTTTTACCAACCTTAACAGTTGCGTTTCATTACGATAAAAAATTTATAAATGATGCAAGACTTGTATCATTCCTTTACGAATAGTCGTAGACGTATGCAAATGAAACACATGGATATCATGGTCATCGTTACGCGATCAGCTAGAACTTTGTTTTTATCACAATCACTTGTAATCCACAGTGGTTTGAAATTATCGATAAATTGCGGCAAAACGAAACATATTACTCTGATCACTCTGATTCGTGTAATCGATCATTCCAACGAAAATTCCTGAAGGGAGTACGGATCATGTGGTTGGGGAAGTTATTTGGTGAAATGGTTTCTTTCTTATAGGTTATTGAATTTCAGAAAAGAGGTCTTGCCTATGCACATCTTGCAGTGCGTGTATAAGAGGATGGACTGGTACAACCAAAGGATATTAAGTGCAAGTGGTAATACTATCTACTAATAATGATGCATTGGAGGAATTTGTAATTAAGCATATGATTAGTGGATCATGTGGTCAAGATAAAATTACTGCAACATATAATAATCTAATCATAAAGAAATATACGAAACATTTTCCCAGTTATGTTGAACATAATACATGGATGAAAGCGGATACGTGAGGTACATATAAACGCCCTCATAGTGCTCCGATAAATAATAAATAAATTTATCATATTTCATATTGATGATTAGATTAGGTAAGTAATTAAACATATCCAAATTAATATTCTTTACACTAGATTTCTGATGGTCGATATGAGCGATTCATTCATATACCATCAAGTCTCATTACACAAAAAAGAAGCCTAAGGAAAAGACCGTACCTGACCATCAACATTGCTTTCACAATTGCCACAACAATAATACGAGTCTTAAAAAAAAATTGAAAAAAGATAGACGATTCGTACGCTAACTATATTTCCTTTTATGTATTTCAAATGTCCTAAAGAACGGATGATTCATTTTTATTTCTGCGAAATCGACTTCACGAAGCGATAACTTTTATCTTACAAAGTCGGCTGCGCCATTCAAAACGGTCTTGATTGATGCGGCTACGACCGCTTGATATTTCTCAATGTTGGACCGCTTGTACGACAGCACGCATTCTTACATTTATCCTGTCATTTTTTTTTATCATTGTTACACGCTCAAGTCGATTCGAATCCTCGAACCGATTTTTCGGTCGCGTGCGAACAATACAAAAAATGATTAAAACTCTCGGACGCGAGAAAAGAAGTGAAAAAATTAACAACCGTTTTAGCCCGTTACGCCTATTAATTTCTCGCCGCGGTCGTAAATTTGAACGGTGCGGGCGCTGCGATGGGCTCGAAATTTAAACAAATATAATTTTTCAGCCCAAAAAGAATCTTACCCTCGTTTACGGTGAGAACCAGGGAACGCGGTTTTTGTGATTTTTCATCGAGCCTGCGAAAAGGAAAGTAATTACGGAAGGTCTTCCCAGTTCCCTCTCGTTGTTGCGTTATATCGCCGATTCTACAAAGGTAATTTAATACAAATTTGAGGGTAGAAATGCAAAATACCGCCGAGGGTTGCGACGTACACGTTTTACGTACTATTTTACAACCATACCCCTTTACGGGTTTTATTTGCATAAGCACTTCTCGGGCCCCTTTTTGTAGTCTGCTAAGCCGAATCTTATTTTGCGCGACGCAAATATGAAAGATGTCAAATCGAGATACCCCGTTGTGTGCTTCTTCGCAGCGTGAATTATTTATTAGAGTTCCTTTTACGAAGACACAGTGATAAGGCGTGAATGATATGGCCAATTTGAATGAAATTTTTTTTTACCTATATTTGAGCTTTTCATCGTAGAAATACTTATTGGTTTTTATTAAAAGAGAGATAAATTGAGCCGAAATAATTGCAGAGTTCGATTACTTTGAAATGAAATTTTGAAAAAATAAGTTGAGAATATTTTTGAAAAATATTTAGTTCATCTAGACTCCCCTTGTAATTTTCACCTAGTTTTATGAAAGCAGCAGTATACCTCGGCGTAATGGAAGAGCTCGATTTTCAAGAAAAATAACGCCAAAATTCGACGAGTGAAAATATTCGAAAATACGCCGAATACATCGGATTTTATTTCGCTCTCGGTCGTCTCCTTGCTGTTATGCCAGTCACATTTTTAATTTCGCGTTCGAATTTGAATATCGAATAGCCGACGGGATACCGGGAAGAAAAATATAAATACACTCGAAAACGAAATAAAAACCTATAAAATGACCCTATTCGCTTCTAAATGCGAAATTTCACTTTTAACGCTTTTAGCGAAAACCTTTTCTTTCTCTGCGTCGAGCCTTATGAAAAAAAGAAATCATTTTAAAATTCTTCCACTTTTACAACCTCTTACCTTTTATTTGGTATTCATATTTTCCTCAACTTTTATCCACAATTTTGTCAATTCGATGAGCCTAAATTTATTCATGAAAATTGATAATTTCCATCCGAGTCGCGATATTTTCGTCGTAGTGTGGCGCAATTAAAGCGAGCTTTCGTTTTAGAAGTTTCGCTGGTATTTATTTTAAAACCTCGCTAGACGCTCGAGACGGGGAAAGATTTTCGTTAAAATGTACGACCTGGGATATAAATTTTGAAAGAAGTATTCGGCGGGGAAATCTTTTAATAGACTCTTTTGTTTTTAGTCGTCCTTCTCTTATATACGTAATTGTTGGCGGGGCCATGTCGTAGCGAGGGCTTTTCCTAGCACGAGAAAAGAGATGTAATGCGGTCGGACGTTATAATTGTGTATATTGTCTGGTAGTAGAAAAGCTACGGGTATTTGGAAAAATTATCGAAACTGCGAAAGTTTTCGAGGGTCGAGAATTACTAGCGCGAGATAAGAGAGCTCTCTGACGAACGATGGAATATGAGACGGATACAATTACTCGAATGGTGACTTTTGTTTCGTGTCGGGTATTTTTTTCCTTTCGTTATTTATCCGAGCGCGGATATATGCATGGAAATTTATATCCCGCTTCTTTTCCAACACCGGATGGAATAAGCTAGCGGTTTATATTCGCGTCGCGTCATTTAATCAACGTTAATGCTGTCGGGAAAATTGCCGGTAGCTGTCGCCGATACCGGCAACTGTACGATTCTATTCAAAGTTGATGTAATTATCGAGACGAGCACTCTTCTTAGGCGATTAAAAACGCTAATCTGTTACGATGAAATTCGCTGCCACAATAACGGCGGCGATTAATTAAGCTTTTTGTTGCGCACGAGCGCCATCTATCGTGGCGACGTGTTAAAAACAATGCGAAAACATCAGCGTTCCTGTCAAGTGGGGTGTTTGGGTTAAGGCATGAGGGGAAGTTGACCGTTATACCTCCATTCTTAGTGCGCTTGAAGTAATAAAAACTTGATGTGCTGACATAGTTATATTAATTCTGCTGAGCAGATGACTTCCCATTGTAAATCTTTATTTTCAGTGATCGTTATGAAATTTTAAGGACATATAGCTTTCAAAATTTGATTCGGAGTTGACAGACACTAGAGCGAATTGGAGTTCTTGATCTATGCCACTCAGATTTTAGCCCCTAGAGACTCCTCTTGATCCTCTCAAAATTTATATTTAGCAATTTTTATCCCTTACACGTGAAGTTTGGTTTTTTGGCCATATGTCGAAGATGAGAATAGCAAATTACTTTGAATTTTATTTTTTGAAAGGATCCAAAAAGAACTGAATATCTTAAGCCTTTCCTCGGATTAAAATAAAAAAAAATTCAAAAAAGAATAATATTATCTGATAACAATAAAAACATACTTATCAAAAGTTTTGAAGACTGAAAAAATGTTAAAAATCAGGAAATGTTGAAAAATACGTCACAATTTGAAAAAAAACAGTAAGCAGCCATGCCCTATTACTGGCACTAAGTTTTCAGTTAAGGCTTATTCAGGTTTGCAGATAACATTTCTAACCCCTTCATGTCTACATGCCACACTCAATACCAAGTCCAGCACCAGGTAATAATGCTTCAGTAATCGGTCCACACCAAATGTCTCAGGACTGCTCCAGCATTGATGGTGGTGTTAGAGGTAGTGTGTTTACGTGCTTTACTCCTGCTCCTCCTTATCTCAACCCCAACACTGTGGAAGATATTGCAACGGGTGCTTACGCACTCGAACAGTAAAACACGCCAGTGTTTTATCAGTCGAGTAGAACTCATATATTGGTACTACTCGCTGATAGACTATGGCACACTTTAGTATTTAACGTTTGGGATACAATATATCTTAGTTACCTAATCTTATGGGTCGTTTGAACGAGTTATCTTGGAAGAACATTGCTTTTAAATTCGACCGTATGGTTGATATTCTTTTTAGCCGCAGTTGCGCTAAAATAGTAGTAAATTAATAAAATAAAGATTTTCTCAGCTCTTAACAACACTTATTTCTTATTACTTCGTTGTGGCTGAAGTATTTCGCCACAAAGTAATTAAAGATTAATTAATTCTTCAATAATTGTGGCTGCTATTTAGCGTCACAATAAGCTCGTTCGGCGCTCTTTTACAAGCGCAACGACTAAACTCCTATCTCGCCCTCGTAGCTGCATTATTTCTCGCGCTCCGAGTCCTATAATTACGCCTATTTTTGATACACTAAATTTCACCCGTCGCAATATTAACAATCGTATTATTCATCTTCGGCACTCTTTTCCTCAACCAATTTTTACCAGTGCCATGAGGTCAAATATGGTAGCTGAGATTGCACTGTTGGACTTGAAGTCTTGCTCCCAGCCTCGTCAAATAATCGATTATTTTGTTAAAATATTGACTAGATTCAACACGTTGTGTGCAGTCTTCGTCTCATTTAGTTTCTTTGCCCCCACACCGAGCGAAATCAGCTAATGGCTGTTTATTGCCACTTCACAAAGCAATATTTCAGCGAAATGATTTTTGAAATAACAATTAAAAAACACACCTCACCTCGCCCCTCGGCAGGCGCACCGATGTTTTTGCATTTTTTTTAATACGTCGCCACGATAGATGGCGTTCATGCGTAGCAAAAAACGTAGCAACAAATTACATTGCAACAGATTAGCGTTTTGAAAGTTCGTTTTATTTTTAGACTATAATTTCTGAATTTGTATATAATCCTTATTATTCGATATTTTTCATTTTTTCATTTTGAGATTTTTCTTCATTACACGTCATTTGAGTTTTCTGTTTTTTGTCTTTATTTTCCATTAGCATTCCCTCTGCAGGTAAAATGGCTAGAGGGGTATGTCACAATTTATTTCAGCTTGTTGAGGCTTGAGAAGGCAAGGAGAGAAAAAGATAAAGAGTGGTATTCTATTATAAGGCTCTTCCTCCCTCCCCCCTTCTATTTAGTTTTCAACATTTTTGTTCATTTTTCTTCTTTAGGGATTTTTTGTTTTTTGACGCTTAAACAAAAATTCAGTGCCTTATATTGCATTTGAGCCATTTTAGACACTTAATTCCAAACCCAAATAGCTTATTTCTTTTGACCTTTGACTATATATTACTAACGTGGACCTAGCTACTACGGCTGAACTCCGACAAAAAAGCGATCAAACATAAAATAATGTCTATAACCGTAGAACGTCTCTGATTGGTTGTTTAGCCTTCGTGCTAAAATGATTTATAGCGAGAAGAATGAAATTTCAGAATTCACAATAAATTTCATTCGCGAAAGTAACAGTTTGTTTACTTTGATAACAACAAACATGAGCAAGCAGGCAAGCGGGCTAGATTACAGAAGCATTCTACGATTATAGACATTATTTTATGTTTGATCGTTTGTTTTACATAACTAGCTCGGTCCATATACTATATAGTCAAAGCCTTTGACCTTTACTTTCTAGTTTCGTGATAATGATCCAATATTAAGTTTTTGTTTCTTCCTCTTCCAAAGTTTAAAATTTGCAAGGCCATAATAGGGTTCTACTTGCGAAGAAAGCACCACTAAAAATATCAAAAGCAACGAATGAAAAGTGTCATAAGACGAGACACCTTGGTACTCCATAGCCGCGAGAAATTAACGCTCGACAAAAACAACGAAAAGCGAGACCCCGAATGGGAGTGACGAAAAAAAAGGTCCCTCAAGTATGGAAATATCGACCGTGGCGGCGATGACTGAAAAAAAAACCGCTACGAAGTTAACTTCGCAATAAATCAGAAAAAGGAAACTTTTTGTAAAATGTAGCAAAAAAATCATTATTTTAACGCCGGACGTTGGAACAAATTAAGCGGTTATTGCGACGAGACTTTAATCAATGCCGGTGCTGCGTTTTCTTCGCCATCTGCGGAAAGGGTACGTTTTCATCATGTAGGTCATCGTGGCGCGAAATTCGCCGGCAATTATTTCAACGCTTTCGATAGCGAGATAAAGATGAAATGGTGGAATTTCAAGCAGTCCGAGCAAGACGTAACTTTTCCCAGCATCGGCGAAAAATCTATAAAACAGGAGACTGGAATACGCGAGGGTGGAGCGCTAAATTAATCGTTTCTAGTTTTTCAAACTAGCGCTTCGACTAGCCACGTACCATTACGCTCGTTTTTCCGATTTTTCGCCGCTGTGCGATCGAATGCGGTAAAAAATGTGCGAGTGGGAGTCGCTTTTTTCATTTTCCAGTATTCGAGATCGTATATATTTCGGTATATGGGTCACAAATTGCCTCGAAGGCCGGAGAAGAAGATATGATATTCATAACTGCTATAGGCATTGGGACACCGATACATCGACCCTTACAATCAACTTAGGTGTTCTGTTTCACACCTGCAGCGTAGGTACTGACATCATTTTAACCCTTTGCCTCGAAATTTTCATGAACTTTATATTATAATTGTAGCCCGAGTTTGCAAGGCGAAATTACACATCCACTATTATACGAAGATATTATTCCGTACACCATAGTCGAGCTAACTTACTAAAGTAATAAAACTTCTTAAGTATCGCTTTAAGGTTTCTAAATCCCTTTATACCTTCATATCTGCAAGTTTTAGAAAACAATAACAACCTAATGACTAAACTATCGCAACTTCTATGATAAATAATGGTGAGAATAAGAAACCAGGAAATTCGTATACCTGGTTTTCTTGTTGTAAAATTTCGAAGGCGAAACTTTCGCTAACTCATTTTTCCAGAGTTTTTTTTGGCTTTGTTTTTCAACTTTTTCATTCGCAAGGGTAGCTATGAAGTATGGAACTACCAGTGTATCTGATTTATTTTTTAGTTTAATAAATTTTTCATATTTGACAGCTTCATCGATCTCTTTTCAAGGTCACTGAAACTTAATTTTCATCACGAATGAAGTAAAGAATATACTTCGAAGTGGAAGGAGGAGGAAGGGAAATAGAAGTATTATTTTTTACCTACCTGCAACTCATATTCGTAATGACTCCTAAGAACTAGAGGGGTTACCAAAGGTGTAAATACTCGCACCGAACCAGAAAGGACTCAAAAGGTGACCATTTAAGTCCAGTTATGGATGTATGGCAATATGTTTTTGTAATGAATCTGTGATTGGTTTTAGTTCAAATTCCTAACCATATGAAGTCTGAGAAGTGTGAATACTCTAATTACGAATTTGAGCTGTACTAAGCTAGAAAATTGTCAGCAATTCATTATATATATTTTATAAAGACTCTAATTGAATTTCAAGTCACGCGTTCATCAGAAATCGTAAATCTTTCGTTGTTAAATTTCAATTTCTCTTATTTCTTGCTAAGAAATCCAAGACAGTCTGGAAACCCTTATTGTAGATTTTTCCCTTTCGGTTATTCGCATCCAAGAGAACACCCTCGCGATACTAAAGATGGCGAAGTTACGGTGCAATAACGAGCTGAAATTTCTTGAGCGTTATCAAGTTAATTTTGTCCACTTGAGTGACCGTAATAAGAATACTGTAAATAATGTGAATATCATCAGCAGACATAACTTTCGAGTTGAAAGTTTACCAAGTGCGGTGCCTTTCGTTGTATAACAGTTCGAGACGCTCCGGTCCGCGTAATTATTGATGCGGTGGGATTAGGTACTTTACTTGCTGGAAAGTGCGCAATAATTTTTCATGTTTATGTGTAGCGTTTTCAGTTAGACGAGGAGTTCGGTATACATACTGTTTCTAAAGTTTTAGTTTTCTCTTATTTATATGAATAGAATATTTTGATGTCATTTTTTCGTTGAACTCTTAGCACAGCTGGAGATTGTTTTACTTGAACAACCGGTTGTCAAGTTTTTCTTAAGTTTGGGATCTTAACATTTTTTTTACTTTTTTAAAGCATGCAATTTTGAATTATTTCATGGGAAAATTTTGAATGAAACAATGTGGTGATACTTTGCGTGATATAAGATGGTTAGGTGCGTACTACCTGTCTGTTTTCGGTTAAGAAAATAGATCACTAAAATGATTCAGAAAGATACTGGGTTTCATGAATGCTTGGTTCAAGTTAACAAATACATTGTTGCGATAAAATGAAGCATTGATAAATACAATTTAGATTCAGCGTAGTGTATACCTGCATTTACGATTCACTCCTTCCTATATTGCCATCTTGCCAATTTTCATTGAATGCAATATGGGTCATTTTTTCATTATCTTATCATTATTTTTTTCAATAGATAAATTTATATTTCTTTTTGCATATTATAATAATCGGTTATGAACTTTTTTTGTTTTACTTTTTCACCATCGAAATATTGTGTATTTTGCAATTATGCTGAACACCAGTTAAATGATGCCATTTACAAAGGTTAGTTATTAACGTACTTGTAAGGACCAGTTGCACAATACTGGTTTAAACTTAGGTTTGAGTTTAAACTCAGTTCAACCGAAAAGTGATGCTGCACAAGCTTGGTTCAACGTTGTACTCAAGCTGTACTGAGATCAATTCTGAACCCCCGATTTTGTTGAGTTAAACTGCATTTAAGTAATAAGCGTTGTGTGATTGGTTTTCAAAATCACTGATTTGTTTCTCTACAAGTTTTATTTTAGCGTAAATAATGGTAGTGTGTTACCATTTTTCACTGTTTTTAATTATTTTAAGTTTTTGAATTAAATTTCAAAGTATTAACATATCCTTTGCGCACCTATATCATTAATCGTTCATTATTTTGTTATAAATTCCTTGAATTCGCCAAGTTCCATTTTTCAATTTAGTAATTTTGTTCCTGTTATTTTTAATTTTCATTGATTTACTCTTGTTTGCCATTTTGTTAAATCATTTCTGTTTTATCATTCAAGTGTTTGCAACCAATATTATTAATCGTTATTTCTTTATTTCTAAATGTTTCTTAAGAAGTTACTATAATTCTTCAACTTTAAGTAAAATGATACAGATCACTTTTAAACGATACATTTTGATAACTATCACCAGTTTTTTTATTTTTTTATTATTATTATTTTTTTTTTTTATAATTCACAGCTTATGTTATCAGATTTCTCTCAAATTTTCTGCAACATTGATGAAACATTGCATGAACTACAGTTTAGGTGAACCTCGCTCGAACTGTGTTTGGGCAACGCGCATTTCATTAAACCCGGATCATGAGTTAACCAGAGTTTGCATGATCCTAGGTTAGGACTAGTTTTACAACAGAGTTTAAACCTAAGGTTAGTTAAACTAGGGTTAAATCTTAAACTATAGTTTACAATAGATGTGTTTTACAATCGTAGTTTAGATAATTCTCGGTTTTTCACGTTTTATCAATGTTCTGTGGCAACATTGCAGTTGATCTGTGAGATCTGTGATGGGAAATGATAAAAATGATATCTTCTGTAATTGATGACATGATAAATAGTGTTCGGTGTTCAATTTAAAATTTCTTGCAAACTGGTGTTTTCTTTTACTGTTTAAAAAAAATGAAATATGAACTTACAAGTTGCTTATAGCATCAATTTTTTTTTGCATTCAATCGCCTTCTTATTTTTCAATACTATCTGCAAGAGATGCAATTCATTGGTTTTCGATAAGTTCCCGTTTCTAGTTTTTTTAATATCCATTTCCATTTTTTTTCCCTTTAATATTAATTTCACAAAGAAAAATGAAACACTCGCAGTTAATACTCGACAGAAAAACAAAATTCAGATAACTGTTATAACGCAATGTTTTGATGATACAACGCAAAACAGTGTGATAATAGCAATAACATGTGGTAAAAATAGCCAATGACAGCTTTGTACTCTAGTTTAACTTGTCTTAACTCACCTAATTCGGCGGGTCAAGTTTCAGCGTATTTAAACTAGGATCAACTCATTGTAAAACGCTTCCATTGCCTTAAACCAAGTTTAAAAGTTTAAACTACCATTGTAAAACTGGCCCTTAAACTAAGAATTGTGCAATTGGCCCTAAGCCACCTCTATTTATTCTTTTAAAATGATTTTTCAACTTGAAAACATGAGCTGTTGCAGCCTACCTGATTTGAAAAGGTGGTGGAAAGGATCTTTGCCAGATTTTCACCTTTTTGGTATACAAATCTATATTTATTTATATGCATTTATTTGATTTTTCTTTAAACATATTTGTAATTGTTCTAAGTTATGAACCTCATCATCATTCTGGCTGATGAGGAGGCTCTAAGACTATCGTTCTCAGACCTTAAGGGTGAACCCCAAACTCAGTGTAGCGTGGAAAATTATTCGTATATTGAACGTTAAACAATTAAAAGATAGATACCTTTGTCTCTTAAATTAATTGAAATTGGTGATGAAATGTTTCCATATTGAAGCCATCACAACATGAAACCATCGTTCATGCCAGCAAAATGATTGTTTTAATTGTTTTTAATTTCTAACAAAAGTATTCATTAAATTAAGAATTACGATAAGACATCGATTAAGTAAACGGTTCTCCATTTTAGACAAGATTTAGTGATCGTGGCTTAGAGAAGAAAAAGTAGAGTTAGTTGATATCAGATAGTCGTCGTTGAAGTTACTACTATAAGCTTTCAGTAATAAATGATTCGAATTATCTACGAAGTTCGATTTAGTTTTCCAATTTCTTATTCATTTTCGCATTTGAATGAAATTACATCATTTTCCCTTTCTTTATCTATCGATGCGAACTCCTCTGCAATTACCTCCCAACACAGATTTCATCTTGGAATTCCAATTTTAACGCCGTTTCAACTATAGGAATTCAAATTCGTTGAGATTTTGATGCATTCTTCGACATTTTTTATCAGGATTTTGAATGTCAAAATTTTAATTTTGGTTCCTCGAAAGGTTCATTACTTACTTATTAGCTGTCAAAAGAAAGAATATAGCTTTAAAATACACGCTGAAGAATGATTTAGCACATTTTACGCAAAATAAACTATTCTCGGAGGTTGCAAATGAAGGGCTTCAGTGAGGTTGTGAGAGTCCTTTCTTTAATATATCAGTTGAGCAATGAAATAAGTTTATGCCTATTAGAATGGTTGTGGAATGAAACCGTGTAAGCAAGTCATATTCTTGTGAAAAAGTGTTGCTGATTTCACTTTACAACGAACATATTCCTAATGAAGTGTAGCGATGATGAAACATAAGTAGTTAAGTACAATATTAAACGTGAAGTTGACAACTCATATACGATAAGGAAAAATCTCCAATATTCCATACATTCGAAGGAGAATCGAAACAAACGCATCTGATGTGTGAAATCAGAGCGGAGGCAAAATGCGAAAACAAGTTTTGGCTTAAGACGGAGACGCAAACGAAGATACGGAAATGCAAAGGAGCTTCGACGCTATAAAAGAAATAATCTGTAAAATCGTTACCACTTCATTCGTTCGACTCAAAGGATAAAATCAGCGTTTCAGTTCGGCCCCAAAACGAAAATTAAATTTTCTCGACATTCTCCTTTCGCAAAAACGAAGAAGAAAAAGGGTATGAAGACGATGACGACGACGACGAAAGAGTGGAGCGTTTGAAACAAAAATTAGGTATAAATTGAAATTTTATACGTTCGCCTAAACAAAGCGACGCTAGCTGCGCTGCAACATTCGACGAATAATAATGGAAACAATAATACTATTGCGCTACACATGGCTGGCAAGACGGTAAAGAACGGAAAACGGAGTAAGATTGAGGTTGTATTGTATTTTCTACAGGATATTGAAAAGGGTTCACCATTGGTCCTTCGGGATCGTGAATTAGAGGTAACGTCGATAGTTCTCGACTGCGTGCGTACGATCCCTTTGGACTTTAAATCCAGCTACGCTACGGTTTTTTTCTCTTACATTGCACCCGCGGCGAATGACGCCTTTGGCATTTCCTTTTTTCCTCTCTTGCGTTCTTAATATTTTACATTTGGCCCTTGAACCGTGCACATGAGCGCGAAATAAAAGCGACGAAAAATTTTTCTTGTATTGTCGCACGGTACCATACAGCTAGCGTATTTTCCTCCCTTTTCCTAACGAACCGAGTTTCCATATTCGTGTGATTTTATCGCAAAAGGGGAAGAATCACCGGTGAGCGGTCGCCTTGCGAAAACAGCTTCCATTTCCGTACGCTGAATTACGACAAGGTTGTGTTGCATCTCGTGGAAATGAAGGACCGCAATTTACATCATCCGGGTATCGTAATTATACTATTACACGTGTACCTATTCGACTGCATCGATATTTCCGAATGGACGAGAAACTGACGGAGTCCGCTCGATGTAATAATTTCTAGTTTGGGAAAATGAATATTCCTTCGGCTTCGTTCGCTTTTATATACAAAACAACGAGAACAATGCATGCTTTAGCAGATTTCCTTAATAGAGCCTCGTAAACCTGGTAAGTACTCATTAAAAAATTCAAATATTCGAATTCTTCGTGTAACGCCTCCCCGTTTTGTACCGCCAGAGTAATCTCTCCAACCATCGTTGATAAAAGGGATATTAAATTTCGCTAACACGTTTTCATGTGGCTTTTATTTTCGTTTTACAATAGGCCTGGTAATTGGCGTTAGATTGAATGTGTAGCTGGTCTGTTTTCGTTTCTGGAAACAATTTTTGCAATTAATTTGTCTTTTTGTATTACTAGACATTTAAAATTAAATCAACTTAATTTATTTACGCTTGACGGTACTAAATAAAAGAGTCCATTTGATCTTTTCTAGAAAATCTGGCACATTAATGTTCCCCTTTTCATTCTTTACTCTCGCACAAAGGATTCTCAATTTTTTCGCAAAAATGAGTTTTTGTAGAGCTGAACTTGAAAAAGTTGAATAAAAGTGGGAAAAGAGTTTGGAGAACTGCTTTTGGTCTATCACCTTATGATCGTAACTTCACATAGACTTGAAAAAAATTTTAATGATAGTTTCTGTGGTAAACTGATCTCAAATTACTAACATGGTTCGGAGGAGAGTTGAAGTGAAAAATGGCTTTGAGAGAGTTTAGGTTCAGGTTCGACTAGGTGGTGCAAGCATCATAGACTTTAGCCATTTATAGCTCATTGCCTCCCACAATTCATTTCTTTGGTATCAGGGGTTCCATAAGAGCCTTGCTAATATAATAACCCCTTTACAGTTGTATGAGTTGAGTAGTCATTGAGAATCCCCTTTTGAAGCACCAACTTATATGACCCTAGTTGTACTATCATCATCAGGAATTTATCCGGACAAATATCCACTTGATTTTCTCTTAAGGAAAAACAGTGCTATAGCATATGGTCTACCATCTTCCCTTCTAACTTATACCTGCGATCTGTTACCATTACTAGTAGATAGAGATGTCTATTTAACTTACAAAGGCTTGTTAACATTCTAAAATCATTTTTAGCTTTTTCCTATCCATTTCAAGAATTCGCGCCGCGTATCCATTGCTTGGATTTTTAAAATGTACTTTTGCTTTCTCATTTCATTTGCTCTTTTCACCACGCCCAACCCTGAGCGTTTACCCAGTTGTGTAGAATGGTTTCAACCTTACTGCGAGGGACAGGCATGTTTGGTTTAGGCTCTTGTACTACTGCTGCTACCCAGCGTTTTGCTACCTTAGCAGCCTCAGCTTGTATATTTTTAGAGGGAAAATTCAGTCTGGAAATTTCATAAATGTTCCATATTTCCCAAATAAATATGCCTAAGTAGAATTTGTTGAAGAACTGAATGCGATTTTTTGAATTAGGTTAAAATGCATTTTAAGTAACAACTGTTCGCATTTCGAGGAAATCTTTTTGAGTTTCAAATAGCTCAAATTTGAGAAATATGGTTTCATATGATTCATGTGAGCAAGATGTAGTATATAACCTAAACTAAAGTAAGTAGAGTGTATATTCTCATAAACATAGTGTAGATGTAAAGAGAATAACATCATCATCTGTAAATCTGAACGAACCTTCATTAAAACTCAGTTCTAGTAATGTGGCATGCATGATAAGGATTTTTTTTTAATCGTAACTTAATATTGCTTGTCTTTTCATTCGAATTATTATCCGAAGTTTCATATTTTTTTCGTTTTCCGGTGTGTGCGACACACTATTAATGTAGAGAAACTATTTTTGAAAGCTTTGAATATAAAAATCTCAAAATTGGGAAAGATATAGAAGTGGTTGATGCACTGGAGATCTGCTCCTTCAAATGATGAGCTCTACAACTCATCTCATAGATATCTGTATCTAGCTATCTACAATATTGCAGGTATGAGAACTTGGGTATTCCATGTGTATATTACCCCCTTCAAATGATCAAGGCTGCAACATATTCTATAGTGATGTATTAAAAGTTGCATACTATTTTACAAAGGTATTCTATTTTGATAGTTGGTTATTTTTCAACTCGTTGAATAGAGCAAAGAATGGGTTTTTTTTTCATCATCGTACAAGAAATGGAATACTATGTAAATCATATATGTCACAATGTAGAGGAAGAAGTTGGTGATGTTTAAATATGAATCTAACATAAGACCTAGACAGCCTTGATGTAAAAACCTATGTTTTATGCGATAATGCAATTAACCAACTCCTCTTTGCTCTATTTACAGAGTTGAAAAATAACGAACTATTGAAATAATCCCTCTGTAAAATAGGTATGCAATTTTCAACGCATCATTGTGAAATATGTTGCAAAGTTGGTAACTTTAAGGGTACTATACGCATGGTATACCTAATTTCTCATTCGTAGAATTGTACATAACTGAATACATGCATATGTGTACCTAATATGTGATGAATAGTAGAGTTGATCCTTTGAAGGTGAAGTTCCTAGATAAATGGTATTTGCTGAAATAGTACTTATGTTTCGTGTATATTGGAACGAACATAAAATTAGGTGCTATTGAGGTTATTCGGGCGTAAAAACTTTTCTATTTTTTAGAAAACTAGCTGATCTCATCAATATGAAAAGAAAGACTTCAAAACTTTGAAACGTTGAATGTTTATTCTCCTAAAACTACATTTTCCATTTTCGCTTCCGGCAGTTCACACATCATGGTGGAAAAATCTGGAGCTCTGGACTAATCGCGAAACCGCAACAATCTCGCGTAAATTACCACATGACGTGCCTACAACCGTGGCACAGCCTCTCGGGAACGACGCCTACAATTCCGACGCCTGGTAGAAAACATTTGGAAACTCGCGTACGTCGAAATTTATTCTCGCTAGCTCCAGTGTAGATCACGGTCAATGGCTTCGGCAAATACGCGGTAATTCCTGTGCTAAAGTTTAACCGTCACTTTTGTCGAGTTTCGTTGCGAATGACGAGTAAATTAAACGT
This sequence comes from Phenacoccus solenopsis, assembly GCA_009761765.1. Lineage (NCBI taxonomy): Eukaryota > Metazoa > Arthropoda > Insecta > Hemiptera > Pseudococcidae > Phenacoccus > Phenacoccus solenopsis. The sequence goes on along the minus strand of CM019755.1, from coordinate 12,876,011 downwards.
TTAAGTTTCTGGCGAAGACGCCTCGCCGAGCGTCGTTATTCTTACATAGTGAATCTTCACATTTCGGGTTTCCTGACACGAGAATATTTCGGTTCACTGTAGATTACCATTTCGCGATCTTTTCATTTTCTTATTATATTGCTATTTTCGGTTCAACTTATAAATATACATTTAGAAGTTATTATTTTCAAAACGACGACGAACAAAAGCAAATCCACAGTGTGGAAATAATTCACGTTGAAAATAATTGATTGTAATGAATTCTTCTTTCATCCCACACCGACAAATTTCTTTTCAACAGTAAGAAAATTAAATTAAAAAATACTAGAGAGAGCGATTTGATTTTCTTCATCGGTTTCCCAATTCTCTTATTTATTTTTTCGCAACGATATGCGGTGGAAAATATTACTCATTTAAAAGCTTATATTTATGTAGTGGCTGGGAACTTGTGATGCGTGAAGTTTGTAAAATTATTCGATACTTCGGTAACATATTGTGTTATAAGTTTTCGAATAACGTTTAGATAGTCTTTATCGCTAAATGTAGTTTCTGCTCGATACCAGACGATGTGCGGTTAGGCGTCTCTCGTTTCCATTCTAATCATTGCAATTAAAGGTACCCGGTAAGTTTTCGTGTTTATTTTGTACGTTGTTGTAATTAAAACGAAAGACGTTTTGCTATTTCGAAAGCTTAATGCATTAACCGTTTGGAAATTATTTAGCGTCGAGTGACTCGTCGTATCCAATTACCTTCGTTTTCGCGAACTTTATTGAGATTCTAAGCAGACAAAATTGAATATGTTGGGTCATATGTAACGTGAAATCGAAGGTGTTATTTGTTACACATTAACATTCTTGATGAAATTGCCATTCAAACGTTGTTTGATAGGGATTAATCTTAAATTCGTTATTAGCGTCATTGAAAACCTTTATTTTGAAGGATACATCGATTTTTTATCATATTCCCTCGAATACCTTATTTAGGACCACAAATTTCAAACATGTAGGACTGTAAGTCTATATGCATCAAATTTAAGCGAGTATGAGGCTTTTCAAGCTTTCGTAATCATGTAAGTCCATATTTGTTACATCTGAGCTATTTGAGGTGCCTAAGCTTTTCTCGTATTTTTATTATCGCTGTTTCATATCAGTTGTGATCCTCAGAGAACACATTTTAGTATCTGTCTTAACTCATGTACAAAGTTTGAACTTTCTAGGCGTATTTGGTGTGGAAATATGGAAAATAAAGTTATTTCATAAGTCAAAACTTTTTTAGAAACTCATTTTTTACCATAACTCTTCATAAATCGATTTGCAAAGCTGAAATTAAGATAAATCCGTGTAATCATTTCACTTTATGATGTGATATGATATCAGCCTCAAAAAATTTCAAGGTTCTGGCGATCGGAGAAAAGTTTGTTCCCATTTATTCACATTTGTCATACATTTACTAATAGGTAACCTGAAACTCAAAAGATATGATATCCCCTCTCCCCTGAACTGTCATTCCCAAATTAAATAGATTGTAATAGGAATCGGTTATATCAAAAATTGAACTTGTAAATTGTTCTAGAAATCAGCATTCGGTTTCACTTTAGATCTACGCAAGGAATAAAAAAAATTTAATATGTATTATACGTTCTCACCAAATAAGAGAAAAATCTGTTCAAATTTTCTACCGAAATGAATGATTTTTCAAAAATAAGAGATGTACTCGAAGAGATGTGAAGAATATATGAATTTTATGTAACACCGCTATGATCCACTTTCTCTCTTAAGTAATACAATATAAATTTTTTTCATCACTTTTCATTCAAAAATTTTCCTCTACCTACATCTTTTATGAATAGACATAAAATATGTATACCGTGCTTCCAAGTGATTCGGGTACAATCAGCGAAAAAATCTCTTTTCCAATTATTTAAAATTGATTTTTTCAAATGCAAAGAAATTGTAATGCAGTTGAAATGGATTTATCCCCCTTAAAATATATTAAAGTAATTTAAAAAATAATTTCTGATCTAGAAATTGTTATTCAACTCTTATTGTTATCAACAAACGGAGATTTTTGCGCCGATTTTACCCGAATAACTTGGACGCACGGTATAATGCCCCTATGTGCATTGTTACATAATCGCTAATAGATACATTGTTTCCATTCGTGCATGCAAGTGGATATACGAAAAACAACATTTTGATCTCATAAGTGTATCTCTTATGAACACTTATAAATTATGGACACGACGTTCCATTCCAGGCGGAAACGCAACAACTACAGTTACATGTATGTATGATAGTCTGCCTGCTCAAAAATTTGAAGGGACTAAGATATGCTAAGTTGAAAAAATAATCCAACTTTAAACATTGATATCTTGTGTACTATGAATGAAGAAAAATGGAGATAAATACCAAAAAACATACTGAAAAGTCGGCACATTTTTCAATATTTTGTGAATAACTTTCACGATGCTTTTTTAGTATTCATCTACACAATCATATCTTCTCCTTTATCCTTCTTACAGCCATCATTTTTTCGTTTATAAAACTACATTGTATGCGTCACATTTCGACATAAAATCTATTAGTTTACTAAATAGTATAAATTTTTTAAGTCGAATAATCTATTTAATCATTTTTTTCTATTTAACATATCTCAACTCCTTCAAATTTTTGGGGTAGGCAGACCATCATACATATATGTAACTGAAGTTGTTGTGTTTGTGGTTTGCGGCTGATTTGCTCAAAGCAGGACACTATGGATATACTCTCAAGTTGAGCTTGAATTATTGCCGAATAGATATCAATAGATATCAACACTTTTTGATAATTGATGAAAACTGTTGATATCTATTTGACATCAACTTGAGAGTATATCAATAAGTTATTCATAAGATATGCATAAGCTCAAAACGGTGTATTCCATGTACATATGTATGTTCTATGTATGTATGCACATGGGACAGTTTACAATTTTCATATTTGTGGAAACTGATGTATATGAAATTTGTTACTTTTGGTTCAGTTATATTCTTTCATTCTGCCTTCAATCAAGTGAAAATGGTTTGCAGTATTCGTATGCCAGTTTCTGGGATTTCCCGAGTGCTTTTCAACCGCTTTGTTCGTTTTTATGAAATTAAAAATCTGGTCGAAAATTTTCACGTACATTTACCTTATCTTCAATAAAAAAAAAATTAATGTTTTCTCAGCGCTCATTTTGTGAGCCCTGTTACCAAATTTAAAAATCGCGTTTTTTGATATTTCTTGATTTTAAATTAAATTTTCTTTCTCTGAAACTTTTTTTTCATGAAAACTTTTCAGTATTTTTCCAAAAAAATTTAGCCTTTTCATTTTGAAATTAAAAAATGATGCTTTCGATTTGCTTTTCTCTATATTCGATGAATTTTTGTAATTAGAATTTTTGCTTTGACAGTATTGAAAAAAATTTTCCATCTCAACTTTTCAAATAAAATTTTATTCATAATTATAGTCTCTACTCTTCATAAAAATAAAATAAAAAATTTACCCAAGTGTTTTTTTCATACTTGAAAGGGTTCAATCAATTTTGTACGTATCATTAGTAAATTTTCGAGCATATTTTTACACGTTTCAAATTCAAACATATGGCTATTCCAATAATGATTCAAAAAACAGTCGTACCATCGTTAATAACGTTTTCTCCGAAGGAATCAAGGCGTTACCAAACACAAAATGACATCTCGAGATTACACTTTCGAGAGGTAGGTAATCTTCGAAAAAAAATCGTTTGTGTTTTCACTCTACATCGTAAGAATAAGAGACGAAGAGGAAAGAACCCACGAAGCGCAAAAAACCGTTGTCATTACCGAACGCGCGAAAGAAATGATGAAAAAAGCCCGGTTTCGCTGAAAGGTCCGAATTTTTTCGTCGACCGAGAAAATGTATTCAACGAGACAAGTGACAAAAAGGAAATAACATTATACGTCCTCGATTCTCGCCTTTTTCACACGGACCGCCTTAACGGAAACGGGTACGAAAGTCGTGAAGGGGAGAAGGGGGTACCTGCGAAATGAATACTAGATGGACGAGAATGGCATTCGAGTAGAAAATTTTCAATTTAACGGCTTGACAGATGATTTTAATTATCACCGCTTTTCTCGCCGTTGTGACACGTGGCGAAAGTATAATTTACCTAAATGCGAAACTTTCATTGTGTACTTACGTAGTTTCGGATACCGAGTTTATCTTTAGTTTAAACGTATATTATCGTTTATATTCGCATTATCTACGATTTTAGACGGCTGCGAAGATGCTCACGAGCTTTGTTTACGAAGTTATGCGATATCGAGTGATGCTGCACATTTGTCCGATGCTATTAGCGCGATTCCCTTTTAGGTGCGGTATAAGTTTGCACTTTGGAATGCAAACCAATGCCGGAATGTTATTAATCGGTGCCATCGTCAGTCATTTATTACTACACTAGCAACCTTTAACAAGGATAATTACAAAATTGATACTTGGGTTATTATATTGTGGACGGAATTAATTAGATTATTAATTTACTCGAGTCTATTCGGTTTACCCTTTGATGGTGAATTACTTGGTGAAATACATTTGCTCGCGCTAACGCAGGCGAGCTTTGAGATATAATTAAAAGCTTTCGCTTTGCTACCTTCGTCTAGTAGAAATGTTCAAAACGCAGTCTATCGTTCAAATTCTACACGATACTTTTTAATTAAAGTCCAAGTCTCAGACAGCTCGCTAACAAATTACGTATATTAAATTAACTCGTATCATTACGCGGTGTTTGTTGAAAGCTGGCATGTACCGAGTAAACTTTCACTTTACTGGTGATTTTATCGTAATATTTTACGTCTTCGTCGATAAATGCACCTTGGAGCATTTTGTATCGAACTCATCTGGAAACAGTTCTCCATATAGTTTTCGAATTGTTTGGAAATTGGTCGTGTTAGATGATTTTGTGACAAGCGAGTTGCCAATTAGCCTGGTTTATTTAGTTACAAAGTATTGGCACTTGAATAGAGTAAACGTTTGGATAAATTTTCTCTTTCGTAACTTCACCGAGTCAACGAAGTATGCCTAAAGCCACAAAACTACCTTCGCAGAAGTTTCACTTGGGCGAAGAATTTGTATCGAAATTTAGTTAATGTTAAACACAATTTTTTAAACTTTAATAGTACGAGTGATCAGATAAAAACATAAGCAGCCATGCTGCATAACTGGAGCTGAGTTTTTAAATGGAGCTTGTTCTGGTTCTGCGAATAGGGTTAGTAATATCTTCGTTTGTACAGGGCGCATCCGGTACCAAGTATGAAAATCTTTACCCTATTCCCTCCAAAATTACTTTAGAGGTTAAATTAAAAAAATTGCTGTATTTTTTGCCTGTAATAATCATATATGGCCTCATCATTTTCAAATTTTAACAATTTAAGACTCCTCAAGTTGACCGCAAATTTTGGCGATTTTGACCTAACTTTGAAAGCTCATAATTTGCATTTGGTTATCATCTACCTCCACACATACAATGTTTGATCTTTCTGAGCCGATTTGGTGAGGAGATATGGAAGATTCATGGAAATTCTCAAGTCATTGTTTGCCTGTTCCCCCCTCCCCTGCCAACAATTCACTTGAGAAACTAAAATCAGAATAGGTAAGTTACCTGGGCTCATTTTATCATATGAAACCACAATAAAAACTGTTTCATATGTCGTGTACCCTTCGTTTCAAATTTTGAGGTCAATAATCTCTCATTCTTCCCTTCAAAATCATGTTTGAAGGCGAATTTATGAATGTATACTTCTTATTCTTAATAATTATATAAGTTCATATTAATCACGAACGTTTGCCATATGATTACAAATGGTCTGAAACGCAAAGATGTGAAGACCCCATTCTCCAACCTCTCTTGTCCAAATCAGATAAGCTGTTGTAAATAGCTTTCATTTTTAAGCAAAAAGTAAGCGACAAAATTAATTCCAACGGACCCAACTACAATTCTGAACGCTTCGCTATATGAGTTTTCGTTGTGAAAAATCAAACCACCCATGAAATCTAAATTACGCCTCATATCTAGAGCAAAGTGCAATATTCCATTAGGTTAATATGAAATCCAACAATAACCCCATCCAGCGCACGAAAAGTTCCTTTCACTTATACTTCAAACGTTCAAAGAAGCAAAACCTTTTACGCTACCTCCAAGAATTCTGGAAGATGAATTGCATTAGAAAAAAAAAAAAGAAGAAATACATTGGAAAAAGTAATAAATAACCAGAAAAAAGAAGAATGCAACGTATCCCGATATTGCATGCGCTTGAATGCAACCTTCACGTTGTACACATTACACCTGGAAGCGATGATTTCGAAAAATGGTTTTATTATTTCGTACGAAACTCAGAAAATTCCACTTTATGTGTATTTTATGATAAATGCGTTTAATAATGCGAATCATTGTTTTACCGAGCTGTTTTATCTCGAAGTTATGCGTTAAGTTTCTGTTTATTTTGAAAAAGTCGGCGTCTTTTTTGAAAGAAATGAAAAAATTGAATTCCGCGGTTGCGAAAACCTACATTTTGATACCCATAACGAATTTTTATCAGTTCCTCACGATGTATTCGCTTACTTATTTTCACTCCCGTTCTCCTTTTTATCCCAATTCTGAATAAGTTAACGTCACGTATTCGAAATCAACAATTCGGAATTTACTTTATTTATGAACATATGTTAACGGTTTTACAAAAGAGGAATGAGAGTAGAAGATTATATATGCTAAGTTAAAGCGTATCTAGCAAACAACACCTTGACCGTTAAAATAGGCGAAAAAATCGAATTCTGCGTCCGCCAAAACCTATATTTTGACAACCATGACGATTTTTTATCATTTTTTCATTTGTTTTGTTGCTAATTCCCCTTCTATCTTCCAGTCTCACCCCCCCGGTCACAGTTTCAACAAGTAATATCGTTCGTTCAAAATCAACATTTTGAAATTTGCTTTATTCGCGAGCATTGCTTGTGTTTACTGAATCTAGCTAATTGGCTTCATTATATTTTATGAATGACCAAGTGGCTGGAGGGGCGTAGGTGGGGGTAAATTGAGTAAGTTGATAAAAATTCGACATGCATATCGAAATATAGGTTTTTTTAGACCCTGGTTATGATTTTGATATTTATTTTCGGATTCAGTTCACTCAGAATAAGTATTTAACAAATTAGCAAAATTTGGAAACTTTCAATGTATTCAGCATAAAATACGGTTAAACTGGTTCAACTTCTTGAACAAGGGGGATTTTTCTCTTTGCATAAGTGCAGTAAAATACGTATCGGGTTGTAAGTACAAAAAATTCTATGAACTCCTATCGTTGCTTCTCCCCAAAAAAACCTAATTTTTGCCTCCTCACGTAGTTTTTTGTAAATATTGCTCTTATTTTGACGCATATATCAAAATTACTTCAGTAATAAATTGTAGAGCTGTAAATTTCCCATAAAAAAGATTTTAACATTTTTTTTTGGTGAGTCCATGTAAACACCGTAAAATATAATTGAAATGAACCTTCGCATTTATAGTCTTACCGTATTTCATTATTTTTATCTTAAAGTCAGTACCTACTTTATAACGCGTAGTTATGGATTTATTTCAAGTATATTTTATGGTGATGGCATGCACTCTACAGTAAAATTATGGGAACTATTTTCGTGAAGAATTTGTAACTCTACAATTTGTTACAGAAGGGGCAAACATTTAAAAGTAAGAATTGAATATTTCTGCACCTTCAAAGGAGGTAATACCTGAAACAACATGCTTTACTCTCACCCTCTCTTCCCCTCTTCTCACCGCTCCCCCTCCCCGATTCAACGTTTTTCTTCATTTTACAGGTTAATTCAAATAAGTGATTCACCGTGTTGAATTAGACAAATTAAGTGAATAAATCATGATTTTTTTTTTATCGGAAAACTTTATTTCGCATTTTAATCATCTTCAGTTGCGCCCTCACTGCAATCACTTTTCATCAATAATTCCTTAATAGCTTGTTATATGTATAATTTCATATCGTCTAATATGATTATAGTGTTTTGCTTATCAAGTAAATGTGGCGTTAGAAGGGTGTAAGTTGGGTTGGTTGTGCACCCACTTGAGAACTAACTCCGTCAAACGGATTAGGAATGTTAGCTAACCCTTCTACGAGCTCGTGTACTTTGGGAAATGAATTCCAAGATTTATTCGATTGCTCCCTGCGTCTTTATTTTGTGTAAAAAAAAAAAAAAAAAACGGAATTGCTTTAGATAAAAAAATGGAGGATAATAAACGTAAAAATTTACGCTTTCAATAGCCGTTCTAATATACCATTAATCTCAAATATACTCGGACGAGGAAAATCCGTCCATTAGAAATCATCGAATGGGAAATCATCGAAACCTCTATGCATGTGTAGATGGCGACCTATTAAATTGAGTGAAAAACTACACGTTATGCTTATAAAAAACCGACGACGAATGGAGCAGTGGTTAGAAGTGGAAAACCTCATCGCTAAGAGAAATATGTAACTCGTCGGCGTTTTCTCTTGTTAAATCTGAAAACGCGCTTTAAAGATATTATCAAACTTTAAAAAAATTACGTTGCATTAATCCGACAATAATTTATGGAAGAGCAGTATTTTGATAAAAATACGTGACAAGCAGCAATAAATTCTCGGCGAGAGCACTTTCCTTTGCCCGTAAATGTTCGCTACAAAATACTCCCATAGGAAAAGTGTAAGAAATCCTGATATAAAGCTTTTTTTATTTTTCAAAGATGGGCTCTTTTTTTTCCTCTCTCTCTCTTTAAAACGCGTATATACTACACCGAAGCGCGCCACATACAAAATGAACTCCTAACGGTCGCGTTATTGAACGTACCAAGCCATATCGAAAGGGGTAAAAGAAAGGGAAAAATGAATAGCGTCGCGCGAATCATCGAAAGAATGATCGAATTTTGAAATGCTCGGCTGGGTGGGAATTTTACGAGCTCTCGAATTTGGCATCGTCGATGCTACATGAAAGGTAAGGCGTTTGAAGGACACATCGTAGTTTTCACATATTTAATCGATGTGCGGTACCGACGTATATTGTCGATGGTGGGTTTTTTCTCTCGCCAAGTTAAACTGTTAGTTTTTATGAGTCTCCAAGGCATAGCATTTCCGTAAAATAAGTAATCACCTTTTTACAGCGGTTTTTCTAAGTACGATATGGTTAGGGTTACTTAGTTTGCGCGCGAAAATACCACAGGTGGGAATAAGGTGGAGGGTAAGCCGGTATATGTAATTCATCTTAATAAGTCAATTTACTAAGACTCGTTAATGTTGAATTTTTAATTAAATACGAATGTTTACTGTTTCGCTGGTGAGCCTATGTTTAAACGTGTGTATTATAATTGACGAAATTCAATTAAGCTTCTAATTCTCGTACTAATTCGGGTCGACATCGTTAAAATAATAAAAGTTAGATTCGCCGTAGTGGAGCTCTAGAGATGATAATATTTCCAGACGTTTGATACATTTCGAGTTCGTTATTTAGAAATTTTCTCGAGCCAATCGTATTCCGCCCAAACGAGATGGAGTTCCAATCGTTCAAATATTCCAGCGAGCAGACCATTTGAGCTTGTTAACTGCGGAAGAAAGTAACTGGGGGTAAAAAATCCGCATCTTGTGTGCCCAGTTCACGGAGCGCAGCTTTGTACGACGTTGGAAAAATTAAAATGGAAATCTTTCCGAAGGGTCTTTTGTTTTCAACGTGGCCTGCTTTAAATCGTCTATACGCGTGAAACCAGCCCACGAATTGTCTCGGCTCGACGATCGTTAAATTACACACGACGTCGGACTAAAGAGGTCCTACTTCAATCAACTCGTCGCGCGTATCTCCCTACAAGAGGGAGAATTTCAACACATCCCTTGCACGACTCGGAACGTTGAGCCATCCCTTATCGTTACATCCTTTCGGGAGTTTTTTTTCACCGCTTCGTCTCGTCGTCAAAGGAATATTTTTTTAGTTTTATTGTGCGACGTAATTAAGCGAAAATTATCGAATCCACGACCCGAAGCGATCGGTCTTTTTATTATATTTTCTCGCCATACCAGTCGCTCGTTTTTATCTGAAAGCGAGTCGGTGAACTCTTTTCCAACTTTAAAGCCGTTTAATTGAACGCGATGGGAGGACTAGAGGTAAAAAAAAGCTTAATTATTACCCCCACGCTGCGAACGTTTAGCCCCTGCTATGTGGAAGTATGCTTTTCATCAACTTTCCCACCGCGTGAATTCTCATTACACAAAGAGATGCTCTATAAGGTGTACTGGGAATCGATAATGTGATTATTCTTGGTTTTTTTTTTCACCGCTCTTTCGCTCGTTCTTATATTACGTCGTACTGTACCCAACTCGGATAGAGGGATTTTCCTTTGAGAGTGGTTTTTTTGGTGACTATATTCGACGATCGATATCGTACGAGGGGATGAAGTTCTTTGTTGAAAATGATTAGGTTAGTTGTTCTTGGTGTGGTGGTGTTCGAGCCTGCATCTTGTGTGAATAAATGTTGAGTAAGACAGTGTTATTTCAGCCTGACCTTGAAATTATAAAATCATATTCTATTCAATTATTGAGTACTAACGAATTAACTTACTAAATAAAAGGATTATTACATTTAAATTTAATTTACTTTTTAATTTTGAAAATTGTAATTTAGCTTACCTTTATTTTTTATAGCATATCAAAATTTTAGTTATGTTGTAATTTTGATTTTCATTATTGATTTTTTTTTGGAATTCAAAAATCGAGTTCAAAAATAATTATTTTTGAGTATTTTTTTTTTTTTTCAGTTTGATTTTATTACTAATGTAACACAAGATTATGAATTCAAACTATTTATGAATCAATTTTTATTATTATTTTAAATAATCTTTCTCCTGAACTTGTTATTATTATTATTTTTTTTTTATTTCTATTCCTATATACATAATTATATTGTATGTATATTTTTTCAGATATCTGTTTTTTATTTTTAAATTATTGGCATTTTCAAGAAATATTAATTTTAATCTCAATATATATTCCAAAAAAAAAACTTTTTCACCCTCTTTTATATTCGTATGTATTAAAATTTTAATATTCTTCAAATGTATTACTTTTTTTTTTGCATCTTCTCATCAACTACATAGTGATAGTCCAGGCATCTGGTAGCTTAGGGGAAAAGAAATGTCCGAATAAGATGTACTTCAAAAATTTTGAACGATGTTAAAAACTATAAAAATGAATCAAAGAACCCTCGGTAACGTTGGATAAGAATGCTTAAACTGTTCCCAAAATTAGTTATCTATTCCGAAACTCAGGGTAATGACTGATTCAGAATTTCCATAAAATTTTTTACAAAATAATAACACCTATGACTTCTTTAAGAGGAAAAATATTCCTGGAAGGATGAATAACAAATTTTTGATAATAGCAGAAATACGTGATATTTCATTGTTCAAAAAGTCGGTTGATTACTTTGGTAAACGAATGAGTTCTTAAAACTCCCAAAAACAGACATAAAAAAAATCTGTCTATTATGATGAAAAATTTTCATAGAAATTATCTAAAGTTTTGGAATACTTTTTACAAATTTTTAGTTTTCAAGGAAAATTTTCAGAAGCACTTCACTTCTAATGAAACCAACCATAGTCATTGAGAGTTCAAAATCTACATTATGGTTTCAATAAAATGGTGTCACACATGACACCATAAATGTTGGGGAAACCTTTCATAAATTAAAAAAATGACTGATTATATTTATGTATAAGGTGTTATACACTATATATGCATTGGTTAAGGCAATTTAGGTCAAAAAAAGAAAATAAGATGAAAAAAAAAATTCAGAAAAAAATGTACTGAAAAATATTAAAATGGTAAAAGTGATTATATTTTTTTAAGTAGCTTTCAGACAATTGGAGATTTTGTGGGAGGGATGATTAGGCATTTTTTTAACATTGTCTTTTGGTTCAAAAATCCAAATAAATCGTGTATTAATGATGAAAATAGTGACTAAATTTAAATTTACATAAGACTGTTTACAAAATGACACCACATTACTTTATTACCTAAAGCAAGATTTCTTTGAAGGGCGAATGAAAAAAGAAAAATATCAACAAAAATGTCACTTGACACATGGAAAATGTAGCATTTACTCCCTTGCCATTCCTTGAGAAGGTTTTTCTCTGCATTAATGGGATCATATTTTGTAGCATTTTACAAATTCATTTAATGAAGATTTTTAATCTGTTGTTATAACAGTTTACGAGAATTTGCGAAAAAAAATATATTTTTGTGAAAATTTCACATTACTTCTACTTTACTTATTTTTGAGGTCTACAAAAACCTCATTTGATTTGTTTTACCCTTCCAGTATTACATCATTATTTAATTTTGAGCATACGTTCAACACTTTTATGGTGTTCTTTTTTTATGCATATGATTTATGCATCATTTCAATTATCTCCTCATGCTAAAAAGAGATTTTTTTTGATTTTGTATTTTAGAGAATTTTATAAAATCAAAAATTTATTGAGGAAAATGAAGTTTTCCATTTGCAAGCGATCAACTTTTCCAGCATGTAAGCTTCCCATCATTCAATGGCTGGGAACTAAAAGGGTGACCAGCCGGTTAAATCGAATGTTTTTCTCGGTGCTCCGATACGAAGTAGGATTTGTTAGCGCAATGCACCCGGAAAGAGATAACTCATTTTTGAAATTTTTACCCCATAAGGGTTTGAAAGTACAGGCAAACGCGAGCCAAACGCTGTATAGCAAATGTTGTACTCCATCGAGTTTTATATGGGAGCAGAGGGGTGGGTCATAAATCCGTCGTGTAAAGCGAGCCATAATGATTACCGAAGGTTTTTTTTAATTTCGAGAGTAAATTAAATAAAACGGAGTATCACGAGTCAATTACCATAATTTAAACGTATATCTCGTTTTACGATTTTTCCTTTTGGAATCGGCAACGAGATTTGTATTCAAGGGCCGCCGACGATAGTAAAAAATAAGTCGTAAAAGCGTAACTTTTACAGTAAATAAGTTTATTGCGATTTATTCGACGAATATCGGACCTCTAAATGTAATTTATTTGTAATTTCAGAGCGTCGTGGGACGATCAATTCGTAGTATGGAGCGGTGTCAAGATGCCAGGTATGCGGTAATTTTTACATCCCTGATATTCCGTAGATTTTGAGCTACCATGTTGTGCACGTGTTACTCTTTTTTTGGTAATCGAAATGGCAAAAATATGATCTCAAAATCTATATAAAATGCTGTCGACGGTTCTTCTTCTCTTTTTTTATTTCTTTAAACGAAAATGAGCTCGTAAACTGTAAACATAACGTAGACTCGAGTCTTTTCACCATGATGCCTATCTTTCTTGTTGGGGTTCGAATTCCCCTATTTTGTGGACGAAAGTATATCTAATCACGAATGAAGGAACCGTCGAAGATGACACATGTTGTACGAACGAACCGTCGATGTTCTGCGGCAGCGAGTTAGTCAATTTTTTAATTTCCTTTTACAGTGACTTCAAAAGATCCCGTCAAAAGTACGATCACGTCGCGAAAACTTCGTAAGATTTGTCACAGGGGTCTCGTAAAATTTTAACTTCATAATCGTTATGTATTTGACGTCAAGTTCGAAATTACTTCGACCTGAATTTACAAAAATCCTAGCGAGTTTTCTGTTTAATTTTTTCTTTCTTAAAAAAAATATTTCGTTTGATAAGCCAGTTTAAGCATAATTTGCGTGGAATTTTAAAAAGTCGCTATTTTTGTTAGTTCCTCGTGTTAGCATATAGAATGCAGCGACGGTAAAGCTCCAAGCTGGAAAAGACACGTTACAGAAGTGGTATCAAAACGTTCCGGGATTAAGAATAAACGTGAGCTCGAAATTTTATACATTTTTCGCAATCCCTTGATTTAACATAAATATGTAGAGTGTTTTATTAAGCGAGACCAAAATATGTACCTTTTAGTCGGCCAAGTTTTTTACACGGGTGAATTATGAATTGCTTATTTAGTACTTGAAGGCACATTGAAAATGGTGAAAATTAATGTAGGTAGATAATTTATCATGCATTAATGTCTGTAAGTCGCATATTTCATATTTTGAAGGCGATAAAATGAATTCATTAAACATGAAAATGTATTACATTCGATTGCAAGAAATTGCATAGTACAATGAATCTACTTTTTTGTTTATTGATTACAAATTGTAAATAGATTGATGAAAAAATATTATCGCAGAACTTTTATAGCATGCACAAAAATGTTAAACATTCTGGATCATATTCACTATTCTTAAATGATGAGCATCAAAATTTGAGTTTTTTTTTAATTTTCTTTCCTATTTTTTTGATTTTTAACCAGTTTAAAATTTTTCAACTCGCTGCAAAATGACAGTAGTTCACATATTTTGAAGTATAAAACAAAAATGCACAATATGGGCTCAGTTTCATTCCTGTTTGATTCAGGAGGTATGTTTTGCCAAGTTCTTACATTTTAGGGACACCTAAAATTACCAAAAATTTTAATTCAGTTCCTATTTCTTTTGAGACGAATAAAGCAGAAATGGAGTTCATATTGTTTCTTAAGATGGTTCTATATGTATTGTTGGTTGCATTAAGTACATTGCGGGCTTATTAGCAGCGAAAATTTTGTTTATTTTAACAACAAAGGATGAAATCAGGAACTGAAAAATTTTTGGATTTTAGGATAGTAAATTTTGATCTGTAGAGGTAAAACTTTTTGAGCATGCTATCGGAACACTTTAACAACCTTTTTCAAATGTCATTTTCCCCATCGTAAATTTTCAAGAAAAAATCAGTTCACCTTGTCGCACGCTTCTAATTTAGAAATGAAAAATTTCTGGACTTTTTTAACAACGAGAGATTTTGACTAACCTGCGGCAGAATCAAGAGGAAAGAAAATTATTCCCTCTCGTTCGTCACTCAAGCGTGTAAATCTTATTCCTAGTCATTTCAAATTATACAAATAAATAAAGCCCATTTCGGGACAGCCATCAAAGTAACCTCTTCCATCGTCAGTTCGTCTAGCGAATCATTCATCTAGAATCTTCAAAGAAAATTAAATTTCCGGTAATACGAAAGATCTTTGAAATGGAAAAGGATAAACGCCCGAATCTCATAATCGCCTATCGTAAAATGAGGAAAATGATTCTTCGCTTGTCAACCAAATCATATTTCTTAGACAGGGCGAAATTTTAATAGCCTTGAAATACGAGATGCCTATAGTCTTACCGTTGATTGATGGTCAGTATGGAAAATTCTTACTTAAAATGAATGCATGTGTTCGCTAATATCACCTTAAAATGGAAATGGAAGCTGAAGGAATTCGTTGAATGAGTTTCGTACGAATTTATTTACCAAGTTGAAAAAAATTGGATGCCAGAGTGGTGTAGAATCGACTTCAAAGAAGATTTGAAGCGTTTGAGGGTGCAAGAGGAGAGTAAATTAATGGGAAAATTTCGATATTTTATTTATTTAATGTTTTGATCGAGTCGCATTTCATTCCTTTCGAAAAAATAATTTACGATGAAACAGCCTACGAAGCTTATTTCATTCGAAATAATAAATTACAATCTGAAAGTAGATGATGATGTAGACCATAATATGCAAAAATCTCCCCTTCATACCGAACGATATGCAATTATTCGTACATATATGGGTTATAAGTTGCATATACAAAAAATTTCAGGCATCTAACTTGAAATAAAACGCAACTCATGTGTTTTTCGCGGCCGATGGGTTATTTACGAGATTCTCCGCATTTATCGAATGCTTCACCTTTAGCATACCCCTTTTTTCATTCCCCCTAACATTGGTTCAGCCATTATGAATTATTAAAGTTAGACGACCAGCCATTATTCGAGTGCATTCTCTAATTAACCGTAGTACCTCGCAGGAATCTCAATATTATCATTTCATCTAAAATCCGTTCAATTTACGAATTACTCGTTGGAATTTCAAAGCTACATAATGTATTGCGATAATAAACGAATTGTAAATCTCTCGAGCGATTATCTGGTTCTAATCGTATGAGAAAATGTACTTTCGAGGTCACGTTCCATAGCTCAGGGAAAAATTGATAATGAAAATAGTAGATAGACCTCGTAGCAAGTTAATTTAACGATATTGCGATACAGTGTGCGAAAATATACGAGCAAATGTTTTCCAAGGTTTCGCATTATTTTTGTGTAGTCAAGTGTCAACGAACACCGGTTCACGTTACCGCAAATAAGGCTGAAAAAGTTTCTCTGAAATTTAGGAGATTGGGCTCAGTAAACAATAAATTACAACGACACTAAAACCAGCGTCCTAGGTAAGGATATCCGCTTTCACTAAATTAATTTTTTTTTCTAAAACAACTTCATTTACCTGTGTACGCGGAATTACTGTAATAGGCAGCTTTAACAATGCACTTAATTCGGGTTCTCACTAGTGATATTCTGAGATTAAAAACGTATCCGAAAAATAGTAAAACGAACAACCACAACTAACGTTTTATTGTTTCACAACCAAAAAATAATAGAAAAAAAAAATCCCGGGATAAAAGAAATATTCTTTGAAACACGACAGAACCAAAGAAAGAAAAAACCCGCGTACGGCAGATTTACATTTCGAAATTACGCGGACACCAATGACACGCGAAAAAGCCGACCATCGAAATGTGTAACCGAACTTTAACAACTTATCGCAAATTTCTAACGTGTAATGCAGTCAGGGTTTTCGAAAGTTACGAAGCCAGCCGAACGTTACCGAGCGCTTTCGAAGATTTAGGAATTGTTTTATGGGAAAAGTTGGCTTCGTCGGCGTTGTAATTCGTATATCGGCGTCTTTTTGCAACTTTTTCCCAATTTTCGTCGGCGCGGTGGGGTATGTGGATACGAGTTTAAATTGGAAATTGGGTAAATGGTACTAAATGTCACGCGGTGCGCGTAAACTTTTCGTCCGACGTTATGATCCGCGAAATTCGGCGCGTAAAGGAGCCCAATGGGCGGACTCGAGTCGTTCCGGAATCACAAATAAGAAATGCTCCTTGGGTTTGTGATTAATTTCTTATGTATTTGTTTGTCTGGTGAAGACTAATTATGAAATGGTAGATATATATTTGAGTTCATTTTATATGAATACAAGTCAGAATCTGTTTGGTCTTGAATGAATCCTCAAAATACTGTATTTTGGTAAAATACTATCAAAACTTGTTACGACAGGATATGATTTTGAAAATGTTGAGTTTTGATCTATTTTAATTTCTGATGGTTTAAAATTCGTTCATGTTTGATAGTCATATTTATTATTTCCAAAAAATGTGAAAAAAAATTAGCTGCCATTTATTCAATTTATTTTTGTATAAATGTTTCAAAAGTTATTTCGATGAATTTATCTTTTTTTGCCAACACATTTTATGCATTTACGAATAAGTAGGTACAGAATTACTTGTAATTATTGTTTCCCATTTTTTTGTTTCTTATTTCTATGGCTTTTCTTCTGTTCCTCATGGTTTTTTAATTATTTTTTATTTCTCTTCATAATTTATTTATAAATGTATGCCCCTTAAAAACACCATCTCCCACCTTTCATTTTTCGGGGTGTGCAGTATACGCTGCAAATCTGCTAAAGGTATGTTATGAACATAATTCTCAAAATTCCTCTCATTGATATGGCATTAATGACAGCCTGAATGATATCTAAAATGATAATTAAAAAGAACGAAAATGAGTTAAAATGAGGGATGAAGAGAGAGAAGCAAAAAGAAAAGACCTTATTTGGCATGAAAATAAGCTGAAAAAAAAAAATAAAAAAAAACTACCAACAAAAAAATCAGAAAATTCTACTTTGAAAAATTAATTAAAAATATCACAACTAGAACACGTGCCCGTGAATCCGAACTCTATAAAATGGCGGCCTCTTGCTTCGCTTATGTATCACATATTATGTAAATGAAATGGACATTTCGATTCGAACTCGAACGAAAAACTCAGAGTCCCAAAACTTCGACATTCCGCCTACAACGCGTTTATTCATAATAATCGCTCGATCCTGGCGCCAAAAAAATTCAAATTCAAAATTTCTCTTTGAAAAAAAAAAAATTATTTCAATTTTCGACTCCACGTAGGGTGACAATAGATGAATGAAAAAGAAAACGGACAGGGCGGGTATAAAAACACGCGACAGAAAACCGCGAAAAATGATTTTCTGCGTAACAAAACAAGCGATGAAAATTCGTAGGGGTTTTTCTTTCGGTTTTTCTTTTCAATAGCTCGGGTACATATAGGGCAATTTATTTTTTTCCCAGTCTAGATATATAGACGCTGCGGTACAATAGGGCCGGCGTAAATACTATATTTTGCGGTGGTAACATTATACGGCTTGATTCGAGATTTCGTGAGAGGCAAGAAAAATTCGCTAA
Source organism: Phenacoccus solenopsis (assembly GCA_009761765.1). Classification (NCBI taxonomy): domain Eukaryota; kingdom Metazoa; phylum Arthropoda; class Insecta; order Hemiptera; family Pseudococcidae; genus Phenacoccus; species Phenacoccus solenopsis. The sequence continues at coordinate 12,857,547 of CM019755.1, read as the reverse complement.
ATCTGGGCAATAAAATTGACACGGACGGCGTTCGCTAATTTTACGATTGTGCTCGGGCGCGAATACGCACCGTGTAACTATAGCGAGTAATGCCTTCGTACGTCGTATAGGATTTTTATAGGTAAAAGGGGCACGTTATTAATGATAAAGGCAGCCACCCCGCTGACATTGTTACTCTATATAAAAGAAATAGGTATCGTATACGTTTATAGGACGTAAAGACGCGACCAAATACGTAGCGTGAATGAAAATGTCAGAAATTTCGCTCCCTGGATGACGTACTGTGCGTCGAAATGAGAAGAAAGAAAAACCTAACCTTTTCAGTTATACCATCCGGTGGCAATCTGTCTATTTAAAATCTTCTTTGAAGTCGTAATCGGATACGACCTTTTATAGAATCCGCTTCATTAACGATTTCCTGTCGCGATAGCAATTAAACCAAACCCCCGGACCCGGATCTCCATTAATGGCGAACATTTTCCTTTAAATTCTTCGCACCTTTTTCGGATTTAAATTCTTCGAATACTATGTTTTTTCACAAATTCGCAATTCCTCGTTAGACTGATTTTGTACGACTCTAATGGGACGCTATCGGTGGTTGACAGCCGTAAGGTATCGACCCCATACTGTAGTGTACTTTAATTAGAAATGCAAAGGCGTTAATTTAGGTCGGATGGGTTCACCATTTCGTCTAACTTAATTGATCAAAACAGGACACGCTAATGGTTTGAATAGTCGACGTTTTCGTTTAAAAGGAGCATCGAATGAAAGATGTACAATGAAAATTACCCGAGCTTTTAGCGACATACATGGTTTATTCATGTTTCCGCGGGACTTCTTCGATATGTTTCTGGACTTGTTGGTTGCTCTGCGTTTTATTCTGAAGAAACATTTGGTATTTGCGATATTTTTAAGGTGGTTTTTCGTTTAATCATTAGTTGGTGGAAAATTTTAGAATGATAAATAAAGGAAATTTCCACAGAATGCCAAAGAAGCGGAAAATTTGTAATTTTCATACTTTTGACAAATAATTCTACTAAGAGGCTCGCGATTCTCAGATTGAAAGAATTAAGAAACAAAAGTCCAAAATTCTAAGACTGATTTCCTGCGCGACGTGGTAGACGCGTAAAGAAACAATGCGTAATGATGTATGTATCTATGAAAACGTGCAAAACCGAAAGAAGCTCTACACTACTAATAATCTATTTAAATTTACAAGAAATCAAATAAGCGAATTTGAGGACTAAAGTAATGAGTTGAAAGCCCCAACTCCCATGTAATACATCCAAAGGATATTTTTACTCGCTGATATAAATTTATAACAGATTGTACCTAAATAAATTATTTCAGAAAAGTGTAAATACTGTTTCCATCGGATGTATTCTTTTGAAATCAAAGCTTTTTAAGCTGAGTTTTTAACTTAAAAACGGCAGCTATTACAGTTCATCTGATTAGGGAAGCGAGAGGCGGGGAAGGGTGAGGTCTTCCAATCTTTGCGTTTCAGACCATTTGTAATCATGTGGCATATGTAAAACTTTTTGGTATAAACTCATAGATATGGGGATTTAGAGCAAAAAACCGCTTTTTGAGGAAGTTTTGAGCTTAGAAATTTCTTAAATTTCACATAACTCCTCATCCAATCAACCTACAGAGATCAACCTTTGTACGTGGAGTTACTTGGTTACCAAAATATTATCTCTTGAATTTGGGTCAAAATGGATCCAAAATAACTAATCGTAAAATTTTGAGGATAATTTGAGGAGCCTCAAGTAGCTATAATTTGAAAAATATGTGTTCATATACTTATTGCATAGCAAGAAATACTACATTTACTTTCCTAAATGGTTTTTGGAAGAAATAAGGTATAGGTTTTCAGACTTCATATTGGGTGTGGCCTGTAGACATGAAAGGGTTAGCAGATTACTTTCAAACCTTAACGAGCCCCAGTTAAAAATTCGGCTCAGTGATGTGGCATGGGTGCTTACCTTTTTTTTATTTCTTTGAAATTGTTTACAGATGTTTTGTTTCATTATAGATGATGCAGATAAGATCACAACAGAAGTAAATCATTAGAAGTTGCGTATCCGAAATCTTCTCGAGTTCGAAGTTTGAAATTTAAGGTTCAAAGGTACTTCGAATTCTGAAGCCTGAAGTCTGTCAGTTGAAACTAAAGCCCTTGCGGGTTGCATTCGTGAGTTAAAAAAAAAGCAACAACATGATAGGTGAGGCATAACGATATATTTCTTCCGACTACAAATCGTCAAAACGAACTGAACTTACTGAATACAACGCATCTAAAAATGCTACCGCTAAGGATAGGAGAAAGCACGAACCAGTTTTCATTAGAGTAATACCCAGTGATGTCATAAAAGAGCCGCGTATGTGACTCTGTGAAAGGTACATCGAGGAGACAAAGAGGGTCGTCAAAGAGGAGACACGACGGTGCGTATGGCGTAAAAAGTCGTAGGCACTGAAGCGGCGAAAGCAGTCGCCGCACCCTGAAACATTTACCTTCCACGGATAAGTTAGAGTTCTGATCTTTTAAATTTTTCATTTTCATGTTTTCAATGGGAATAGAATGTCTGAAATTAAAAACTAAGTAAGTTTGAAGTTCAGAGGCAAAAATCTAAAACAGTCGTTTGCAAAATGAAGTTTGAAGGAAAAATTGAAACTTTGAACTGAAGTGAAAGTCTTGAGATGCGACCAAAGGTGTTTTATTCCAGGTTACAGTGAATGTATTCTATAAACCTTTCCTACTGCTTGAAATAATCTCCCTGTTATGCTTAGAGAGATTAAAGAAATATTGCAATAGACTTTAAATTGAACTTCTTATGTAGTTTTGAAAGTTATATGGAGAGGTTTTTCAGAGTCGGTTGTGTGAGTAACCTATAAGTGCAAAGAGTTTAACCAAGTTATTTGGAAACCTGAAGAAGTCTAATAATAAACTGTTTAGTAACGAACTGAAATACTACACTCAAATTGAGTATGTTGAGGATTAGTAAGTATGTAAAGTTTCAGAACTAAGCATAGATATAATTCATTAGATCGAATTACATATCGCTGAAGATATCTTTAACTCGAAGTGAAGGTATAACGGTGGATTAAATAAGAAGTTCACCAACTTATTTCAGTTTTGAGCGCTGAATTCTCTTACTGGCAATAGAATGATCTAGAAAGCATGTTTAGATCGTATTCTGCTTTATGCAACTATATAATACGGCGTGGAGCTGAAAACGACTCGGATTAAAATGAAGATACAACTCTTGTAACATCGATTAAATATGTAAACTGTGCAGTAAGGGTGAATCGTTCGTTGTATATTCTGTTTTCCAAATACTGTATCTGGTTGAAATCGATGATTTATGATCTTTAAGCTTCCCTTATGAAGTGGTAAGTCCATAATCATTAACACGATTAAAATTTTATGCAAGAATTTTAAACTCGATATTGAGGACCATAATCAGAATTAGTTTGAACGTCTTATACAATGCCATAGCCAGTACAGACCTCCACTGTTCTTCCAATTCTATAACTAAAACCTATATGCAGGAGTTTGCAAAACCATATGTATTAAAGATATTCCCACATGCTTCTAGTCCTTTAAACGACTTCGATGATAGATTAACGTACACAGTCACGTAAATCTTGCTTTTATACTCGGTCGAACATCCATAGGTGCGGCTATGACGAAACGAAGCACACAAATGTTTACCAAGTTGCCCATTCATTACCCCATCACGCGTTGTAACGCCTTCGTTGTGTGCTTAGGCAACTTAATCAACTCCGCTGTATAAATATACCGGCGCTATTTCCTAATGTAGGTAACTGTTCTCGCGGTAACATATAGTATTTGACGTAGAAGAATTAATGAAACTTCCTCGAGCGAGTTCAAGTTTCGATGCGAAACTACCTTGCGTAGTCGCTTTTGACCTACCGAACGCGCCCAAAAATTAATTTAGCCCCTTCGCAGGTGTACCATTAACGCGAATAACATCAAAAATTACTCGTGAGGGCTGCCGCCGAGTTTATATATAAATGAAATTCGTAATTTATTCCACGATCGTTGTAAGTATACTTGTTCGTATAGCGAATAAATGATAGGTACCATCGTGGGGCTATTCAAGTATGGATTCTCTTCTTCTTCATAGTTTTTTTTTTTTTTAAATATTTACGAACTATAAATTCATTCTCATTTACCACTGGTAGAAAGTTTCTAATGAAGATTTATCAACGCGAAGTAAACGCGTAGAAGTTAAATATATCTAGTGGGGAATAATTTATTTAGGCAAAAGTACGAAAAGGAACGCCGATTCTATCGCCACGGGGTTAATTCAATCAACGTCTCGTTCGTTTTCCATGTGTCCTTGACATTCCACCGAGTTGAGATCTATTTACGAATCAAACGAATGCAGCTGTGACACCATGCGAATTGCCATAATTGACATTGGAGACAATCGAAGGTAAATCCAATTTCCAGCGAGTTCCAAGCGCAAGTTGGCCAGAAGATGGAAAAAATTCTCATCGATATTTAATACCTTTGAAGTACCGTTCAAGAGGGTAAATTGGTTTGTAATCTTTTTGACAGCATTGCCGGATAAATATTTCTATGGTCGTGTTCGCGATCAAAACGGACATATCTTTCAATCGCCGTCTTTATAACTGGTAAACGTCAACGTCAACTTCATCCACTTGACTTATTCGACGATCATCGAACCCACCGTTGTGCTGGTTAACTAGACGTCAAACATCCCAAGTTGACGCGTTATATTAAACTTCAAAAACACATAGTACCTACATCATAACACGCCGAATTCTACAACTAAGTATTTCAATAATGGGTTGGAAATTAGTTTCGGTTTGTTTTACAAACAACGCTTCATCGAACACGTTCGTTTCTTTTATCGAATGTGCAAACCACATTTGGCTTTACTAACGGAATACTGACGAATGTGTCTAAACGTTCGAACAAGTTTCCTTCACGCAATGGCGAAATTATTTATAACATTTGCCAACGCTGTGGCGAAATAAACGTTATAATTCTTGGGTAATTCCATCTCAGCTTATCCGGCAATTAGAAATATTCTCACGTTTGAACGCAATACTGTGCCAAGGAAACTTTCGAGGTCGCTTTTAATTCCCGAGTGCGGGCGGCGAATTCAATTAACGATAAGCTCGTTCAAGAAAATTGATAGATTTTTAATGAATTATCGGTATCCGGGTCGATTGAATCGCGGGTTTTTCGCTGAACCTACCTAAAGATGTCGTTGGGGCTTGAAAAATTTCCGGATTTTTCTTTTTTGCTGAAGTGGCCCTGAATAAGATCTTTAGTGATATATGTCCGCTTGCCCCTTTGCATTTAATCTTTTTTTTTCACCCTTGATTTACTCGTTATTTACTTTCTAATCTCCTTATGCGTCGTATTTACGATGGAAAAAAGGGTATACTAAATGGAAAGCGCCAAAGTTTTTCAACATCAGATTATGTACGTTAATCCGAAGCGAAAATGTCACTTCTATGAAAGTTAACCGCAAATCAAACCTAACTCTTACAAAATATGACTGGAAATATATTTCTTCCAGAAATAAAAACCTAAGAAGCCATACCGCATTACTGAAGCTGAATTTTCAACTGGATCTTATCCAGATTTCCAAGTAACGTTGCTACCTCTTTTACGTCTACAGACCATACTCAATAGCCAGTCGGAAAACCCCTACTCTGTACCTTCCAAAACAACTTCACAAGTTAAATTTAGAATATGTATGTAATATTTCTTGCTTGCAATAATCATATGAGCGCATATTTTTTCAATTTTCCCTATTTAAAGTTGAATGCCAACTCTGACGAGCCCGTCATTTTGAATCAATTTGGCACAAATCAAGAATATTCATATTTTGGTCATCAGCTTGAGGAGATATAGAAAATTCTTGAAATTTCCTGTGGTAATTTCCACTCCAAAAGCTGATTTTTGCTATAACTCCATTCCAAATTCACTTGTTTATTCATTTGGGTTCATTTTATGCATGACACTACATTAAAAAATGTGTGACGTGTCGTGTATTACTCCTCAAATTTTAAGGTCGATAACATATGTGTGAAGATGAATTTGGAATATCGTTGGAGGTCATATTAATTACGTATTCACCTATTGGATTCATTTTGAGTAAAATTCACCGCTGTTGCTAATACCTTTTTGTGTACAGGCCGTACTCAGTACGTCTAAGAATCTTTACCCTATCCCCTCCAAAACTACTCAAGAGGTTAAATTTAAAATTTGCAGTATTTTTTGCTGGAATAATCATAAGAGCTCACAATTTTCAAGTTTTTTTTTGAATTTGAGACTCCTCAAGTTAACTCCAAATTTTGGCGATTCTGCCATTTTGTATGCATTCATCAACTACCTCTACATTCAAAGTTTGATCCCTTTAAGTCAATTTGGTGAGGAGATATAGAAGATTCATGAAAATTCTTAAGCCATTTTAAGCCTATTTCTCCCGCCCCCCTCCCGCCAACAATTCACTTGGTAAACTAAAATCAGAATAGGTATGTCACTTGAGCTCATTCTATCATATGACACCACAATAAAAAATGTTCCATCCGTTGTGTACTCTTCGTATTAAATTTTGAGAGCAATAAACTCTCCTTCTCCTCTCCAACATCATGTGTGAAGGCGAATTTAGGATATTTATACTTTTTATTCTTAATAATCATACGAGTTTTTTTATTAATCACATTTCTAGGTATTTGAGACTCCTCAAATTCTCCTTAAATTTTGACAATCCGCCATTTTGGAACCATTTTGACTCGAATTCAACGTATTATATTCTGGTCTCAAAGTAACTTCACAAACAAATTTCGATGTTTCTAGGTTGATTTGGTGAGGTGATACTGAAGATTCAAGAAATATCATAACTTAAAAGGGCATAGGAGAATAAGAATGGCGAATCAGGCCCGGAGCCCAATTTCGATGAAACTTGAGCGGTAGGTAAGTACCCTTTAGAAACTTTCTTGGTCAAAGTTTAAGACCTCCACCCCCCTCGTTTTTGAGAAATTAATTTTTAATTGAAAAACCAATTTGAATATTTCTTTCACGCAATAGTTGACTAATTTAATTGAGAATTTAGTATGTTGTACTGTTCTATAGGAGGTCTCTTTAAAAAAAATCCGTAACCCCTACCATGATTTTACCCCCACCAAAAACCGTTTTTTAATTTTATTTAATTTTTTTAACCCTGATAACGCTTCGGCACAGTTATGAAATTGATATTTTTAGATGCCCCTTTGACCTCCTATAACCACGTAAAATTCTTTCAGATTTTTCACTCGGGAACGCCATATTCAAAATAGCTAAAATTGATGATGGTTCACATGTTGGTGTAGTCTAGAGCCGAACCTGTCGAAAATGGGCCAAATAACTGAAAGTTGGAACCGATGCCAAAAGTTATTGTATGTATCTTTACTTCGAAAATTACAGGTCTGCCGATCCCCAGCTGCTGCTTTTAAGCACAGCGAAAGCTCCAAGTTCACAATTTTCATGAACTTTCGGCCGAAAATACTGAAAGTTGAAATTGGTGTCAAATTACATTATTCTTTGCGCAGAATCCATATATGTAGGTCTGCAAGCCCTAAAGTGTTTCAAAGGCTCGTCAAAGGGGATCAAAGGGGGGAGAAAACTTGAAAAAATCATGTATTTTGAATGAAATTCACATAAAAATCACATAATTTAATTTAAGTGGGTTGAATAAATGCTTTCAAGTATTACTCATGAACAACAATGACTTTTTATATTTCAAATTTTTACAAAATTTCATATTTGAAATTTCACATTTGACGGGGCTGGGACGTAGGAAAACATCTACAAACTCACGTAAATGGGCATGCGATACATCGAAATATATCTTTTCTAGGTCGTGGAACTCGATTATGACAATGTTTTTCATATTGAGGGTGAAAGGGTGGTACCTAATTTTGAGAATCACCAATAGAAGTTTGAGATGACACAAAAATCTTACAAAGCGCATTATAGGTACCACATGAGTTTGTAGCTGATTTTTTTCAAGATACCCGCCATGAAACAATACAACATACTAAATTCTCAATAAAATTAGTCAACTACTGCGTGAAAGAAAAATTCAAATTGGTTTTTCAATTATAAATTAATTTTTCAAAAACGAGCGGGGGCAGGTGGTCTGAAACTTTGACCATGAAAGTTTCTAAAGGGTACCTACCTACCGCTCAAGTTTCATCGAAATTGGGCTTCCGGCCTAATTCGCCATTCTTATCCTCCTATGCCCTTTCCTCAAAAAGCTATTTTTTACTTCAACTCCCTTCCAAATGCACTTGAGAAGTTGAAATTTGGGTATGTTAGTGTCCGTGACGCACTCTTACATGTCAAATTAAACGCAAAAATTTTGAGCTATACTTACCCTCCTCTAGCGCTACTCAAAATATGAGTGATCTATCATTTTGAGGTATATTGAAAATCTAAAAGCAGTACTGGCGTGTAATAGCTATTTTTCTCAAGTTGATAAAAACTCAGCCGAAAAAAACTTTTGAAAGAAATATGAAATATTCACTGACAAATTTAAAATTGAAAAAAAAAAATAGGAAAATTGAATGAAAAATATTCGGAGAAATTTTCAATAATTAGGTACCTTAAAGTCATATTTGAAAGTTAAATCAACTGGAGCAAAATTTAAAAAATTTTATGACAAATGAAAAGTATGAGTAAACATTTGAAAACAAAATGAAAAACTTACTTGATAAATTTCAAAATGAAATGTAGAAAATCTAAATATGAAAGGGGATAGGAATGAAATATTTGATCGTGATGGAGGAAAAACATAGAAATCAATAAGAGTGAAAACATTTTTCAGCAAGCTCTCCAAGTCGCATAGATAAAATTCATCTAAGAAAGTTAATGAATAAAAACTTGTAAATAAAGCCTTATTTAATTATAAGCATAGAAAATGTAAAGATGAATTTGCAAATGAAGATAACAAAAAGTTGAAATGATGTGAAAAAAGAAGTAAAATTGCAAAAAAGAAAAAAACTACAGATGAACATTTCTTGGAAAATAAAAAATCTAAAATTCAAGCTGCGAATGGAATATGCGATAAAATGAAGATAAGAAAATTGAAAGGAAATGAAACAAAGTGAAAATGTGGAAGATTTAGAAATACGTGCAGCAGTACAAAATTTGGTCAAAAAAAAAAAGCGAGGTCATATCCTCTCCCAAATTTAACCTAACTCTCCCGTGCCTTCGGCCGTTGTAGCAGTGTAATAGTATGTAACTGAAGATAAGTAAAGTTTTACCATTTTCTCTAATCGTACCATTATGATGGGAAAATCAAATGTAAGAAATTCAGTTTGACAACAATTTCATCAATACAGAAAACCCATCCCTTCTCCCCAATTCCCAACGTAAGTATGAAATATAGGACGCGATTACGCGATGACTACTCGGACCATTAAGCAAAACGTTAGCATTTCAAATAAATAACTACCATACGTCATAGGGTATAAAATTAGGGATCCGTGATGGGAGTCGGTATTTTGGACGTAGGCTGGCGAAAAAGCGCCTTACAGTACTAACAACGTCGTTATTATTCGCCGGCATGATATAACGTCTTAATTTCATAACAATGCGGTTAGTTTTAGGTAATTTATTCTTACAATTATAACATTTACTCACCTCAACAGTTAACCGATGCGGCGCGCTTTTCTGGCGGGCGTTATTTTTATTACTTTCTTATTGCCGGTATCTGGGACCGGGTGTCGGGTGTCGGGTGTTTTCCTTATTACGACGAATTAATAATTTGCGCGAGTAAAGCGACTTTGTACACATATAAAGAATGTAACAGCAGTTGCGAAATACCAGTCTTTTTAGGTTAATTTATTAAAACGTATAAGTTACAGTACGGGTGAGTGGTGAAATTAATTTTTGCGACCGATTGGCGCGCCACATGAACCGGCTATGTGGTTGAAGCAACGCGATTGGATCTGTATTGCGTGGAGAAATAAATTAACACTTCGCTTTAGAAAAGCGCAACCTCTAGTAACCTTTGCAAATTGCTAATATTTGCTCGTAAAATATTAATCTTCCGACAGCGAAGTCTCGACTATTGCAACAACGAAGTGATTTTTATCTCTTTATGGTTAATATGAAGAACTCGTGAGAGTAGGTATTATGACAATTTCCTTCAATTAAACGGACGCGTTGACGTGACGAAGAATGCTGATGTTGTACGGTTTCAAGGTGAAGGAGTGATATTATTGGAAACATCGCTGACAACTGGCAATCATATGTCATAAACAGAGTTTTCCACCTGTCGAGTGCTAGTTTTTCCCTTATTTTCGTCTCGATGGGAACGACGAGATGTAAAGTTGTTGAAAATTAATAAGCTTCAGTAAACTTCGTAACGAGGTATGATTTTTTGATATTTTTTCTTCATTTATGTTCAAATTAGAGGATACGCGACTTGAGAAAATCCCACATTATTGAGAAAAAATTTTTTGTAGCATTTCTTATGAACACATATTTTGCAAATTATAATTATTTGAGGCTCCTAGTTAACATCCGCCATTTTGGATCTATTTGGACCCTAATTAAAGAGGTCATATTCTAGTCATCAACTAACCCTACATACAAAGTTTGACCTTTCTAGGTAGTTTTGGCGAGGAGGTGTGAAAGATTCATGAAATTTCCTGTAACAATTTCTCCTGCAAAAGATGTTTTATTCCTCTAACTCCCCTCCTAATTAATTTAGAAAGAAATAATCAGAATGAGTTGATCACTTCTGCTCATTTTATCGTATGACACCACAATAAAAAATTTTCGAACTCTCCTATACCCCCACCACACGTTCCGTTCGATAACCCCTCCCCTCCACAGTGTCATGTGTGAAGATGAATTGGGGATATAGTACACTTTTCATGTCTAATAATTGTATGAGTTCATATTAATTACTTTTTTACTAATTCGAGTCTCTCAAGTTCTACTCAAATTTGGATAATTTGCTATTTCGAATCCATTTTGATCCAAATTCAAAATGTCATATTCTGCTCATTGACTTTCATATATGGACTGCTAATGACTGCATAAGTGTAATGTAAATGGTGTCTCCGACGTACAAGTCTCGAAATGCGTAGCGCGCATGCGCGGAGTTTGTTATCAGTTATCATGTGGTTGATTATAACAAATTATAACATATTGTGCATTTGTTATGTTTATAAATTCAAGACTCGCGCATGCGTATAATGCATAATAAACCCCATACACAAAGTTGACCTTTCTAAGTCGATTTGGTGAGGAGATATATGTTGGTGTCTGTAATTCACTTTTTCATATGAAATCAAAAACAAAAAACTTGTGTATTTGCTTCTTCTCTAGCATCCTTCGAAATTTGAGTGATCCGCCATTTCGAGGATATCGAAAAAACAAAAAAAATTACTTTTTTACATTTTTGAGTATCGCAAGATCTCACCGACGGCTCCAAAAACTGAATGAGGGTAGGTTGTGGCATTGCAACTGAAAATGATATACTTCTTCGCTTTTCAGTTCCTCCGTACTTCTCCGTCCTATCTACCGAACTCTTTGCAGTATACCTAGCTGTAAAGAACATAACAACAGAGAATTCAAACCATTTATACCGCATACTAACCGATTCACTCAATTCACTTCATGTTTACGCTCCTATTCCGACCACCAACAACACCCTTTTGCCAAAGACATCGTTCAATTAACTTTGAACCATAGGAATATTACCTTTGCATGGCTTCCTTTCCATGTAGACTTACAAGGGAATGATCTAGCGGACGCAGCCGCCAAAGAAGCCTCTACTCTTCGACCATTTTCAGACATCCCCGTGCCAACTTTCGAACTAAAAACTCATTTTAAAAGAGCAGTAAAAGAATCTTGGCAGCACGAATGTGCAAGCATCCCCAGTTCCAACAAACTTCGTGCCATATGCGATACTACAGTTCCTTGGCCTCTCTTACCTCATACTTCTAGAAGAACAAACGTAATAATTTCACGTCTCCGCATAGGCCACACTGCTCTTACCCATAGCCACCTTTTGAAGCGCCAGCTTCGTACCATTTGCACAAATTGTCACTCACATCTTACAGTCATTCAGCTCCTATTAGAATGTCCAAGTCTCACACACTACAGAAACATTCTCAACTATCCATCTAGGTTGGCACAAAGTCTTAGTAGCGACCCTACCACTCTTGTACCCCTCATACACTTCCTTAAAAAGTCTAACCTTTTGAACGAAATCTTATAGCTTAATCCACCCGTGCCTCTGGCCCTAGCGGTAGTTCACGGCACATTAAACTATAAAAAAAAAAAGAAGAGTCTCTCACCAAGTTTTGAGCAAAATTTCATGAATAATCGCTTGCGCTACGCGAGGGAAAGTAATATACATAATTACATATAATTATACCAAAGTTGTACATTTGCCAGATGGTTACAAATGGTCTGAAACGCGTAGATTTGAAGATCACACCCTCCCACAACCAATCTTCTCAAATGAAGTAGGTCGTAATAGCTATCGTTTTTAAGTCAAGAACCCGGTAAACACAATAATTTTTGCATTGAAAAGAAACAGTGAAAAACTTTCCTCAGGGTTAATGTCAGAAGTTTCAAATTAGTGAAATGAAATATATAAATCATTTTTTTTTTTGTTAATTGAAAAAATTAAAAAAAAAACTGGTTTTTGAAAATCAGAGAATTCAAAGAATTTCAATGTGTTTAAAAAAGTACCTATGAGGAGTTTATTAGTTTTGGCTGAATTGAAATAGCTGGTTTTGATTATGACAATACTTTTTTGGCAAAATGATCCTTACACGATGAAAAATTAAAATTTTTCAACTATTTTTATCTCTGTATAATGTCACTTGAATAATGTTGTCAATTTTTACTTATTTTTAAATTTATTCGCAGTGTTGTAGGAACAAACATAAGTCTGTTCTTGTTCCTGTTCTCGTTCCTAGAAAGACCCAGTCATTTGATTCTGTTCCTGACTCGTTCTTATTCTCAATGTTTCAGTTGTTCTCGTTCCGTTCTTCGTTCTTTCAATTCTTTACAATCTTGTTGTCGTTCCGTTCTTCGTTCTTTAAATCCTTTATGGTCTCATTCTTGTTCGTTCTTCGTTGTATTCTCGTTCTTCAAACTTCAACTTTTTCTTTTTTCTTTTTTTCTTTCTTTTCTTTTCTTTTTTTTTTTTTAATAACGTGTTTACGGTTTATGTTGTTGTTGAAATTGAAAATTAATTAATTGAAGTTAATTAATGAAAAAAAAAAAAATGATTTATATGGGTATACGCAGCATTTGTCCGCTTTTAGAATTTTTTTTTTCTCTTTCCCCTCATGATATCTATTAATTTCATGACAAATCATGAACTTTCAAAAGAACGAAGAACAACCCAAAATTACATCCGTTCTTGTTTTTGTTCTCGTTCCTCAGCATTTTACATTAGTTGGTTCTCGTTTCGTTCTTCGATCTTTCAGTTTGGAAATATTCTGTTCTCGTTTTGTTCTTTGTTCTTCATACTTATCAGTTTTATGTTCTCGTTCTTGGTTCTGTTCCTCAGAAACAATAAAAATTCTCTGTTCTTGTTGTTCTTCGTTCTCGTTCTTGGGTTTGTTCCTACAACCCTGTTTATTCGCTTATACCCTACATTTTTTTTTTAATTTTAAAAATCTTAATAACTTTTAGGGTGAGAATAGATGAAACGCAAGAACATACATCAGATTATAAATTAGTGCTCAGCCGTAATGGGAAACGTCGCAAATCCAATTTCAAGATCTCGTCTACGAAGTTACAGATAACCGATGTTATCGTTGAGCTTCCGAAACACTCTCAGACTCGTAGTTTTGTTTTCGTTTCATCGTATAACACCGACCGAGGCGAAAGATTTTTGTAATTAAAAGATAAAAATAAAACTCCGTTTTGCCCGCACCGTCGTGGAATCTTGAAGTAAACGCGAACAGCTAGCCCAACAACGTGTACGAATCTGTAATCGATCGGTTACAAATACCGGACCGGTCGGTAGTTCGGTACAAGGTTTTTCTTTTAATTTCGGGTGAAATCAAAACGATGCTTTTATTTGGTCGGACGAAGGCAATGGCGGGGTTCAACGTGGAGTCGGAAAAGCTCGAATAAACTACGACGAATTCGTCGGCTATGCTTGATTCAAACTAGACGAAATGAAACTGTATAATAATGTTCGGCTGCACCGTATTTCATGGGTAGAATTACAATGAATGGCGCTTTTTAAAAGTTAATCTTTAATGCGATTTATTTTAACGCGGTTTCGTCGAAACATCCGTTTTCTGTTATTTTCGTTCCCATGACAATACAACGAGGGGTTAAAAGGTTAGGAATGTAGGAACTGTATGTGGTGTAATTTTAGGTACTTCGAGACGAGTATTTCTATCGAATTTCGCGCGCCAGGTAAATTTGCATTCGATGATGCACGTATGTGCTCGAATTACGTACGTGACGAGGATCGATTTAAAACGATACCGAAGGTAATATCTTACGCGGAGGTGTTGCGAATCGAACATGAACGTGTACGTTGAGAATAATTTTCATCGACGTTGATACTCTTTGAAGGATACGTAGTCTAAAAATACGTTACGCGGATCATGCCAAGTACTTAGTGTGGATGTTGCGCTTGATTTGATCTTGCTTTCGATGTACGCGCAGGTGAAAGATAGAAACTAATTCGAGCATTAAAAGCTATCTTGATTGAAATCGTGCCTCTTTTGATCTTGCATGTAGAGGTACATTAGGCGGACGAGATTTAACCAACTAGATAGTCTTACTTTTAAATCTTCGAATTGAATTTCGCAGAGTTAATACGGTCTAGCGAACTAACAGTGCTCGAGGATTAAATGAGCGCTAAATTGCATAAGTGATTACAACATATTCGCATGGAAGTAGTAGCTACTTAGGTGTAACGGCGTTTAAATTGCGAATTTAAATCACTACTAGTCTCTTCCGGTTTTTTTTTCGCGCCATGTACTATTTACCAGACCGTTTTCGAACCTTACGAAGCAATCTTTTACACGTAGGAAATCACATCGTAATGTTCACTCTCACGCCCTCCATACAACGCTCTTGAACGCGTTCCTGTATCGTACCCTGGATAACCCAATTATCCGGATACCCGAAGCCCTGGGTTAGGCGGCAAAAATGCGTAATATATTTTGATTTTCGATTGGAGCGGCCACTTTTGCACCGTTTATGGTCCCACTTCGGCTTCTATCAACTATTTGGGAAACTTCGTAGCGGCGAAAGTTTGGCGCGGTTTTATGGCGGTTAAGGGGGCAAATGTGTTGTTTTTAACTGCGTAGGATTTCGCTTCGCGGTATCGTCTTTCTGTGTTGTAACGTATTTCACCGGCTGGAACTCGAAAGCGGTTAGTTGTTCTGATTTGTATATAGTTGCTAGACTAATTGAGCTTTTGAATTTGACGTGGAATGAAACTAGAAAGTTGACGGGTTTGAGAAATTAACAGATTTCATTTCGTTAAGAATTAATGAAGTTATGAAGGAAAGTAAATTTTCGAAAATTGACTGTCAGAATTTTTATTCTTATTTTAATATTCAAAAAATTGAAAAAAATTCAAAATTCCCAAAGAAATTTGGGAAATAAGTTGAGTGGTGAAATGAAAAATTTTGACCAATATTGGGAATTGTTGTTCTTCTACCAACTCCATTCAATCAATTCTACTTGTACGAGTATGAAAACCGAAAAATATAAGGATAGGCAGAATATTTTCTCTTTGTTTCATTCATGTGATGTTCAATGTAATAATTAGAATATTTTAAAATACTTCAATATTTTATCGAAAGATATATATATATTTTTTTTGAGAGATAAACGCACCGTTTTGTGCGCATAAGTTCACTTGAAGCTCAAGTTGACACAAAAATGGGATATTCGTGGTGAATAAGTTGCATACTCAGTTTGCCGTGAATATTATTCAATTCTCTGGTCCAATGAAAATTATTTTATTCATAATCATTAAAAAAAAAAAAAAAGTCCTTAAAAATAAATACCAGCAATCAAATTAAAAAAAAAAATGTAAGCAGCCATGCTACGTTACTGGAGATGAGTTTTTAATGCCCTCGTAATTAATAAGTTGCATTCTCAGGTTGCCAAAAATATTTTCCAATAAAAATTATCTTCATTCATAATAATTGAAAAAAGTTAATACTGAAAAAATAAATGCTGGAAGTGATATTTAAAAAGAATTGAAAGCTGCCATGCCGCATTGCTGGAGCTGAGTTTCCAATTTCTTAGGGTCACTTTTTAGGCAACGTAAGTAGTTTTGTGGAATTCTACAAAGAGCCTGACACCAAACTTTCAGCTATTTTCACTCATACACATCGGCGCTACATGAAAAGTTGTCACCCTTAGGAGGTGAGCTAACCCCAGGAGGGGGCTGAAACCCCGCAAACAACAGTTTTTCAACTATTTTTTGCTAATATCTTCGAAGAAAAGGGTTCTACGTCAAAATAAGTTATATCAAAAAATGTTCCTCATTAAATTTCCTACAGAATGAGTGAGATAGTTTTCTCAGAAAGTTATTAGTAAGCCTAAAATGGGGAAGTCAAAATATATCAATTTTTAGAATTCCCTTTCGAAAATCAGTTCTTTGTTTATATCTTCTATATGGTGCGTCCTACGCAAAAATTGTTAATATTGCAAAATATTCCCTTTTCAATTTTCTATGAGGTATGTGAAAAACTTTTCCCAAAAAGGTCATAAGAGGGCTCAAAATGGGGGGCCCAAACTACATTAATTTTGGAAAAATTTATTCATAACTGTTCATATCTATTATCAAGTGACCTATGTAGATGATAAAGATGAACAAATAATTTTTACTGGTGATTCCCCCTCCCCTTCCTCCTCCCTCCTTTAGAAATCCTTCTCCAGATTTACATTATAGAACAAAAAAAACTACAAATATACTTTGAAATATTTGTTTAAACTCGGTTCGGGATCATCTATTCCCTCTTCATCACTCATTTCCACCTCCATACTATTCGTGCAATCAGCTCTACAACAATGACCACACAGCTTCGAACATTTCAGTCTTGAAATAACAGAAAATTAGGTCGTGCAAAATGTTTTTGTAATGCCAACTTGAAAGTTATTATAGCTTTTAAGATGAGCTCATTTCCCTGTATTAGTTTATATATACCAAGAATTGTACATTTGTGATCATGTAGCAAATGATTTTGAACACAAAGATACGAAATCCCTGCTCTTTCGAACTCTCTTTCCCAAATCAGGTACGCTGTAATAGATATCGTTTGATATTATTCACTCATTTAAAAATGAAACTCTTTGTATAATAATTGCTGAAAAAACACACAAAAAATATCCTTATAATTCATTTTTTGAAGTACGTTTTCTTAAATAGAGTTGAAAAGTTTGTCTCTGAGGTAGAACAGCTTCACTGATATGATATGATTCTCATATCGATTGCATAACATACTGTTGTTTCATTTGTAAACGGTTTTCTCGAAAAAACGAAAAAAAAAACAAACACTGTAGGAAAAGCATTCCCCCCATTCCAAAAAAATTCCTTTCGAGTGAAATATTGAGAAAGAAAGAAACCACGCTATGTAGCGCAAACAGCCAAACTGACGTAGGAGCATAGGGCTTCGTGGTTCAAAGACCAAGTAAACTAAGCCTACATTCGGTGATTCGATAAACTTCAACGACGACGAAATATTCGGAAAATTTCCGGCTTCAGCTTACGCCCAAGATAAGACGTGAAATTCTACGCGCGACGATTCGAAACCAAAAATTTCCAAACCTAGATGACAAAATTTATCAGGGTTGCGTCGCTTTTAAAAGTATATCCGGAAAACGAAGCTCGTAAATCAGCAGAAAAAATTAAAGAAATTGAAAACGCTACCACGAAGCGTGCGAAAGAATCTGTAATAAAATTGCGGCGAGGGAGTATAGAATAAGAGAAAAGATTCTGAAAAACACTCGTACCTTACATTTGATCTGCATCTAACTCCGTACGATATTGCTTTTATATTTAAAACCATATCGTAAAATCTACGAGGTTCACGACATCTTTCTTGTACGATATTGACGAAACCATCGACTGAGGTGGCAGGCGCGTGCATAAAACGGCTAATTCAAAAATATAAAATCGTTCGAACATGTTGGAAACGGCGCTATGAATTCCCTCAATGAGCGTCTCGCAGTCGAAAATTAAGCTTTGGGGAATTACGGGCTCGCGTCATGGATACCCGAAACGGAATCGAGTTAGTTTTATGGTAAATGTCGGAAATTTTTCTAAACTTACATAACAAGAAGAGGGAGAATAGGGGTAAAGAATGATGCGTTATTTTTCAACTTACATGACTCGCAGGAAAAAAAAACTCCTCCGTGAAAAACTGAGATCGGAAAAACAGTCGAAAAAAATTTCTGTCAAGTCGTTTTGTATAACGATTTTTTTCTCTTCGGAAGAACGCTTTATCCGGTCGTCGTATACGAGTCTTGAATTTTCAGCGGCGTAAAGTTTTCGCGAAGTTGAGTATTAAAATATTATCTCATTTGACGAATATTATCTGATAGTTGGGCGCCCTTTGTAAAAACCCGAAAAAATTCGAAACTCTGGAATCGTTCAGAATTTTATCACTTTCGACGAATAATAAAAACATATCTGTTCAACACTGTAAGATGAAAGGAGTGTCTGCTCAGCCAAGGTGACATTTGTACACGTGTTAAGAGTTCATAGGAATTTGAGGACTTGATAGCGAGGTCGTTCGATGTTTGCTATTTGTATTCTCGTTTTATAAAAGGTGACTACGGTGTTAATACGATATCTATTTTATCTTCATTTCTGCTTAATCGAGGCCCTTTTCATATTTTAAATAAATTAATTTACACGTGGATATCTTTCGACGCGACTGTGATTTACATTTTGCCCTTCTATACGACTCATCTAAGGTAATCAAGTTTATATTATATTCGAAGAAAGGTATCAAACTCAGTTTATTACTTTTTACGTCGTTAAAAAAACAAAAAAAAAACAAAAAACAAAAACAAAACAAAACAAAACTGTTCGAATTTCGCTTCAAACGCTCCTATAGTTTGGTTTCATTGATTTAGTAAATCCTTTTCACCTCTATCGTCATTACGAAGCAGCATCGAAAAGTAGGAAAAAAACTTTCACGCTGTGCACCCGTATAAACAAATATTTCGAAATTGCGTATCCCGAGTTGCCGAAGTAGCTATGAAAAAACTAGCTGATCGGACGAAGAGAGGGGTTTTCGAGAACGCTACCCTATGTAGTAACGTACTTACAATAGAATACACAGCAGCGTAAACAAGCGACGACGATTTTTCTCGGCGAAAAGTTATATAAGTCGTACGTGATTCGATATTAAAAATAACATTTCGATTCGTGTGGTACGTGATTTCAGCGGGCGACGTATACTTTTATATTTGCTCCAGTAGCTTTTCCCCTTTATAATTAATATCCACTTCTTTTGTAACGTTGAAATGGCGATCGGAGAAATAATAATTTGGCGAAACCCGGTGAAAGATTATTTCACGTACAACGTGAGTCAAAGTCGAGGAGACAAGAAACATAGAAATCTAGTCGTTCTACTTTGCTGGTAATGTTGAATATTTCCAGATACGTATGTGCTTGGTCCCCATAATGTTCTTCAAAAAGCCCGTTCATACTGCTATTTTAGCATTGAGAGTGAAACTTGCTCATAGTGGTAAGGTAGCCGCTTTAATGGGCTCTCCAAGGAACATTATGGTGGCCCTGCATGCTCGCATCTATGGTACCAGTGTTGGATGCAAAGTAGAATTATAGGGAATCATCCAGAGTGTTCAAACTTAATATGAACTCCTTCATAATACATGCGGAGCTACTCATGTGACACTCATGTATGATGATTTGCCTAATCTAAATGGAAACATAGTTTCTTCGAGATTCTATTTCCTTTCCTTCGAGTTGTGATTTCAGATTTGAAAATGCTGTCACTTGTGCTTTGTTTGCGCACAGCTCACGTTTATTTTGGTTGCGCACAACTTCTTTATGATTTAGGTGGTGGAGGTATGAGACATAAACCTTCGCAACTGTAATTTTAGAGCTCCATTCCACTGGCCCCCCACCAAGTCAAAGTTGAGAGCTGCAATTGCTCCTCAAAAGGCTCGCATTTCTATAGCTTCACATGGCATATCTCCGTGGGGGAGTGGCACACACGAATATTTTTATGGCAAAAACAGCACAAATGTAGCACAAACGATGTGGTTAATTGCAACTCTCAAGTTTGACTTGGGGAGTGGGTTTATATTTCTTTTGCACACCTATTACATTTGTGCGACTATTTATCGAAGTTGATGCAATGTATTAAAATAGTGTAGCCCCAAGTTGTGATTTTTGCTTTGAAAATAGTGTCATTCATTTGCTTTTTGTTTGTGCACTTTGTGTCGTTTGATATCATCGCAGAAACTAAATAAATGTGTATACAAACGTAACTATATTAAGAAGACGAAAGATTCATTATTCAATTTTCTTTATCTCCGTCCCTTCAGGAACTAGGGTAGGCAAGCCATTATACACTTATGTCACACGTATAACCCTATATATGGTATGAAGGACCACGTATTAAATAAAACACCCTATATTATCTGGTTCTTCACTCCCTTCTCCGTTTCTCATGGACTGGATACTTTTTTCAAATGCATTTCAAAAAACTTCATCGCAAGGGATATTATCCGACATTCATCTTGATAGATGAGTTCAAAGCATGAGATGAAATAATTATCGACTCTATTCGAAAAGTGTACCTCACTAAAAAAAAATTGCCATAAAGACCTCTGAAACCATTATGAACTATAATTTTCCCCACGACGCCCAGTCGCCGTTATATACCGTTGAAATTCGAGTATAAGTTATATAAACCGACATTCTAAATAATAATTTTTCTTTTCTACGATTCCCTCAACACCGTTTTCACAGTTTTAATGGAGTCGTTGTACTGTTTACTCGCAAGATTTGGCGCGTTTCTCTGGCTGCTTGCGAATTTAAGTCGTCGTTCCGAGGTGTGGTAGTAGACGAGATCAGCGAAACGGAGATAGTTGAATTCTGTCGAATGATGTTTCATGGTCGCAAACCTTTTGACGGGTATTTAACGAATCTGTTGTCTAATTTCTTAAAGCGATATAGATTCTGTGAAATTAGCTTTTGTGAGGGTTGAATCAGAAAATTTAAGCTGCAGTTGAAAGCCTACGTAATTTCAAGCATTGGAAAAAAGTGTAACGAAAATTTGAAAGTACATTTTTGAATCATCGTAACCATGATATTTTTCATCGGTGTTATTGAGAATGTCGATTTGTAGTGTAAGATATTGCGGTTGTAGTTGTTGTTTCTTAATGTTGTTGTTATTCTAATTATTGATAACTCAGTGATGGTTCTATAATGTGTCATAGAATAAGGTTTGGCCGTTAGTGAACAAAATCACTTTTTCGAGAAAAACACGTTTAAAGTTTTGGTGTTGAAGTTTTTCAAAAATTGAAGTAGTCAATTTTAAATGGCTGTAACTTTTTTTTGAAGCAAGATAAAGGACTGAAAGCGCGTTTTCTGAACTTTTGAGACTTTTTTACGCAAAAATCCGAAAAAAGTCAAAAATGATTTTTTTAAGTCACCAACACCCAAACATTATTCCATGACAATTTAGTTACTGCAAGGGTGGCAGAAGCAGGTGATGAACGAAACAGAGAGATTTTGATTCTCTGTACTGTTTATCATGAGACCAAGTCTCATAAATGGTCGCAGGTAAACATAGATATTAATGTGTAGCTGGTTCACAGTAAGTATGATGGTAATGGTTATGATGATGATGATATTATTATTACTGATGTTGCTGCTACTCCCACTGATGGTGGTGATGCAGTTCTTGTTGTCGTTGTTGTTTATATTATCACTGGTCATAATGATAATGTAATGTTACTTTTACTGTCTTTGTTGCTTATGTTGTAAATCATATGGTCACTGATGTTGTAATTCCCATATAATTGATTGTTATCAGAGTAGGTGGAGGTGTTAGTGAGATCTCTGGCAGTTGGTAATGGCATTTTCATTGATTATATTCTAACTTATTGTCAATGTTGTTGTTGTTATGGTAGTTCTTATGAAATAATGGTGATATTTACAGGGATAGGATTATCATTGGTGCTGTTCCTCCCGCTGGCAATGATACTGCTGTTGTTGTTATTACTGTTATCACTGTTATCCCTAATCATAATGATTATACAGTTTTTGTTGTTTACGTTGTTGATAATTTTGTGATTGATGTTGTAATTTTGATGCAATTGATTTTTATTAATAATAGATGGTAGTGTTATTGTTAATGATGATGTTGAAGACGTTATTCTCGATGTTAGTATTATTGATCTTCTTATCAATTGTTAATGTTGTCGTTGTTGTTGCGATTATGTTTTATCTTTGCCTGTGGCCACAATTTATTACACCTTGACAAATATTTCTGAACATTTCGACAGCTGGTTAGCTCAATTGCACCGTAAAACTTGCACACTGCAAAATACATGCCCATATTTAAGAAACCTTCAAAACGTACACTGTGCTATTATTTCATTAAAGAATGTTGAGAAATCCGGGAAAGGCGTAGGAAGACAATGAAGGGAAGGTCGCCGCGCCGCTGCAAATTATTATTCGCTTTGAATTTCATCGTTCGAAACAAGAAGAAAACACTTGCCTAATAAAATCAGAGGCAGGAAAAAAAAAGGAAGAGCGATTCATTTGAGCGTATTTTTTTTATTTGTCGAACTAGGTACCTATTTCTATTACAGAAAATTACAAAAAAATGAAATAGACATTCGAAAATATGGGTGAAGATTGATTTTCGGTATTATCCTGGAATGTTAAAATAAACTAAAAAATATATATATATCGAATGAACCGCTGAGAAAAAAATCCACTCTTATTTCGTTTACTTTGAAGAAAGTTAATTTATAGTTGTTGAACATTCTCACGAAACAGTGTTTCTTTGCTAACTATCCAATTCACTGGAACGAGAGAAAAAAAGGAAGGAAAAAAACAAGAAAATAGGTCTTTTTCCTCTGTGACTCGACTTGCAAACCAAAATCCTTAAATGAACTTTTTCGCCTTAATTTTTTGGTCGTTCTTTTACGCGATTGTTTTTATAGCATCGATTGTCGCAAAAGACGTGGCATAGAGGTTTTTTCATTTTCCTTCGTTTTTTTTTCGAGCGATACTCAACAACGAAAGGAAACAAAATTATCAAATTTGCATGTTTAGCCCGTTTCAATTGTAAATTCAAATCGAGCTATTTTTCGCGAGGTTTTTTTCTTGGGCGGCGCAGGTCGTTTTAATAGTAATTTGTTTTTTTCTTCAGTTACGAACAGGAGGTACTCGCTGATCTCGTGGAAAGCAACGAGTCAACGAATTTGTATGGTTAATGAGAAAATGATACGGAGTACTTGATAAAACGACGATTCGTTATTGTTGAGCGTAGGAAAAACAGGAAATTAAAAAGCATTAATTTGAATTACGAATTCGACGATGTCGGCCGACGACGATGGTGGCACGAACGGCCCTAAGTATTCAAATTTCGCGTGGGAATTTAATTTGTAAAACGCGTCCACCTTTTCGCTGTCATTTCTCGTAGCGAGGTAAGAACTAAGAAGGACTAAAAGGAGGAAAAAAACTCTCGACCGAAAAACATAGTTTGCCATTTTTTCCCCTAATTGTTTCCGTGTTCTTTATCGAAGCTCGAAGTTCTAGAGTGTCGGCGGCTCGAATCGACTGTTAGTTGCGAGTTGGCGAGAAAGAATAAGCCTACTTACAGCACTATAAGAAGAGTAACTCCGAAAAAAAAGCATCTAAGAGGGTTTCGCCGTTTCTAAAACTTACAACTTTTACCAAGGCCGCCGAAAAATTTTAAAAGGTAAGAAGATTATACGAAGAGTTTTCGTAAGAAGTTAAGAAGTTGGATACTTTGTAGAGCTGGATGAAAAGTGAATCGGATTTTTAAATGCGTATCGGTTCGGAAGTAGAGAAAAGCAGGCGCCGCTCCATTAAAATTCCAGTTTTGTTAATAGTTTTCATTTATCGATGCGTAGCTGTCGCCGGTCTGTACATAGAGAAGCATTACTCTTACTCCCTTACCCGGAGTTTTTTGGTTGAGTTTTTCATGCAAACCAAAGCTATTGCAGCCTCTTTGATTTCGAAAGTGGAGTTGGGAGAAAAGGGGTATCGTTTTCATACCAGTGCGTTTCAGAACATTTGTAGTCATATAGCAAATGACTTATTTTTTCTTCCTAGATATATTTTTATTTCGCTAGAGATATTTGCATGAAAATCACTCAAAATTTTTTCATATGTTTGCAAATGTTCATGTAAATATGTAGAAAAGAATTTGTTTGCAAATTTTTGATTCGACTTGATATGGCGAATCCTCAAATGAATCTCAAAGCCTAAAAATATCTGATTTTTGTGTCGCATGATGGAGTAAGATGTGTACCCAAAAATATTCATTTTCCAGCTTTTCAAAAGAATCAGAACAGTTGGAGCAAAAAATAGTTTTTTGAAGATGTCTCAAGCTTAAAATATTTTGAATCTTCCATCTTTTTGCAAAATCCAGTTAACGAGCGCAAACTTTGTACGTGGAGTTGATTATAAAATGAATATTACCATCGGATTCAAAATTGAGGTTCAATAAAATTTCAGTTAGGTTTATGAGGTCTCTAATCACTTAAATTTCATAATTATAGACTGTTATAATTACTATAGCAAAGCCTTATGCATAGGTTGGTATAGCACAATCTTTTTTTAATGGGGAATGGGAAGCCCTAAACATAAAAAATATTATAGAAATAAAATTATAGTTTTATCTTAACACGTTGAAGTGGTCGGAACTAACAGCCTTGGTGCTTTTTACGCTGTGGCCTCTGGCAACAATGACGACCTCGTAATAAACGACAAACCGGATACTCTTCGCGTTACAGTAGTGTGTAGTATTAAGCACATATGGTGTTTCGACGTAACATTTTAGTTGTGATTCGCCTAAATAGTTCTAGTATATTACCAGAAAACGAGTATTCGGTTTACTTATAGTTGATTTATTTGTTATTGCCTTTATTCTCAAACGCATAATAATTGTGTTTAATTAAATGAAAGTTCACATTTCTTTGCGCGGTAGTGATTTCGTCATTAGTTGCATGATAATGTTAATTCAAGATTTTAACATATTATTGAATTTTCAACTTTCCACCTACCAACTCATAACTGCCACTGATACTCTAAGGTAAACCAGTTTAAGGGGAGGACCAATCAATAGACAGAAAACAAGGTAGACCACTACTAATAAAACCGTGTGAGATGCAAGGGTTTATTGCCCTTATGAAAGAGTTGTCGTCACTGGCTCGTCTGGTAGGGTCATAAATTACCTTTAAATAAGAAAAAGGGTAATAAAACCTCTTTCTGATATCTAGTATAAGTTCATGCTCCTAAACCCCTGCTGAGGCAGTACTATTATACCACATAAACGGTACCACAAACCACAATGCTGAGGATTTATTTGACCCCTGCTATAGAATTGGCCGGTCTCGCCAATATAGATACATTTTATTTTAGTGGTTTCCAAAGTCTACTCAAGGAGTCTCAAGTCCTTAACCCGCCATAGGTAGTATGGAACCAGGATTGGAGACTAGTACCAACATATAACTTAGCTCGCGAGTAGTTACTTGCGCCTAGTCTCACCCTCCTTATGTGTTCATCGTATGCAACTATTTGTACATGGAAGTACAACATATAATATTTTTTAAAATTTAAACGAAACTACTGATTCAAGTATCTATGATGATAGAAAAAAAAAATGCAAAAAAATTTGTGGTATACACTTTTTGCCTATCTTCATTTTTGAAGGAGCTACAATGATTCAAAATTTTTCCAAAATTCCATTTTTTAAAATTTGATTAAAATCATTCATTCATGTAGGTACCTAGGATGGTAGAAAAAATGCATTAAAAATTGTAGTAAACACTTTTTGCCTATCTTCATTGTTGAAGGGGCTAACAATAATTTCAAATTTCCCCATGATTTTTTTTTTAATGTGACTGAAATCAAGGAAAAATTAAAATTCAAATATGTACGTTTTGCTAATCTTCAGAATTGAAGGTATTTCAGCAATTCCTATTACTACACGGATTCGGTACTAGTTTCATTTTTCATCTTTATATTTTAATTTTGCGAGAAAAAATTGTTATATATAGGTTTTACAATGGTTTTGATTTTGTCTATTATTTCTCATTCAATCCTCAGCCCTTCTTCGAAATATATAATCATGAGTAATAAAACATCATGGGGAAATTTGAAATTATTGTAGCCCCTTCAACAATGAAGATAGGCAAAAAGTGTTTATTACAATTTTTAATGCATTTTTTCTACCATCCTAGGTACCTACTTGAATGAACGATTTCAATCAAGTTTTAAAAAATGGAATTTTGGAAAAATTTTAAATCATCGTAGCTCCATCAAAAATGAAGATAGGCAAAAAGTGTATACCACAAATTTTTTTGCATTTTTTTTTTATCATCATAGGTACTTAAATCAGTAGTTGCATTTAAATTTTAAAAAATATTATATGTTGTACTTCCACGTACAAATAGTTGCATACGATGAACACATAAGGGGAGTGAGACTAGGCGCAAGTAACTACTCGCGAGCTAAGCTATATGTTGGTACTAGTCTCCAATCCTGGTTCCATACTACCTATGGCGGGTTAACAATGTGTCTTGATGATGCTATGTGGGGGTTTCCAGCCTAGGTACTGCATGTTGCTGTGAAGAGATTGACAGCATTCTAAACATGTTCCCATTAAAAACTCAGCTTCAGTAATGTGGCATAGCTGTTCACAAGTTTTTCGTTCACTTTTACCCTTGACGCTGTTTTTTTTTTTTTTTTTTTTTGTTATGAGCATCATCTTGAAATTTCATACTTACCATAAACAAACATTTTTTTCTTCAAATTTTACCCGTAACTATACCGTACGAGGTTTTCCTTTTATGCGGTATAGTTGGTTACGGATATTGAACTTGGGCTGTTTTAATATGCATTAAAAACGCTAACGAGAAATGCTGTATAAGCTTTTATAACGAATACTCAAGTGTGTCGCGTGAAATACCTACCTCAGATTCAACAAACGATTAATTTCTTTCCGCCGTACAGCGGTATTTGCGGTTCTTCAAAAGTGTGTTAAATTTTAAAACCTGGAATTCTTACACGGTTCGCATAGTCTGCGTATTTAAATCGCCTTAAATTGTAGCATTATACTAGTGTGGACTTTACTATCCTGTAAAAGGAATCCCCTTTGTACGAATCTACATCAAAGATGCTCTACAAATTCTACATAGTATGAAAGCCAAAAGGTACGGTTGCAACGCCGATCGTATTTACCTTCAAACAATCAGATAACCGGAAGAAATATTTAAAGTAGACCTCAATTGTTATCTCGGCCCTTTTACATGTAGGCAAAATTTACATATAGGCTTTGTACAGGAAATGTAATTCACCTAATGTAATCGCCGATGTATGTTTTTGTACAAATTTCTCCCGCGATTGTATTTTTTTCCTGTAAGGGATGAATTCATTTCACGAGATTAACGTAATGGGAAATCTGATTCGTAGCTTTGCGTACGCGGGCGGTACTTGCTTCATGTAATTGTAAAGTAAAATCTACGTATTTCTTTAGAGCATGAAATTCTAATTTCAATGACGAGGATTTGTATGAAAATTTATTTAATATAACGTTGGAGAAATCATCGAAGAATATTATTCGAAAGTAATTCTTTCGATAATATGTAGGATCATACACGTATATAACATATTTGTCATTTTGACAAAGCTATGGGAGAATATTTTGAAGAGCTTATGTTTCGAACAGTAAATTTTTTCAAGTGAACTCCTTCATTCCTTTATTGATTCATTTTACTAAAAATTATTTATATTCGTGATCTTCAATATGGCTGGCCAATTTAACGTACATTATTCGGTGTCATTTGTATTGAAACAATGTCAATATTCTCATCAAGACTTCGAGACAATGCCAATTGAAAAAATATATAAGCACATAAACTTACATTCACATTCATTTTCAAAGAATATTGCTTTTATGATTATTATGAAATTTACTGTCAGGAAAGCAAGGCTGAGGAATTTCAGATTTCCATTTCTATTATTTATGGTTATTTGCGCAGGTGTTGAATTTGATAATTTACTGCATTTCTTTCGTGTTTTTTTTTTTTTTTTTTACTTGTTTAATTAACGTGCCCTGTACTGCTGCTAAGGCCAAAGGCATGGTGAAGTGATTACTGATTAGATTTGAGGAAAGATGCATGTGAGTATGAGGACCTTCATGAGATTTGTTAGGAATGACTCATCATCTGGGAGAAGTTGCTGCAGAGTAGAGGATAGAGATAGAAGGGAAGGCTGAGGTGTGAATTTAGGACATTCAACTAGAAAGTGTTGGACTGTGACAAGGCATGAACAGAGGTCGCAGGAAGAAGGAGGAGATTTTTAGAAATGAAGTAGGAATGGGAAAATTTTGCGTGGCTAATGCAAAGGCGGCAGAGGGCAACTTCTTCGGATCGAGCGGCGCGGAAGGAAGTCAGCCAGGTGTCTGTAACCGACTGTAATGACTGGAGTTTATTCGTCCTTGAAAGACAGTGCCAGGTATTCGATCATTTTCCTGTTAGAATTTCTTATGGAAAGAAACAAGATCCACACGAGGAATTTTAAAATTTGGAAATGGGAAGAATGTCGATGCTTCCTTCGCGAAACTGTCTACTTGTTCGTTTCCGGCGATTACTTTGAGACCCGGAACCCACGCAAAGTAATATTTTGGTAAATTGCATTGAGAGAAATGATTTCTTTAGCTATTGGGTGCTCTGAATGGATATGAAATTGAGACAAAGTCAGCAATTAACTGAGGGAATCAGCACAAATAATGTAAGAAGGTTGCAGGTTTACTACTAGGTCAACTACGATTTTTAAGGCGTTTTTTTGTCATTATTCATTCTTTTAAATACCAGTTGTGGAGACTAAAATCTACATTAACTGAACTCTTCATATTTGTAATTAAGATATAAAAGTGGATCATTATGCTAAAATTCTGCTTGCTGTCAACACTTCGCCCAAATCATTCTTTTTTTTTTGGTGATTTTCCTGTACTACTAGTATACATATTCGATTCTTATGACAGTTCTAAAACATTTAAAACTATGCTAAAATTATGGGGTTATTTGCAACCACGTTCTTTTATTGGAATACTTCTTTAAAATTTGGAATGAACATTTTTCAATCATAAAAAGGCGTTAAGTATATTAATTTTGCCTAGATCTTTCAACCTGCCCTTTCCCTACAATTGAATCTCAATTTCGCCCTCTGATTTATAGAAAGTATCATTGATACAGAACATTTTTGGCTAATGTCGTGATTTCAAGTGGCGCATATGTGAAGGGATATGAGCAGAAGAATCACATATTCAAAGGAAAATAAAATAATTGGGTCATTTGGACTCCTCTTATTATCAATTGAAAAATTTTTTGCGATGTGAATAGTCTATTTGGTTGGAAATTAATCATTAAGTATTTTTTATTGTCTTACTTATTCCTTTGAATGATTTTCTGTGAAGCAAAAAAAAAGTTTTTGGTCCATTAAAATCCTCTAAGTAAGTTGGCTTCGCACCTGAAGTTTAAAAGTTTTTGTGTGTTATTATTAAGATTAATAACTACCATACAAGCTTAAGAAAACGCTTTCATCTTTTTCTTTTAAATGTATCTTAATAACACTCACATTTTCTTGCGCGATATTTAATTTATTTAGATTCAAAACAATAATTTCACGAACTTCCATCATCGAAACAAAAAACAATTCTTTCGTCTAGCTACCCTCATCGAGATCTTGAAAATTACAAACCCAGTCTTTACAAATACGTTCTTCAATAACACAATCGAAAGCGTAAAAAAAAAGGCAAACGTGAACGCTTCCTAATCCATTTTTTACTATCACCATCACCGTTGAATCACCCAACCCAGGCTGTGCAGACCGCGATGGTCTTTCAAAAGACGCAAAAACAGCGGTCGAAAAAAAAACAGGCCTCCAAAACACTCGAATTTATCGTTTACGCGCCGATACGATCGCGGCTAAAAATCTAGAAGATGTTGAGAGAGAGAGAGAAATAAAATAAAAAAAGAAAAGAACGACGCGTACAAGCCGAGGAAATAATAAAGTACTAAAAACTATCGGAATAGACACTCCTTTATCTTGTTTATGAAACGGCGAAATAAAGAATGTCGACGTCTTAGTACACTTTAGAAAGCGGAATTGCATTTTTTACGCTTAAAACCTCATTTTTCCATTACGAAAGCCATTATATACGAAGGTCTGTTTACGGACAAGTGATATTTATGATGTTTTAAGTTCATATTGCAGGGGCCCGCGAGCGGAATATAGCGAACGGTGAAGAAGAAATGATTAAATGCATTCCATTACGTGGAAAATTGAAAACAGAACCGTTAAATAATTTTAAAAGGTGAGGAAAAGCCGGCGTATTAAGACTCGA
Organism: Phenacoccus solenopsis; assembly: GCA_009761765.1. Classification (NCBI taxonomy): domain Eukaryota; kingdom Metazoa; phylum Arthropoda; class Insecta; order Hemiptera; family Pseudococcidae; genus Phenacoccus; species Phenacoccus solenopsis. The sequence goes on along the minus strand of CM019755.1, from coordinate 12,826,887 downwards.
TTTCATTCGAAGAATGGATAGGGTTGCTTATTGGTTTTTTTTTTTCTTTCTTTATCCGCTACTTAATGTTTTTTAATGGTTGTTCGGTTATACGAAAGAACTGGATTTAGAGGTTTAAGAAAATAGAGCCGTAGAGTCGTTTTATTTTAATGGATTTTTTTCCCTTTTTAATGGGAAAATCTAACGAGCCGGACTTCAAAGCTAAAATGTAATCGAACCGGCCTATGAAAAGAGTCCGAATGTGGTCTTTTACATAGAGAATGTGTCGTGTATAAAATAGTGGGACGAAAATGGAAGATTATTTTTTTGTTGCCTTAATTCAGAAAAGGACACGATTTGTGGTTGAAAATTACCACTTGATAAGTATCGCCGATTAATTTTCTGGTGTCCTTTTTAATACCAACATAAATTCGAATGACGGTGTAATTACGGAATTCGAAATACGCGTGGCGTTGTCCGCGGCTAAACGTAAAATATTCGCGAAAAACTTTTCGTATTCGTGATAACAAATAGACACGGAGCCAGAGTACGAAAATAGACATTTTATAAAACCACGTTTAATCTGGCCATCAAGTTTACAGTCGCAGTTGGTTCTTTTGTTTTCAACTTAAGGTTTTTACTCGGCAAGTTTTTTCCCCTTCGTTTTCATTTTTTTCTGAACCATTAATTTTAATCCTTCAAGAATATATATTTTTTTATTCTGTATACAAGAAAAAAAGCACTTAACGACTTCCTCCTAAATAATTACAAAATTCTCGCCCGCGTCGAATAGCGACTGGATGAGAAAAAAAAAAAGTTGAAAAAAGTTTAATGTAAATTTGACATTATAATTACAAAAATACGAATGCCCCAAAAAATATGATAATTTTGGTGCAAAATTCATTTTTAATAAGTATAGCGAATTAGCTGGCGGGTTGCGAGAACTCGACCGTGTTGTTTGCCGATGCGTATTAGACGTTGAAAGCCATTAATATAGGCAGATAGTAGCCTACCTAATTCCACGTGGATCGTAAGTGATATTAGTTTATAGTTTTAAGTGGGAGATAGAGTCTCGCAGATTAAACTCGGCCGTGTGTACTAATACGAAGCCATTTTCAGTAGTCGGTGATTTCTGTGGAAGCTGTGAAATTATCATTTATTTGGGAGCATTTTGGTACCACGCTGTGAGCTATAATTTTAGCATGAATAAGATAAGGTAGTGGCTTCTTGGATATTGGTATTGTTTCGGAAAAGGTAATTTGCTGCCGAATTTTTTGGGGTATGGTCCAAAACCCGAAGATAAAATAATGTTAAGCAAACCATAGATTTGTAGAAATGTATCTCTTATTTCAGATTAATCATAGTTATCTTGTTATGTGGAATGCTTCTAATGTATTCTTTCTCAGTCCCTTCAGGTAATTTACAGTATCTCAGTTATTGAAGAAAAAGTTGTCTGCCCTGAAAAAGCTCAAATGGAAGATTCGTTTGAGTTTCCTGCCGCCTGCACAATATTTGTTTTGTAGTATGATTTAGTCCCCAACTCTATGAAATTTATTCATAAGCTTTCCAAGCCTTGCGTTGGTCACCATTGTGGTGTTACGTTTATTAAATGAAGTAATAACATTTCACAAAATGTTTCTCACTTCATTCTTATTCATTGAAAAAAAGGAATACTTTTCATCCGAACATGCCCCACGTTGGGTGCCAAGAATTCACAAAATGAAATAACATCCCACAAAAAGTTCTTCTCTTCGTTCTTATTCAATGAAAAATAGCGTAACACCTTTCACCTGAACACGCCCCACATTGGACACCACTGTTTGATTAGGATCCACAAAATGTAGTGGTAACATTTCAAGGAATGCTCTTCGCTTTGTTCTCATTCATTCAAAGATTGTGTAATACCTTCAACTGAACAGGCCCCAAGTTAGGCGCCACTGCTCCATAGAAGTTCACAAAATGAAATATTGACACTTTAAAGATGTTCTTCACTTTATTCGTATTCAATGAACAACAACACAATACGTTTGAAGTGAGCACAGTATGATTGCTAAATAAATCAAGTCAATTCTTAATTTCTTGCATCATTCTTGTATTAATTTTCGAAAGAAGTAATAAATTTCAAATATTCATTTTGAAAAATCGAAACATCCTAGTGTGTATGTCATTGATGTTTGCCGAAAGTTGTCATGTAATGGCGCCTAGATAAGGCCTACAAAAGTTGCAAGGGGATTTCATTAAGTTAGACGTTTTGAGTCCTTATCATTGTATAAAAATAAATTATGGATTAAATTGCTGAAAACATTTTATTTACTCCAAAATTTCGACTCATATGTTTTTTAAGATTCTTTTTCACCTTGATGAAAGAATATATTAAAAAGATATTATATTTCAGTTAAACTTTAAACCATTTGGTAATGCTTCTTGATTCAAGTTACCTACTTAATGAATAATTTTCAAAATTTGCTTTCCATCTCCTTAGTGGGAGTCTAAATGGTGAATAGTTTTTTTTAAATCTTTGACTTCCGATTTTGCTTGAACCTGGAGTAGTCAGTTCATGAGTTATTCTCAAAACATTTTGAAAGATTTACTCTCAACTCCTTTTTGGCTCTCAAGAAAATCTATAACTTTTGCTCTAGAGTCATTCCAAAAATTTGACTTGAAAATCATTTCGCAAAACTCGATTTTTGATTCTATCTGGATTCCAGAGCGATTAGAAATTAAGTCTAGTTTGATTTGTATCGACTTCGAAAGTGATTATTGGTCTCTACGTTTTTTTAATCGTTTCAATTGGAGGATAGGCAGGTGTGATGGTAATTTCGCAACATTTACGCACGATAAACGCCTTGACTTTTTATAGAAAAAAGATGACATCCAATTATGATTGGTAGAATCACGAGAATTTCGCTCAACAATGGTTTTGCCATTCCTGTTGACAAATTCTGCCAGCGAATCCTTTCGGTAAACATATAAAAGCGAAAGTTGTAGAAAACCTTATCCGTTGAGGCTTTTCAGCCTAAATGCCAGTAAGGCTTGTTTATAGCCGAAACGGCGATGGATTATGCGCGCTGAGGGCACGATATTTAAAACCATTTACATCATTCGCGGCCGACGCAAAGTTGAAGGATCTGGTCGAGATGGACGACGATGCCTGGTACACGCCGAAAAGGTCGTTATAAAGTTTCAATTTCTATGTAAATTAACGGATTAAACAGAAACGTTAAATATAATTGGGTAGAAAGTTCGCGCCTGTTTATTAATTAAATTAGTCGGAATAATTTGCGGGGGTTTTGACTCTAATATATTCGCGCTTTGACGAGACTATACACTTAAGAGGCGAAAACCGTTTGGTTGCTAGAAATACGCTTCCTTCGGCTTTTATATCATCTTTTAATTTAGTCTAGTAAAATTCGAAACGTTTCTTTGGGGTCAGATAATTCGTCGATAATTCTACTCGACATTTATCTAGACGAAACTCATTTTAAATGAAGCTGGGAGATCTCTATACTTACAGTATTTTAGAATAAAGCGATGTTGTCCAAGCGGTGTCTCTCATATGCGATTATTAAAGGAATATAATACGATAAAATTGTGCAGGGAGTCTGGAAATGACATGAATTTGAGTACCGTTAGTTTCTATTTCATTAGATTTCAGGCTATCATTTACTCAGCGTGTGGAAACTCTTTTGTAAAGTCAGTGCGACTTACAATGCGAATTTTATGCAGTCGTCGCCGCGTGGACGGAAAGTTGCACGTAACTTTGGTATATATTCGCTGTTCTTGACAGTTTCATTTACTGAAAACTGACGGGCATATACGAGAGATACTTTTTGAAATTTCAATACCTACTTGTTTAGGATACAGTGAATATCGTACTACAGTGACCAAATTGTGTATAATATGTGCTCTGCAGGTGCCCTAGTTGTAGTTGTAGAACCCGAAGTTCTGTCATATATTTGTTACGGAGCAAAAATAGAGGTACTGAAAAGGATAGTATGTGCTTAAAGATTCAAAAAAAAAAAACATATAGTTTTCTGTCGAGCTGTTGAAAACAGATTTAGGTTATCGCATGATACAACAAGGATAGTAATCTTAACATCTGTAATCACTACTACTTCCAAATTACCCAAAAATGAACGAATCATTGCGTGGTATCCATGTGATGAAATTCCGGTGTTTTTAAGTTGATGATATTACCGTAGAAAAGAGTTGTCTAAAAATTTGTATTATTCAAAAAATTTACTGGTACTGTTTTTTGACCCTAGAGCGCTTCTTAAGCTTAACTCCAACTCATCATTGACTCTGGAATATTTCTCAAAAATTGATTTTGAGTCCATGGTTGAATATGAATTACCTTTAAAATCTAACTCCAATGTTACCCTTTCCATTGCAGTAATTTTTAACTTGATTATGGCAGGAAATACGTGTGAAATAATTGATATTGACTCTCACGTGACTCCGGTGCAATTAAGGCTCCTTGAATTCTTTTTTCTTTTTGAAGTGCTGTAATCTATTTTATTAATGTTATCATCAGGAAGACAAAAAGAGAACTCCAATTTTAACGCAGAGAAATTTTTAAAGCTTGATTAAAACTTCGCTATTCACTATGGAGAAACTCTTGAGTTGAATTTTGATTCCATTTCTTAACGCTAAACATTTTTCAAAGCTTATGTGTTATAAAAATTCACTTGGGTTCATTTTGATGCAAAAAACGTTGAAACGCTACATTCTTGAAAATTTTTTCATCACTTTAGACTTCCCACTAAGGCGCCAAAATTACAACCCATCTACCTAAATGATGCTATAATTGAGTATACAGAGTACGCTAGGTATCTACTTGGGTATGCATCTAGGTGAAAGACTAACTTGCAACACACACCTCGTCAAAAAACTCGAAGATTTGAACATAAAATTTCTACGAATGTACTGGTTGTTCAGAGATAGTAGCAAGTTCTCTCTTTCCAACAAGAGGTGAACCAAAATCACTACTTTTACAAAAAAGCTGTACATAGGTTGTAGTGCTAGTGCTGTATACCAAAACTTTGGACATTGCCATATTATTGCTAGTGGTTTGATATGCGAAGATATGAAGATCTCCAACCTTCCCGACTTTTCCCTCCTAAATCAGATGCTGAAGAAAGGGCAAATACCTCAAATTTTTTGTTTATGATCTCATATGAAAGAGTAAGTCATGGGCACCATCATATCGAAATTTGAGCTTCCTAAGTGGGGAGTTAGAGCAAAAAACAGCTTTTTGAGGAAGTTTTGAGTCATGAAATTTCTTGAATCTTCCATATCTTCTTACCAAATCAACTTAGAGAAGTCAAACTTTGTGTGTAGGGTTAGTTGGTGACCAAAATACGACCTCTTGAATTTGGATCAAAATGAATCGAAAATGGCGGATTATCAAAATTTGAGTAAAGCCTGAGGAGCCTTAAATTGGTAAAAATGTAATTAATATGAACTCATATGATTGTTGGCGGTAAGAAGTATACTCTATCCCTAATTCATCTCCATACATGATGTTGGAGGGGAGAAGGAAGGGTTATCGAACTTAAAATGCGGTGGGGATACACGATGGGTTGACAATTTTTTATTGTGGTGTCATATGATAAAATGAGCCCGAATGACTAACATACTCTGATTTTAGCTTCCCAAGTGAATTTGGAGGGGAGTTAGAGCAAAAAAAAAGGCTTTTGGAGGGGAAATTACCGTAGGAAATTTCATGAATCACCAATATTTCGTCACCAAATCGGCCTAGAAATGTCAGATTTCGTGTATAAGATTAGTTAATGACCGAAATATGACCTCTTCAATTTGGGTCAAAATGGATCCAAAATGGCGGATCATTAGGATTTGAAGATAATTTGAGGAGCTACAAATAGTTATAATTTGAGAAATATTTGTTCACATGATTATTTCATCGCAAGAATTACTACGTTTGTTCCAAATTCAACCTCTTGAATGGTTTTGGAAGTAATAGGGTTAAGGTTTTCAGACTTGGTATTGGGTGTGGCCTATAGTCATGAAGGGTTAGCAACGTTATTACCAAACCAGAACAAGTCTCAGTTAAAAACTCACCTCCAATAATGCGGCATGACTGCTTACGTTTTTTTATTTTATTTTTATTTTTTTCATCTTAGTTGAAAGAAAACGAAAACTAGAATTCTCTCTCATAGACATATTTAACCGTCTCATCTCAGGAGAAAAAAGGGGTTTAAAGTTGGAAGTAGATCATGTAATAAAAAATCTAATTCGGTAAGTACGAAGCGCCAAATATACTAATCCTATGCTGCAATGAAGAACATACATATTGTAGAAACCGAAGTAAAATCTAATGGAATCAAAATACTCTTATAAAACATCAAACAAAAGTCATTGCTAGACAACTCCGCATCATAAAAATGAAAACACGTATGATATTTACTAGGGAATGGTTTGGAAGTGCAGTGCGGTGCCTTCTTTTCGCTCGAGCTAGCGAAGCGAAATACACCGCATATAGATACGGAAGAGGAAGAGGGCCGAGGTTGGAGGGATTAATTACAGCGAGTTTATTCAACTGCATCTAGAAGGCGAAAAAGAGCCGGCCATAAGCCATAAAAACGTTACATATAACGCGCCATATTAAACCATGTAAGTTTAATACAAACACACTGGAGAAGCGCATTACCGAGGAAAAAAGCGCTACTTCGCGTAGGCAGGTATTCGCCATTGAAGCGAGTAATTAACTATGAATGTTAAACAGACAGGTGTAGCGTCCTTTGAAAAGACGCGAAGGTAGGACTGAAAAAAAAACCGCCGACGAATAGATAAACTCGCTCGCGTTTTGAGTAAATAAAGAACTTTTAAAGAAGCTCCATTGACTAAACACAAAAGTGAAAAAGAGCCATAATGACAAACTTTTTGTCATGTCGTACCCGAGCTTTTGTAAACTTTCATGATAACCGTCAAAGTTTGTCGTAAAGCTGAAAAAAAAACTTCAAGTTGATCCTTTACATAAAAGAAGTCGATTAAGCGATCCGCAAAACAATTCCTCTGATAGCTTCAAATCTTCAACCCTTCTTCAATATAAGTATGAAAAAGTTTTTCTATCGTTTATTATTAATGCCTTGTACACCAGAGCCGCGATCGCGAATTCCATCGAGCTGTAGAAAAGTTTGGGATTTTTAATTCGTGCCCGAAATACTTGCTCATAAATATCTGCGACGACAATTAACAATTGCACGTGTCCAATGAATATAGCGGATTTCAGTTTTCTATTCTGCAATCCCCTCACGCTATATGATCGTTCGAAAAGTTTTCCAATGGTCGAGTTTTCGGTATTATTTTTTTTTTTCGAACAGAAAACTACATAATCCTTAAATACTCTCGGTACCTTTCACGCAACGTTAAATTCACTTTTTGCTCATTGCGGCGGAAAGGAGAAAAAGTTTGTGATACGATTAGGTCTAATCTGGACGCGGATGTGGATTATTTCTTAACATCTACGATGTAGACGCTCACAACCATAGTCTTTTCCGAGTAACCCGTACACATCGGCGATGCGTGTTTAAACGACATTACCTATATCGTTGAAAGTTTGGCGAGCGAAAAAAAAAGAGAATCAAGTCACCAGGTAAACGCGAGCTTAAGGCTTTTGTATACGTGGAGGTTTTGAATTTTTAATCAACTTTGGGGGCTTTATGATGATCCTTTCTATACCATCGTACGGTTCGCTTTCACTTCTGCTTTTTGATGAGAAATTATTTTTAAACACTCCGACCACTGTATAGAAATTTTTATCTGATTTCACTTACAGTCTTATCCGTACCGTTGGACGGTACGGGGTAGATGGTGCGTATGTGACCTGTAAGCTTAACGCGATACGTGATGTACTCGATAAGGTTGCGTGGTTAATACGCGCTCGGTTGGAGATAAATGTGTGTGAGGTAATGTTTGTGCGAGTAGGTACCATTTTCTTCGTACGAGCGTCAATGGCTTTTAGAGATGAAGAGAAGGATGGGCTGCGGAGAAAAAGCAAAGTGTAATGACCCGAAAAATTCCTACAATGAAGGTTTTGATTCATAATAGATACGTTTACTATTCATGCGAAGAATTTTAGTAAATGATTTTTTAATCAAGACTTTACCATGAAATTTGCCAAGTTAAGGGTCTATCTTAAATACACGATTGCATACTAGTTTGCCTACCAAATGACCATTTTCGTACAACTTTGATTATCATACATTACTCAGAACATTTTTCACCTGAAATTTGAAGCATGCGTTTATAATAAGAATCTGAGAAACTTTACAAAAGGTTTTTTTGATTAATTGATTATTCGTCGAGAAAATTGCGAAAAAAATTTGGCTTTTGAGGAGGCCATCTTTTATAGCTCATAACTTTCTTATAAACTGAAATTTGAATTTTTCGTTCTTGACAAGTTACAGAGAAGTATCTTACCTTCTTTATTCTTAAATTTCAAACGTTTTCACGTGAAATTCATGAAGAATTTTAACCCTAAAACGACCAGGTGGGGTTTTGACCAGGTGAGGTATATGTATACCCCAAAACATTAAAATTATGTGGAGAGTACAAGTCAATTAAGACCAGGTGGAGTATATTTATACCCCAATCGTTTAAGACCAGGTGGGGTATATGTATACCCCAATCATTTAAGATCAGGTAGAGTATACAGTGCGTCCAAGTGATTCGGGTACAATAAGTGCAAAAATCCCAGTTTGTTGATAACATAATAACAGATGAAGATCAATTTCTAAATCAGAAATGATTTTTAAAATGATTTTAATAAATTCTAAGACTGATAAACTCATTTCAACTGCATTACAGTTACTTTATATTTGAAAAAAACAATTTTAAATAATTGGAATAGAAATCTTTTCACTGATTGTACCCGAATCACTTGGAAGCGCGGTATGTATACTCCAAAAACTAAAGAAGAGTTATAAAAAATGTAGAAAACCTTAAATACACATTTAGTATAATATAATTTTAAAAATAATTTCAAAAAAATTTTGATTTTTTTTTCTAAATAAATTTTTGAAAACATTTTCGGGTAAGATTTTTTATTCTTTTGTTATAGGTATTTAGTTTTTCAAATAAGTTTTGGGAAGAGAAATATTAAAATTTATTTTTCATACTTTGTAATTTCGAGAATAAATTTTTATAATTATATTTAACAGTTATAGTAACATCTAAAACAAATTTCGCGACGATGCTCGCCACAAATCGCCACACCACAACGATAACAGAAGACGATTGCATTACGATCCCTGGAACGAGGGCAGAAGTAACATCTTTCTTTGGGACATTATACCTAGTGCCTGCGAAGTTTAGTTATACTAAAAAAAAAAGAAGCATGTACGTGAAATAGAAGCTAAAGAAAATACTGAATTTCCTTTAAATAAGTCCTTTGAGATTCAAAAGTACTGAAGTACCAAGGCCATTATGAGAAAGAGTTACATGGAGGTAACCCAAATTCCTAATTGACAAAAAGAATTACGAGATGTTTAATCTTTGATTTTGAAAAGAATAAAAAAAAATATATATAATATATATATGTATAAAAATTATAAAATTAAGAAATTAATAAAATGGGATTAAGAAATGTGCACACACATAAAAAGTGAGTAAAATGTTTAAGAAAGAAAGAAAGAAAAAATTCTCAGTAGCGAAAAACTTTTTCGAAATAAAAAATACTAAAAATAGATAAAAATGTTCAAAAACTCGAGAAATTTCGAGAAATATGAATCTTAAGTAATGAGTGAAAAGGTTTTAAAAGGGTGCGTAACATAGATGCATTGTTTGGCAACAGTGGCAACACCGCAATGTGAACATAAACCTGCAGTATCAGTTACGAAAGACAGATCAAGTATAAAGAGAAAACCCCTACGAACCAATACAATAGGATGTCTTTCCCTTGGTATAGTGAACAAAGGACCGATAGCAGCAAGTCATTGCGTATAGCCGTTACAAGGAAGAAAGTGGAAAAACCAGTTTCGGCTAGTTGAGAAGGAAATGATTATATTGATCCTTCGTCATCAGTTCGAGTTTAGATTTCATCGTGCAAACATCGTTCTATTCTTAACAATAAAAATCAACTTTAAAGGTGTATAAATAATGTTAAGAACTACAAAACAGGGAAAAATCACCAAATATGTAAAATATGTACGTATTCTAGATTTAAAAAAAAAAAGCATAATTCAATAAAATAGAAATATGCAATGTTTAGACATGTCGAATATGTTGTCTAAGAAGATCGCCTATGTTTGTGTCCATAAGTCACTCTCTCATGTGAGATCGAAAACGAAAATTTGGAATTATTTGCCTCCCCCCGGCCCCCTCAAAATTTGAGTAACACGTCATTTTGAAATGTATCGAAAAAACAAAAAAATACCATTTTCCTATTTTTAAAGAGTCTTTTTCAAATTTTGAGCGATTTTCATCCATACTTACTGGTGAGGTGGAAGGGGGGGAATACACCCAACCAAGAAGTTGGACATTTATCAGATGGTTACAAATAGTCTCAAACGCAAAAATTTGAACACTCCATCCTTCCTGACCTCTCTTCCCAATTCAGGTAAGCTATAATAGTTACAGTTCTCATTGAAAACTCAGCTAAAAAGTTCAAGTTTTGTGCTAGAGTAATCATACTCGTATTATATTTTTTTTGGTTACATCTTCTTTTGAGAAAGGAAGTAATGCACGAAAATGTGAGTCTTTCATAGAAGTACAGTTTTTGAAAGGATATGTTCAACCTTTAGCATAATTTTTTCACGAAACGGAAAATAAAAAATTTGGTGAGTGTTAATTGAGTTTTTATCATAAATTTTCATACTACCAAACAACTTTTCGAATAGAGCCTAGCAAACTTCTCATCAAGCGTTTTTCCTCACTTGCATGGTGTAAGTATGTACGTCGATAACGCAATTTTCAAAATCTTAGGATGACGTCAGGTAGCTGTCTGTATCGCTATATCCTTAGCGCGAGGTATAGCGAAATAAGAAAATTAAATGTATTTCGCCTATAGTGAAAACTACTTTGGAAAATAAAGTTGGCTTATTATGCAAACATAACCTCATGCATAAAACATACAGCGTTAGACGATATCGTGAGACACCCTGTTACCGTTATCATTTAAGGAAGAATTTTTTTTTTCTTTTTGAAAAAAATATAATCTAGCGTTATTTTAAGTATACGTCGGTGATAGGTATAACGGAGGCAACGTATATTACACCTTATTCGGGTCATTTTCTAGTCATAATTCTTCGTAATCCGTTCGACGGTAAATTTTAGAAGTAGCTCGTTGGTATTTTCATAAGGAGTACCAGGTATTAGTGAGATGATTTTATATCGAAATATTGAAATAACATAGTATCTCGAATAAAAGCGGTTACTGACCTCGAGCAAGTATTATAAAAAGCCATCATTTGGATGAAAAATTTAAGAAATGGCGGTCTAGTCGAGGAGACCTGTCAGACGTATTGCATAAACGTTATAAAACGCTCCGTTAATTTTTTTTACATTTTGACAATGCCACGAGCGAGAACCGAGTTGGTAAAAAAAAGTGCGACTCGTGTGGCGTGTAATAACGTGGATTAAAGTTGAAAGAAAGTGCATCTTTGATAAACGTCGAAAAAGCGAACTGCGAAAGCGCAACCCACACACGCCAGAGAATGGAAAACTTCAAAACTCATAAATCTCGCGTACACAGCAGCGAAAAGCGTTGGCGCGAAAAACGACGATCACGTGGCTTAAAATGTTCGCGACTGTAGTGAAAAGTGCCGAGCGTTTAATAAAACCTCGAATGTCAAAATCTTCACGATACTTCGGCGAAAAGTTAAACAATCGGCAAAAAGGTCTTACAGCGTCAAGCGGAGGTACGGTTGTGCGCACCTGTAACAATGTATGATACGAGCTCGTTTGAATATCATTCACACATTTTGTGACGGATAGCGGGTATGCGTGCGATAGAAATGTATGTGTTTGCTATTTGATATTAATTAAAAGTCCCGCGATTTATTGGCATACTGGAGAGCAATGCGAGGTTTATTGGGGCTTCTTGTATTCCTTTCGCAACAATCGCGCATTTGAATCCAGCAAGAGCACGTGCTAACGCGCAAATTAATTGGAGATGAAAATTGCTCTGGATTAGGGAAAACGTAAGCATGTTTTGCATTGTTAATTTACCCGTGAGCTACGAAATCACAACCTAAACTCACGATGATTTTTATACACAATGCATATCACATCTGCCCACTTATTGGAACTTTTAGTGTGGGTATTCTTGCATGCTACACTACCTCTCTAGGGACTGCTGTAGGCATTAAATTCATGTTGGCTGTGAGCATTGGAGTTAAACCTGAATTTTCACTGGAGCAGCTTCGAGTGGGTGGCCCCCCTTATTATAATTTGTCCTATACATAAGGAGCTGAATTTCCCTACCTTCTTTTCTTCTAATCGCCATATTTTCTTTAAGTGGATCTTGACATCTATTGCTTATCTTCATGTATATACCTTGCGTCCAAGTGATTTGTATTTAATCAGCGCAAAAATCCTTCTTCAGTTATATGAAATCGATTTTTTTAAATGTAAAGAATTTGTAATACAGTTGAATCGAATTTATCAACCACTAAATTTGTTGAAATAATTCAAGAAATAATTTCTCATTTAAAAATTATAGTTTTCTGCGACCATTCTTGCCGCTTTCATTAGATTCTCTCCATCTCGGCCTTCGGTGCAGTTGCTTTACAATAGAACAACCCGTCCTTTCAAATCTTTTCTTTCTCTTCCCATCTATCTACCTAATCCGCTTCCGATACTCTGTGACACGTTCCGGGTCCTTTGTTAACTTCCGCTAACTATTACACTGAAAAAACTAGTTCGCTTTCTCCTACCAATAGCGGCAGCGTAATAGACACCATCACCACCTCTTAGTTCCGATATAAAGTCAGCAAGTTTTGGACTACGAATAAGCACTTTCCATTAAAAATAAATAGTTTCGAATCACTTGGTCATATTTCTTTTAAACCACACACCTCAAGTTCAAGTCTTATTATGTTATTAAGAAACTGAGATTTCTAAGACGCACAGTATGCACCTTGCGCCCAACTCTTCAGTGAACTGAAATCCGTCGCCTCCCACATAGGCGCACTCAGACTCCATTTTCAGATGTCAGATGACTACTCTACTCCTGAGGATTTACTTCCATCAGCATCATCTTACTCTACTCTTAGCTACTGGACTAAGTTGAGGCGATTCACAATTGGATCGTACTTTTGTCCATGGAATGGGTTTGGTGCTGTAGCTAGAGTAAAACATTCATTATCGTTACTGTTCGTTTAAATTTTTAATTAGAGTGTTGGTATAATGTATTATGGTGGTAATAAAAGGCACACTGATGCCAATAAGGTCACATTGATCTAGCACCACACGTTGCCAAACATCCTCGCAATAATCATTGTTGCATCCATCAGTCATCAAACAGTCCTTATCAGTTATCACTTATCTCTATAAAATGTTTTGATTCTAAATATTTTTTTCGTATTCATTTTAATTTTCCAATTGCAATTTGAGAGCTGTAATTACAAATTAATCTCAGCATTGTATCGGTAAGTTGGATTAACATTTTTCATATCATTAAGAATTACGATGCTTTGTGTAGAAATCTTTTTATAATTTCAGCAAGTCAATATCAAGAAATGAACAATTTTAAATAGAAATCATAGTACATTAATAATTGGTGCGTAATATAGCAATAAAGTAACACATCAACGTAATTAAAAATAAGTCTGTTTGGATGATTCTTTCTATAAATGTTCGGAGATTGTAGGTTGAGTATAAAGTTATTCCAAGTATTATCTACCTGTTACACAAAATGTTTATTTACTTGATGTAGATCTTTCTTTAGATCATAATAGCAATCTCCATATTGACACTCATAAAACTTCTTTAATTCCTTGATGAATAGTGATCCTGGGTCAATATTTACATTATGATGTTTATGATGAGAAAAAATCGAGGAATTTTCTGGAATGAGAATTTATTATGAATAAAAATCTTGATGTAGGATTAAATAATGTGGTCATTGATGTGTAAAACTCATCTAATGTTGTAGAATTTCGAATAGAAAAGAGAAATCCTTGATGTTTTAATTTTTCAATAAACGATTTCTCACCATCGAGGACAACATTATTAAATTCTACAAAATAACCGGTCACAATATCCTCTTTTCGTTCAATTTCTTTTCTGCAAAATAAATTCGTATCAAGTTCAAAAATCATGCTTATTATTTAATAAATTTTCACATCGTTAATTAATAACTCCATATTCAATGGTCATTTCTATGTTTACATATAAGATGAGTCATGTTTGAGGGTTTCATGTGTTTATATTGGGGAATAAAAAAATGTTTCCAGAGTACCAGTAAATACCATAAATTACATAAATAATGGTTCGGGTAGCAACGCCGCAAAAAAATGCAGATTGGTGCTAGATCAATGTGAATTTAAGGCATCCCATAAACAACAACAATGAATACCTGGCCATGGCATTCATAAGATATACAATTCTACTCTCACAGTTACTCGATCCCCTGAGTGAACATGGTGCATAATACTTCTTTCACGTTATAGCCAAAACACATTAGTAATATTAGCCAGCACTGAGAAGAAAGCAGGAAGCTAAAAGCCAAAGATCGATCAATTTTAAAGCTTTCAAGCTGATAGCTGAAAGCAATATTTTAATTTTTCAACAACCCAAAGCTAAGCAATCACTTTACTTCTTAGCTGAGTTTTTAATGGAGAACTACTTCTGTTTTCATTTGACTTTCCCTCCTTTTTTTGACAACTTGACATTTCGCATTATATATTTGCAAAACTAAATCATGAAACAGGTAAATTAACAATTTTGTGAAAAGCAAAAGCCAAAAGCAAATTAGTTTTATGATTTTTGAGCTGATAGCTAAAAGATGAAAGCTAAGCTTTATTATTCGACAAGCCGAAACCTAATATCGTAAGCTGTTACTCCGTTCTCACAGTTATTCAGTCTACTATGTGAACTCGCTACCATAACACTTCGCCAGTCTTTGCCCTAGAATCTTTAACGTAAGGCTTTCAAGCTGGTAGCTGAAAGCAACATCGTCATAAGTATTTTAATAGCCGTAAGTCTAGCAAACTCTTTATTTTCTTGCATTTGTTTGGCTTTCCCTCCCTTTTTCTGACAACTAATTATATAACTAAACCGCGAACTGGTGGATTAACTATTTTTCGAAAGGTGAAAGGTGAATAAAAGCCAAAAGCCAAACAGTTTTGAGATTTTTGAGCTGATAGCTAAAAGCTGAAAGCTAAGCTTTATTCTTCGACAAGTTAAAAGCTAAAATCATAAGCTATAACTTTGCTAAAACAGTTACTGGATCTATCAAATGAGCTTGGTACGTAGTACCTAACACTTAGTCAGCCTTAGCGCTTGAATCCTTAACGTTTCGATCAAGACTCATTAGCACTCTCAGCTATGGCTGGGAACAAAAGTCTAATGCTAACAGCTAAAAACCAAAGGTCGATCAATTATAAAACTTTTAAGCTCATAGTTGAAAGCAACATGTTTATTTTTTAACAGCCGAAAGCTAGGCAACCCCTTTTTTTTTGGCAATTTCGCACTTGGCATTATTTAATACCAAAAGTTAACCGTATAACTGATGATTAGCCGAAAGTTAAATGCTGAAAGCTGATCACTTTGAAGATTTTCAAGCAAATAGCTGAAAGCTAAAGCTAAATTTTATTATTCGATTCTACAAATTGAAAGCAAAAAGCGCAAATTTATTTTTCTAAATTGGAAGCTAAAAGCCGAGTTGAATTTTTTGGCTTGATTTAATGTGAGTTCTGCTCAGTAAATGCTCCCTTCAACATATCGAACATTGTATTTCAATACTTTCAGATTTGCAACCCGAAGATTTAATTTTCATTGAAAATCCCTAAGTCGTCTAAAATTTATCGTAAATTTTATAAACTGCCCTCGCGCCCGTTCTTATCGGCGCGACGACGTCCTTCATGAATTATTTATACGAAATTTACGACCGATATTGCGAACGGTCGTTTATCGCGTTGCCGAATGTGACCACGTCGTGTCGTCGAATTACAATACATTATTAGTAACCCGTTAACATAACGCGTTCGGGGTTCTGAAATTTTATTCAGACCGTAACGTCGTACCAGTACACTTCCTTGAAAGTTCGCTTCACATCTTTCTGTAAGAATAGTAAATGGAAAAGTTTTATGTACTATGTCACCAGCTGCGGATACATTGTGAAGCGTATAAATAAAGAACTGCATCGTCGTTTATATCGTCCTTCTTATTATTTTTAAATGACCATCAATTGCTACAGTTCATTTATTTGACGAAATTTACATTGCATCAGTAATCTTACCTTTATAATGATGTACATTTGTCGCCAGAAATCTTTTCGAAGTGGTGCAATTTTTATGTATTAGTTATGAAAGCAACGCTGCTCAAAAATTATTATTTCAATGAGTTTTATACCAGCCGTTTTGGTATGAGCTATTTTTGTGAGCCTTGTATGAGTAATTTCGATGAGACTTATGATAGCTTTTTTTCAAAATTCTTATGATAGACATTTTTATCAAAATTTTACTGTTTCGCAAATCTAATATTCAAGTGAGGCTCAAGACAGGAAAAAAATACAAGCATACATGTCGTATTACTGGAGCTGAATTTTTAATTGGGGCTTGTTCACGTTTGCAAATAACGTTGCTAACCTTTTCATGTCTGCAGGCCACACCCAGTTCCCAGTCTGGAAACCTCTACCCTATCCTTTCCAAAACCGTTTGTAAAATCAGATTTAGAATAAGTATAAATTGAGGACGCTTTGGACGTTTGAGTCAACAAAGTCAATTTGGTGAGGGTGCAAGGCGGTTGAAGTTAAAAAAGAAAACAAAAGATGACACCTAGTGGGCTTCCCAACGTTTGTATAAAACTGAAAGCTATATACGTTCAAATATACACACAAGCGAGACCCGAAAGGGGTCTCGCATCGTCGGATCGGGTCTCGGAAGGATATATATATAGGTATACTAAGGTAAAGGTAAGCCCGTTTATGGAAATGCTACTATCCTTCCGAGACCCGATCCGACGTTGCGAGACCCCTTTCGGGTCTCGCAACGTTTTGTGTGTATATTTGAACGTATATAGCTTTCAGTTTTATACAAACGATGGGAAGCCCTGGATATGGTGCTATCTTGGGTAGACCCACCTGGGCCTGATAAGGATAGTAGTAAATCTGAAGTGTATCTTATAAGAACCATTGCATATCATTTGTATTCGTGATTTTGAATTTTTCTTACCCCTCTAAAGGTTCCTGATATGCTATGTTCAAGTGGTTTCCAAAAAGCTCACACGAGCATCTTTAGCTCTTTAAATAAAGCCGGGTCTCTGAACGTCTGTTTGATATCTATGGTCCAGGGCCTGACAAAGATAGTAGCATATATATATATTTTTTCCCACGCGTAGCGCCGGAGTATTCATAAAATTCGCTCAAAATTTGGTGAGGAACTCTTCTTGAAAATGCGCAGAAGTGCTTTTTTTGTTTTTTCGAAAAAATTTCAAAATGAGGGATCAGTCAAATTTTGAAGGGGGGCTGGAGAAGGGGCAAATAGCTCAAATTTTTCGTTTTTGATCTCATATGAAAGAGTGAGTCACGGACACCAACATATCCAAATTTAGCTTCTTAAGTGCATTTTGAGGAGAGTTAAAGCAAAAACCTGTTTTTGAGGAAATTTCGTTTTTTGTGTCACTCGCCTTGCGCAGGCGGGTTGGATAAAATTCGCTCAAAATTCGGTGAGGAACTCTTCTTGAAAATACGCAAAAATAGTTTTTTTGTTTTTTCGATAAATTTCAAAATGGCGGATCACTCAAATTTTGAGGGGGGCTGGAGAAGGGCAAATAGCTCAAATTTTTCGTTTTTGATTTCATATGAAAGAGTGAGTCACGGATACTAACATATCCAAATTTCAGCTTCCTAAGTGCATATTGAGAGGAGTTAGATCAAAAAACGGCTTTTTGAGGAAGTTTTGAGTCATGAAATTTCTTGAATCTTCCATATCTCCTCACCAAATCAAGTTCAAGAGGTCAAATTTTGTGTGTGAGGTTAGTTGGTGACCACAATATGACCTCTTGAATTTGGATCAAAATGGATCCAAAATGGCGGATTATCAAAATTTTGAGTAGAGCTTGAGGAGCCTCAAGTTGGTAAAAATGTAATTAATATGAATTCATATGGTTATTGAGGATAAGTTGTATACTATATCCCGAATTCACTTCCATACATGATGTTGGAGGGGGGAAGATATTGGTGGGGGTACAGAAGGGGTCGAAAATTTTTTATTGCTGTGTCATATAATAAAATGAGCCCAAGTGACAAACGTATTTTGATTTTAGCTTCTTCAATGATTTTGGAGGGGAGTTAGAGCAAAAAACGGCTTTTGGAGGGGAAATTACTGCAGGAAATTTCATGAATCTTCCATATCTCATCACCAAATCGGCCTAGAATGGTCAAACTTTGTGTGTAGGATTAGTTTGTGACCAGAATATGCCCTCTTGAATTTGAGTCAGAATGGATCCAAAATGGCGGATTATCAAGATTTGAAGATAATTTGAGGACCCTCAAATAGTTATAATTTGAGAAATATGTGTTCGCATGATTATTTCATGGCAAGAAATACTGCATTTGTGCCGAATTCAACTTCTTAAGTGTTTTTGGAAAGGATAGAGTAGGGGTTTTCAGACTTGGTATTGGGTGTGGCCTGTAGTCATGAACGGTTAAGCAAGGTTATTATAGTAAATCAAAACAAGCTCCAGTTAAAAACTCAGCTCCAGTAATGCGGCATGGCGGCTTACGTTTTTTATTTCTTTGATCCTCCAATATTCCTCAATTTGTTCACGATTATAATATGGTGAAATGACTTGGAGGGTCAATTACCTTCTCTTTTTTTGCCTCCTCCAAGTCTACAAAGTTATTTTGAACCCAAAAGAGACAAAAATCTATAAACGTGTTAAATTCTCAAATATCCTATAGGCGTATTTAACAATAAGAACAGTTCAAAGGCCAAACGAATCGGCGACATTTAGAAAGCCTACATCTAAGGTTGGCATTATTGTTCAGCACATCAAAGAGAGAAAAAAAGAAATATGTCGGTGGCAACTTTTATTTCGTTGTGAAAATAGTATATTGGTACATATATGCTATATATACATTTATTCCCTTTGAAGGGTGATTTTCTGCGATGAAATTAATGTTCTGTGTTGAGAAAAACTATAAAGCGTGAGTATATCGTTCGTGTTAGTTGACCGCGACTGTAAATCGATATTTTATGTTACAGTTAATCGTCACAACGCTAACCAGGTACTTTCATGTCTCCAGCTCGTCTAATTTGACCAATCAATAACTTTTGGAAGAATATTTTTCGGAAGTTGTTAGTTATTTTTGTTGGATGAGCGTATCAAAATCTGAAAGTTGATAATGTCTAGACATTAAGCATATCTTGTCAATTTCATGACACTAATTTCAGCCATTAAACGAGGAATTAATTAGGAGTTGATAAAAAGTTGGTGAAAGATGTGACTGCGTTTTCTTCTCGCGTACATCTGTTTGATCGAAGTTCCAGTCGTATTTAAAAGTACCAAGGTAACTTGACTTTGGAGATGGCGCGGATCGGTTTTAATGAACTTCGTCTACGTCAATCCTACACCAAGGTTATTTACCGAGTCGACGACAAGAATACCGAGTATTAGCCGCTGTTTAAATATTGACCATTCGGAAAACCGATATAATTAAATTTTCACCAGCCTGTTGCCGGAATTCCATCTCAAAACGTGACCCGTCGACTATGAAAATATTGTCGAGAAATTCGCGGTGCTTTTAAGGAATTATTTTATACACCTCGTGGAATCTTTTCTTAAATCTCCCAATGAAAATATTACGCATTTGCCCTCAGCACACTCTCTCAATATTCAGGTAAACTATTAATAATCGTGGTGTAGATTCGTGGAATTCTGAAGCGAAATGTACACACGTCACGTGCCACGTTTCTTTTTTCTATGTATGTATTAACACTCCACCATGGATTTTTTTTCATGCGATATATCTGTAGTGACTGGGGAAGAGCGGAAATATTTTTTGAAACAGATTTCCATAATGTTTTATGCCGTAATCGCTATTTGTCAAAAAAGAAAAGAAAAACAAATTTTTTCTGTAGTGTAAACGAAAATAATTGTTTGAAAAATTACCTTATGCTAAATCACGATTGCGCGATTTTTTCACACATGTGTATGGAAATTTGTGTATATTTCATTTCTTGAGTTGACGTATTTATATTCCCAACATCGTAGAAATATTGCGCGAGCTTCTATGGGAAATTACCATAGGAAATACAACACCCAACCCCCTTGTAAACAAATATGTGTAATTTATTCACCCAGTATGTTCAAGTTGTCTTTTAACTTGATCCATTATGGAGTTAATAAATTCTTATTTTTTTCTGAGTTTTTTTTGGAAGATAATTTATTCTTACAATCAGAAATCGTTTTTTGAGTTTTATGATAGGAACGCTGCTGGACAGTTGATTGCGTAAGTTGAGTTTGTTTCAGTAACACCACGGTATTTTTTTCTCACAAATTTTACACATGAATATGATATTGTTGTGTCACAACAATGAATAAAAAAAAATAATAAAAATCCGCAACAAGTGTACTTTAATAATTATATTACGAACAAAATCTATATACACATGTGAAACTGCAAATATAATGATAAATTCGCATCGGGAGTGTAAGGCGAAGGAAAGATAAAAACTAAAACTAGAGAACGAAGATTGATCTCTCTTAGCACTAGCAAGTGCGTATTCCATTTCTCACCCCAATTTTGAATAACCAACCAGAATGGAGAAAGTAATTTCTTTTTAAAGTTGAGGGCCAATCAAAATCGTCGAAACCGGATTCACCCTCGGACGTAGGCGTAATCGGTCGCGGCTAGTTTTTTCCTTTGAACCGCGTTTTTTACTGCGCGGTGCGGCGGTTCAAAGATGAATTTTTTGCACGGAACGCGTTATCAGAAAGGTCCGATAGATTTACAACTTAATCGTTAATTTAGCGACAACATCACGAACGCGAGCGCGACTTTTTTGACTAACGCACCGGATGTGCATTTTAGGTTTTATTACCTCAAATAAAAGTTTCTTTAACGGCGGAATGTTCAAAACATAATTTAAAATGAAAAGGCCGAGAGAATCGCGACTTGTTGGCACAACGATGTTTTAAATAGAAGTTTTTTAAAAAGGAGAAAATAGATATAGTAAGTACATATAGGTAGTACCTATATGTAACATAACAACTACCCTCCCGTTTGGAATTTCGTTTTTGAGAATTTTTTAATGATCAAAAATGAAATTGGAATAGAAATAGATAGATCTTCGTTTTAACAACGTATCATATAACAAATAAAAGATATACATAATTGTATGGAATTAACATATACAAATTACATGATCAGATGAAATATTCTAAATTGAATGTAATAATACTTAAAACATAGAATCTTAAATTTAAGCAAGGGAAAAAAAATTCAAGTCTTCCCAATGTAACACGCCTTCATATTAATCAATCGCTGTTTAGGTAATGTAGTAAGGTTGCTCTATGGCTCCTTCGCTACAACTGTACCGGCGGCTTTTTGAAGGCATTTTTAATCCAAAATTTGGACGCTATCTAAGCCGAATTTAAATACCGTTACGCACCTATTACTTCACGATTTAATAATATCAAAACGCCTACACAGGGAAAACGGAAACTTCCACATAAACTAATGATCATGATGTATAATTATATAGATATATGTGTATTTTTCATTCTAATAATTATTGACTTAATTATCGAAGTGTGTTTCGAAAACTAGATTTTTTTTTTCTTTCTTTTTTTTTTTTTTTTTTTAATATGTACTAGCGAGCGTATAATATATCGCACGCCTAAAATAATGATGAATTTTATTATTTCAATACCCTTAAAGTTGGTTATCCAATATTTCGGATTAATTTATCGCTATTAAAGAGATAAGTTGAGTACTCATTTTTTATTTTGAGCAAAGTATTTTCAAGATAGTTAATGCTTGCTTTTAAAGTATTCTCATATAGTTTAGGATGTTTGCAATGAATTTCTTCAATGTTTAGGGAATTCAGATTTTAAATTCAGATTATTGTGAAAACGAACGCTGCGTTTTCCGTTTTGGAAATTAATTCTTATACTTAAAGGAGTAAACATCATTAATTTAGGTTTAGATTTTGGTTTTAACGCAGTCGAAATTATTGGAGTTGTAATTACACTTGAATGATTATTCTCTAAATCTGTAGAATAAGATGATGTTTTAGAATTTTTTGAATCGAATTTTAATCTCTCAAAGTTTTTACATTTTTTCCGATAACTGCGTTTCAATTTTTTATTATTGATGTTGCAATTGGTTACAATATGCGGGTCAGCAGCAGCACATTCATCATCAGTATTATCAATAGATAACCCGATGAAACGGTTAAATGAAGTCATATAGTTAGTAACACTAAATTTTTTAGTCAGTTTTCTTAGAGAAGTCGCCCCGAAAACCGGAGAACTTTCAGTTACATTTTCAAAATCATTGTTAGAAATTAAGGTTTTGTGAATGTTTGAAGGTATTTCATGTACTTTGTTATTTTTGAATTTACTGTTGATAAAAATTCGAGTGTGGTAAACTCTCTTATTTTCTAGTAATGAAGTTGAAGGTTTCCAATCATCATTCAATTCACTACTTTTTTCAAAATTCTTTTTATGAAAATTTGAAAGACAGGTAAATGTATTAGACGCATAATGAAAATTAGGACGAGGCTTTCCATCTAAATTATTACTAAGTGTTGGGCTAGAAGCTACCTCGTTGACAGCTTCTAGCAACTGGAGTTTAAAAAATCGGGTTGTTGAGGGGTCGATGGTGATTGCATATTTTCTGTTTCTATAGACATCGTCGCAATGGTTTGTTGGTTACTGGGATTTTGAGTAGGAGTGTTATAATTAATAGTACCATAATTAGGGCTAGAATTTTCATTATATCTGGGGGTTCTAGGTGCGTCATTTGGGTTCCTAGGTTGAAAAGAATTATTAAATCTATTATCGGGGCGAAAATTATTACGAAAATTATTATTACCGTTAAAATTATTTCGATGAGAGTTTGCATCATGGGGATTAGTAGAATTTGAGTCTCTAGTCGTTGGATTAAAGTAGACCTGATTTTGAGGAGTAGAATAATCATTATTCATCGTATTTATATTTTGAGAACGAATATTAGGATTATTTAAATTAGAATTATTATTAGAAGAGTAACTGAAATTTGCATTCGTAGCTTCTACATCCTCAAGAATAGAGATTAAATCATCAAAAGTTTTTACACGGGCTGCTAACAAGGGCGTTCTTATATAAGGAGGGAATTTCTCGCTAATACTTTTAACACATGCGCTTTCACCTCCAAGTTCCATTTGAATATGATGATAGGAACTTTTAAGCTGAAGCGCAAATAATGAGGGTTTTTTATAAAACTTTGTACTATATTGAATAGAATAAAAATTAGAAATCGCACGTCGTTTAATTTCCTCGTTCCAATATTTTGTTTGGAATTTATTTTTAAAATCTGAAAAAGAGGTAATACTGTTTTTGTAAGCTTGAAACCATATCCGGGCATCACCTTTTAAAAGGCCTAAAATTATATTTAAAATTCTTTGAATTGGAAAAGCAACTTGACTAAAAGCGAAATCGAGATTATTCAAAAAATCAAGTGGGTGATTTTGTCCAGAAGGGTCAAAATCTAATAATGTTTTTTCAAGATCTCTCCATTTTGTATTATTATTAAAAAAATCACCGTTTTCAGAAATTAAAACATTTTGTGGGATATTATTCGTTTGTGGTTTTGGGCTCATACATGCAGGAATCGGTTCAGAGGGAATATTATTACTATGAATTGAGTTATTACTATTATTTATAGAACTAGCTAAACCATCGATTTTATTTATTAACGAACTTAATAAAATTTCCAAGTTGTTACCAGTAGGAGGGTTATTATTATTCCCTGAAGGTGTAGGATTGTTGCTGTTCGTCAAGTGAGTCTGGTTTCTAGCATTTTGATTGGAGCTTCCGGATATTGGTAGATTTTCAACCTCACTGCCAGGTCTATTATTGTCTGGATTACATTCATGATCATCGGTGTATAGATTTAAAGTTTCATGGACGACATCTCTATCGCCAACCCTCTGAGTAGAATTATTGTTGGCTTCTTCATTCGTATTTGAATTTGATCCAGCTTGCGATCTGGTGGTCACCATCGTTGAAAGTAGACACGGATACACTCTTATATAAATTCAGCTGAGGATTCACTCGAATTTTCCGGTAAATTTTAATTTTGAAGGGGAATTCAAGTCCGTCGTTCGGGCGCCAATTGTTGTGTCACAACAATGAATAAAAAAAAATAATAAAAATCCGCAACAAGTGTACTTTAATAATTATATTACGAACAAAATCTATATACACATGTGAAACTGCAAATATAATGATAAATTCGCATCGGGAGTGTAAGGCGAAGGAAAGATAAAAACTAAAACTAGAGAACGAAGATTGATCTCTCTTAGCACTAGCAAGTGCGTATTCCATTTCTCACCCCAATTTTGAATAACCAACCAGAATGGAGAAAGTAATTTCTTTTTAAAGTTGAGGGCCAATCAAAATCGTCGAAACCGGATTCACCCTCGGACGTAGGCGTAATCGGTCGCGGCTAGTTTTTTCCTTTGAACCGCGTTTTTTACTGCGCGGTGCGGCGGTTCAAAGATGAATTTTTTGCACGGAACGCGTTATCAGAAAGGTCCGATAGATTTACAACTTAATCGTTAATTTAGCGACAACATCACGAACGCGAGCGCGACTTTTTTGACTAACGCACCGGATGTGCATTTTAGGTTTTATTACCTCAAATAAAAGTTTCTTTAACGGCGGAATCTTCAAAACATAATTTAAAATGAAAAGGCCGAGAGAATCGCGACTTGTTGGCACAACGATGTTTTAAATAGAAGTTTTTTAAAAAGGAGAAAATAGATATAGTAAGTACATATAGGTAGTACCTATATGTAACATAACAATATGTGCAGAATAAAATTGATTTGCGCATAACTTATTCGTATGTAAAATGTATGATAAGAAATAATGCCATATTATTAAAACCTTAGACCTTGATTATAACCTGGACTGCTCAAGATACAGGAATCTATTTCCAACATTGTAACCTTGTGAATTATAAAATGTAAGCAAACCCAATAATAATTCAGTTTTTTCGCCTCATTGTTTTATTTCTAGTTTAAGTTCTAGAATTAAAAAGCGTGATTACATTGTTTTAATTTGTAAATAATAAATGAAAAGAAATTTAGCGGATTAAGATGTTGGAAATGAAAATTTAACATTACGCTTATAGAATTTGAGCAGTCCAGGTTATATGGTCTAAGATTAAAACAGCCCTATTGTAAGCAGTATCATAATTAATGTATGATAATATGAAAATCACTCAGTAAAAGGTATGCTTGGTATGTTTCGATTTAGTTAAGATTTCTATTTGGATTCTAGCAGAGCTGGTAAATATGAACAGAACAGAACACTACGAACGATTCAGGAACGATAAAGAGAACAAAACAAAATTATATATTTTGAACAAGTAAACCTGAACAGAATGAAATGGAACAGAGCAGAGCAGAACAGAACAGAACTGAACAGAACAGTTTTTTTCCTCTTCATGAAATTGCAATATCACGGTGTCTTTCATTTTTTTTTTCATAGCTCATGATGGCATCATAAAAATTTGAACTTTTGTTTTTTGAAGGCCTGCATAAATGCTTAATTAAGCAAATTTTCTTGTTTCTGCTCGTTTATTAAGTAAATGTTTTCATTCTCTCTCGATGTTTCTCAACAACAATGAACTAAACTGAACAGAACAGAATAGAACAGAATAGAATAGAATAGAATAGAATAGAATGGAATGGAACAGAACAGAATGGAATGGAACAGAACAGAACGGAATGGAACAAAACAGAACGGAATGGAACAGAACAGAACAAAACAAAATCGTTATACGCGAGTTCAAATTGATGAATGTCTTCAAAATTCAGTTGTTAATATGAGTCATGCATTATTTTAGGTGCATTATAAATTGGATTTTTTAGGATACTCTCAATTATTTCTGCTCTGAGAGAATAAGGGTTTGTGTCTTATTTTTCTTTCGTCATCTCATTGCGTTGAATTTGAATGAAAGTTATTCAAAGAATGTTTATCATGAATTCATAACATTCTATTCACCTCAAATCTTGAAAAATATAGGTTAGTTTTAGATTTTGAAATTTTTTCAGAGCTTGATTATTTTATCTTCTTGATTTCATTACAAAATTGGCTCATCATATCTAATTCTTGGATGTGGGGCTGAGCTAAAAGTCGGACGCTTGTTCTAAATTTGAAACGAGTGCTATATTTAGTATTCGTTTCAATTCCAAGTCAAAATAAAAAATCATGCTTCATTTCTATTAGAAGATACCAGATCATCAAAGATGAACTCAAATTCAAGTTGAATCAAACCATAGATTCTACTCTAAACTCTTTAGCTATCTTTTCTGTTGAGAAAAGTATGTGAAATATACAATCTATGTAGATGGAATATTTTACTCATTCGAGTGGTTCATCCAGAAGATAGTGCAGTGTCATTTATCAAAACCTTTATTAACCCGGAGCAATTCATTATCAAAACAGGTTGCATATTGTGGCGAGCTCGATAAGACGGGTACGGGCTTTTTAAATAAGATAGCTCGCGTAAACGTATCCGTACCTGTTTAACTCGACCCCTTAATACACTTGGCGAAGTAGATTTTACGGGCCTGAAAATGAAAAGATTGCGAAAATAATTCCGGTCACGAATTTCGTGTGGATATCTTTCATAAAATATATCCCAACTAGTCCGATGGTTATATATATTTTCCTGTTATTAATTCATACCAGGCGTTGTGAAAAATTGCAGCTCCGTCGTAATAGGGTTAGAAGCTTCTCGATTTGCTGAAACTACTGCACAGAATATATCTTTCGGCTTGCTATCATTATTCAAAAGGTATTCGCATATTTAAACGTATTTCATTTTCCGGATTTTGCGTTTATTAAAGGTTAATCAATGTGTATAGTTTAACGTGACGTATGGGCGCCACGTTCATATTTCTTTTTTTTCTATCGCGCGAGAAAAAAGGGATGAAGAGCGAAAACTATTACGTAAATCATTCGGTTCGATTGTTCGTTGGCTTCATGAATATGGTTTTTACTTGATCGGAATCGGTCGACTATACCGGTGCGTTGTGACTTGCAAGTTCGCGTTCACGCTATTGCAGCATGGATAAGGACGTTAAGGTGCTTTTGACGCTGTCGAGTGTTATATCGCAGATACGATAACGTTTATATTCGTCGTTCATAGCTGTATGAATGAACGCAACGACGTACAGATATCATATACTGCCGCTTAGTTCGACGCGCTTTTTTACGACGCTCTATAGCCAAACGTTTTTATTTCTTGGCACCGAATAAATTATCTAAAGCTGTTTTACGCCAATACGAAAAGCCGGCCAACTCGAACATATCCGGGTACCAATTTACGGCGGAATTGACGCCCGCCTCTTAACTATACATAATACCATTATCACGACATTAGTAATTACTACACAGTCTTCGTTACATCGACGGTAATCTCTTTCTGCCAAGTTAGCGAGTAGGATTTTCCATAATGTTCGTTTAATACGTTTAACTCGCATTACGATTTATTACTCGAATATGGTTAATAATGGTAACGATTATTTTTCTATACGAATAAACAGTAACGTAAACTACGGCACGTACATTTCCGCATAAATGTGAAGACGAGAATTGCGAAGAAACACGAAGAATGCTCGTTTCGTAGAATACCCGGTTTATAATGATACAAAAAAGAATAAAAAAATTCCTATTTTTTTATTCAGCGAAGCGTTATTAATTATTTGTGTGTTTTCCTTACGAATAAACCGCGTGTTGCTTCTTTTCGATGGCATTTTTTATTTTTAATGCTTGGTAATGAGAGACTTGGACTTCAATTAGGATGAAATTTGCAACTATACGAAGTATGGTTTTAAGGGTAGAATTAGGTAATGAGTGTTTTTTAAATAAACAGTAGAGGTATCTCTAAATTTAGGTCGATACAACAGTAAAAAATGAAAAATATTTGTGTTTTATTAATTATGATTTCAGAATAGCAGGAAACCAGACGTTTTTTTCCTATTCAGATTACTCCGCGTTCCAGCACATATGACTCGCCAGAGAAAACTAGTATCCTCGGAAATAAACGACAACCCGCCAGTGTCTCAATGGAGGATGCTTTAATTAAAAATATTGTCCTTGTCGATTTGTAGGTTTCCATGTAAAGAAATTCTTCTGAAAATTATTAAAAAGTTAGAAGCTCAAACATTTAATATTTATTTATTTTATGTTAAAAATGTTCCTATGATTTAACAGAACAGATAAAATGGCAATGCCATCTTCAAGCCTTGAAAGCATAGCTGTTCGACTGCATACTTTTCAAGCGGAAAATGACCGGATGACTGCAGAAAGCTTCAGTCCCACTCGGTAACTGGAAAGAATCTAAAATTAAGGAAATTTTGACCAGCGTTCACCCTGAATATTGTTGCTTCAAAGTGAAGAGGAAAAAAGACGAAGATGTTTAGTGTTTACTTCTTATGAAACTTAGATAATCCTTTAAATCTCAGTCCTCTGTAGATGATTGTTTTCGCTGTTTGTCTATACTACATATTTAACTTAGGCCCAAATATTTCATAATACATAATTTTTTTTCTTAATTGGTAAGTAAATAGCATACCATAGATATAGGAACATTAAAATCGCCTCTTCTAATCATACCTTTTTCAGCTCAAAAGCATCATGGAGTATACAAGTTGATCAAGTTGCCTTCAATGCATTCTTTTTTTATTCTAAGGCTGCTTAAGGGACCCTGACTCTTCTACCCAACATTAGGATTTCTCAGAGTTGGGGATCCCAGTAGCCTAGGGATAAAAGAGAGCCATAGGAAGCAAGGTCCCTGGGCCTGGAGCTTAACTCAACCATCTAGCCTAGGAATACTGAGCCGATGAGTGAACCTCACGACTCCTGCCATCTCGACAGACGCAGTTCGCAGTGCCTTCAATACCTAATTGGACAACATTAGTTGTAAATCAATAGATAATCGATAATTGAGGCAAGAAACTACTCATTAGCAATCGATTCTAAAATAATGAATTAATCGATATTTAAGTATCGAATTAATCGATATTCAAGTATCGAATTAATCGATATTCAAGTATCGAATTAATCGATATTCAAGTATCGAATTAATCGATATTCAAGTATCGAATTAATCGATAGTCAAGTATCGAATTAATCGATAGTCAAGTATCGAATTAATCGATAGTCAAGTATCGAATTAATCGATATTCAAGTATCGAATTAATCGATAGTCAAGTATCGAATTAATCGATATTTAAGTATCGAATTAATCGATATTTAAGTATCGAATTAATCTATACTTAAGTATCGAATTAATCGATGGTCAAGTATCGAATTAATCGATAATCAAGTATCGAATTAATCGATAATCAAGTATCAAATAAATGTATTTTGATGTTTTAACTATTCATAATAATTTCGATTCGCTTAAAATTATATAAGGCACTGCTGCTTCGTTATTTGGCCATTCGTTGAATGATAGTCATATAGTGATTTACCGTGTAGCTATGTTTCTATAAGTTCGTAGTGGTATATGTTGCACATTGTGTTTTATTTTTAAGAATAATGTAGGAACTGTGCATTCAATTAGAATAGTAAATTGACGAGGAGTCCTATCGCCTAAAGTTCATTAGTGGATTTTATTCTTCAACGATGCTATTGTCTACTACTGTGAATTCTGTATAAGTTTGCGGGTAAGTTCAATCATTTCTAAAACTTGTTTTAAAATTCAAAGAATATAATTTTTTTTTTTTTACATAATTCGTGTTTTCAATAATGGTTTAAGTGATTTTCATTGTGATTTTGTGTATTATTACTGATGGAAATTTATCATACATTTTTGCACGAGTAACTGAGTTGATTTTGCTTTAATCATGACTTGCATGTATTTGGAAGAAATTACCGAATGCCCGCTCACTATTAACGGAGAACAAAAATTTGATAAAAATTCCAATTTAAAAATTATAAATAATTATGATATTAAAGATAGCATAAATGCCATTAGCAATGAGGTATTTTTTCTTGGAATTGAAAGGGATCCAGAGATTGATCAAGTGGCCTTCAATAGCGAAATGGCATGTTTCGTTGATTGATCTGAATTATTGGACTATTGATAATCGATTCAAGAAATTACTGCTAATAACGATATTCAAGTATTTAATCAATAACTGAAACAATAATCATTACTTCGAAAGTCTAGTATTGGTAAGTGATTTTCAATGAACTTCATGTAGGCATTCTTTATGCCTAATTTTATGCCTATACCGTCACCCATGTTCCAGCAACTTCGTCCACTGCCAAAATGTATGTTGACAGTAATCTGCGATTGCTCGCGCATGCCTGGTGATGGGGCAAGAAAACATAAATACAGCCGACGCGCTTTGTAGAATTCATTTTGTTGTGTTCACGTTACCGAATACACTCGCTTCGTTATTATCGCACGTTGTTCATTTGCTTTCTCCCTTGATCAACAAACTTCTCATTAGGTACTAACCTATAATAGCGAACGAGGTATCATTGATATGTTTCTTCGGACGAAGAGGTTTCAACGTCCACGCTTGCAAATGGGATGTTCCCACTCGTACCGGTTCGATATCTTTATCTGCACTGATAGAGGGGTGTCTAGTTAAGTGATGAGACTAGCTTCGGGATGGGGCATTTCACTTTTATTGTAAATGTTGACGTATGACACGCGGTTTGTGCTAGGACAAATAAGTACGCGGTTAGGAGCTATAGAAGCAAATTGGTGAGTTAAATCTTTCATGGTTTACTCAAGAGGTACTTCTCCGTGTAATTTAGATTTAATTGTGTAGTTGTTATCATAATGTAATTTGAGGGTTGCGCAACTCTGTCTTGCTAGGTGTTGTTGCGCGGGCATTACGTAGGGGCTAGGGCCCAGGATTTTACATACGTTTGTTGGACTAATCAGCTAATATTTATAAGCTAATTTTTTCAAAATCTGGCGTGTGTAAATTTTCCTGAAATTGAAAATATTGACCTATTCTTGTAATCTTTCTGAGGTAATGAAGTTATGCGTGATGGTTTCAACATCTACTTCAGCACTTATTATTATTATTCGATGTAGATGGTTCTAGTTCTAGGTTCGGTGGAGATGATTTTTGATGGTTAATTTTATTGATGACCTCTCGTGGTAAACAAGCCTTTCATATAACTAGTTTTACTTTGCATCCTGGAGAAAAACTAGCTAGATCCTACAATCTGGCCAGTGTAAAATAGATTGTGAAAATAAGAAACAATATCTTTTATCTGTTGAATGAAATATATAAAATTATAACGTATTTGAAATATCAACAATGAAGTTGCACTTCGATATCTTAACTGCTTTGCCATAAGTTAGTTCATCCATTCATATTTTTTTCAATTTACTTTCAAAATCTTCATAAATGATGCCTTTATTATTAATACCAAATTATAGTTATTGATGGTTGCTCATAGTCAAATAACCAAAACAGATGTCGTGTAGCCTGTATATCAAAAAGATTAGAGGGCCACATATTTTGTATAATTATGATCTTAGTTATCTGTTGGAGAGAAAGTGATAAGCATGTTGTACTCGTACAATGAAAAGTTGAGGGGAAAACTTAGCATATTTGATGTCACATTATTGTTGCGCAATAAAGTATTGAAAATTGAATATCTTAAGATTTCTTTTTCTTTTTGAAAATAATTGCAGGCCTTGCTGGTAACTTCGTGTTTTCTTGGTATAATATGATTTGTCCACTTATTGCATTTAATGAACTTGCAACTATTTTAAATTATTGTTTATTAATGATTCTTCCTAGTTCCTTACTCTCATAAACATAGGCGCCTTCCACCCTGATTTTTATAAGATTGCTTTCGATATATTACATTAATTATTATAATATAGAAATCAGAAAGTTCAATCTTTAAAGTTTGTGGCGATCATCGCTCACCGTTTGCGCCATCGTGGCACCCTATTTTACCCTCAGTATTGTGTTTAACAAACTTTCTTCCTTCTCTACTCCCGTTCACTTGTCATGAGTTACGAACGCGTTCCTTTTACTATACCGCGGTAGACGCACTCAATAAACTGGTTCCTTTAACTTTCTCCGTCCCTTAGCGTCAGTGTTAACAACCCCCATAGGATATAGCTCGTAAGTTTTAAGTTGTAGTGACGAGCCCAGTTTTATTTTACTTATCGTTAATAACCGTTACTACTCGCGCCTCTTGTTCTTTTCCTTTCACGCAACCCCGAAAATTGGTGACCCCAACGTGATCCAAAAAATTGTTTTATCTTTCGTGTTATTGTGTTTGCAGTGGTCTAGAGGTAATTGTCGAATCATTACCAGCATCGCCGATCAAACTTTTACCACATCCAAGATGAAGTTGTGGTATTTGAGCCATCATCTTCGTTTCCGTGTAACGAAATTTTACCATCCTTACCCGAAGTGCATACCAGTTCAACTACAGAACCACCAGTTTGCAAAGAAATGTCGCTCACTAATTAACCCATCCCATTCCTACCTTACAGTTTTTCGAAAAGGGAGCCTGAGGTTTGATTTGACTAGGTTGAGGCTGTCTTCACTCTGAACCAAATCAAAGATGATGCAATGAAGCTCGCATATGTCACCGCCAACTTGGATATAGATACTTCACTACCTCTAGACGAAGTAGTGGTATTTGAGCCATCATTTTCATTTCCGTGTAACGAAATTTTACAATCCTTACCCGAAGTGCATACCAGTTCAACTACAGAACCACTAGTTTGCAAAGAAATGTCGCTCACTAATCAACCAATCCCATTTCCACCATACAGTTTTTCGAAAAGGGAGCCTGAGGTTTGGTTTGACCAGGTTGAGGCTGTCTTCACTCTGAACCAAATCAAAGATGATTCAACGAAGCTCGCATATGTCACTGCCAACTTGGATACAGATACTTAACTACCTCCAGATGAAGTAGTGGTATTTGAGCCATTATCTTCATTTCCGTGTAATGAAATTTTACCACCCTTACCCTAAGTGCATACCAGTTCAACTACAGAACCACCAGTTTGCAAAGAGATGTCGCTCACTAATTAACCCATCCCATTCCTACCATACAGTTTTTCGAAAAGGGAGCCTGAGGTTTGATTTGACCAGGTTGAGGCTGTCTTCACTCTGAACCAAATCAAAGATGATGCAACGAAGCTCGCATATGTCACTGCCAACTTGGGATACAGATACCATGTCCCAGGTTCGGTCATCTCTCAAATCACTCCCTGAAGAGGACAAATATAAGAAATTCAAAGAAAAAATTATAAAGGAATTCAGCGCTTCAGTAGAAGATTACATCAGGAAGTTATTAAAAGGCACATCACTCGGTAATCATAAACCCACCACACTACTCCATGAAATGCGCACTAAAGCCAAGGACCAACTTAAAGACGAAATTCTACATAACCTTTTCTTAGAGGGACTTCCCGAAAACGTAAGATATATCTTAGCTGGCAACACAGAAAATCTTGATCAGCTAATTGAAAGAGCTGATAAAATGTTGGAATATGTTCAACCATCAATCTTAACCGACCAAGTTGCTGCAATTCGTCTGAAAAGCCCATCTCCGTCAGTAGAAGCTCGTAACTCTACCATCCAGCTCCAACTTCAAATGTTCAATGATCATTACAAGCAACTCTCGCAGCAAGTGGTAAGCCTTAACGATAAATGATACAAAGGAGATGTTAAGAGTATAATTTCCATTAACCACTCATGTATTCTTCATAGAGGCGTTTGTTGGAAGTTGTGAAGTGTTACATAAATAATAAGTAAAAAGCTATCTAATCTTACTGATTAATCCCATGAACCATAATTATGTCTGTAGAAAGACTTAACTTCCTTGTTAATTTGCGTGCTTATATAAATTTCACAACATTGCAAAAACATTGTGACATCACCGCCGAGGCAAAGGTTTTTACGCCTTTCCACCAACGATAACTGTCTGTGTACGCGGAATCTTATAACGGGTCCAACACCCGGTTCTTTACATCGAGCATCATCTGCGATTTGAACAGCAGAACTAGCTGATCCATCACATAGACAGATAAGCTGCACTATGTACGTTACTTCTGAGAGTTTAAATCTACCATAGGTTATCAGCGATTATGAAAATCACCGCTAACCTACAATAGATTTCCCGCGCTGAAGTATTATGCTCGTACATGCCAGGGATGCGCGTACCATTCAAGATTTACATAATAAAAATTAAATGTTAACCCCATAATCCCCCTTTCGTCCAGAGGTGTTTAACCCATAGAAAAAGAAAAGTTAAAACATAATTTATAATAAGTATTTAATGAAGAAAAGAAAAAAAAAGGAAAACATACGTACGATTTTATATAAATATAATTAACGGCATCAAAATATTCGAATTGACATAATAATGCGTATACATAAAAAAAGTATCGTGGTATAATGATGCGGGAACTCCATGAGAAAAAATATACAAATGAGTAACGTATTTCGGAGCTTCTAGATTCATCGGCTTAAGTTCGCAATCCCCACCCCCACTATAAGGCATGGAAAATGGTGGAAAAGATAGCGAATGTTTTGTAAGAATTAGAGATAGATAAGTTCTTTTTTTAAGAAGACTCGTCGCGACAAGTACACTGCCCTATATGCCACAACATGCATTCATTTTACTTGTAGATTGTATTATCGATGAGGACATTGTAACCATATTAATGTTTTATTATTTTGCGAGGTTTGATGAAGCAAGAAAATGATTAATTCGATTTCCTTAAGAAGAACATTAGCTATAAAATAGTCAAGTATTATTCATTACTTTGCACATAAAATTTTATTGTTCTACACAATTATAAAAAAGATATGAAGGAATATCACTTCTGCTTTTTTACAAAAGGTGGTCAATAAATACAGTATTGTGTAAGAAGTAATAAATTATTTCCATGGTTAGATTTTACATTGCTTTTTCATGGTTACTTGCAACTGCTTAGTAATGATCATACAAAGGTGATGACATCATTTTATTGTTCTTCAGGTCAGGATAAGCAGTAAAATGATTAATTTGTTTGTTCCTCTGAAGATAATAAATAGATTCGTGTAATTTATTTAACTGCTAGGAGTGGTTAGGTAGTCGCTTATAAAAAAGAGAAGGGATGAATAATAATGGTTACTTCAGAGGAGAATTAAGAAGTTGTAGGTCATTTGCAGTTTAGCAGTGAACCCATCAACATCGAAATTTGATCTTCTGTGCGTAAGTGTATTCAGTTATAATTTTTCCAGTATTTAAGTTTTTTAATAATATCAAAATTCAAATTGTAACTGACGTTTATCCAAGTTAGATGGATTTTTCTTAGATATTTTGATTTTATTCATCGATGAATAACAATCTCAATATATACGTTAATGCATATATGGATTGTTTTGTTAATGTTAAAAATTTATAAACAGACATATTTGAATTTTTTTTTTGAGACCTCTAAATTTTCGAATTGCTTCAGTCATTCGAGTAATTGAGGTTAATTTGATTTTAAAAATTCCTCCGTGATTATTTTAGTTGATGGGTTAGCTGGTAAGTAAGAATTGGATGATCTGTAAAACTTATTGTAGTAATACTACTATATAGTGTACCGTGCGTCCAAGTGATTCAGGTACAATCAGCGAAAAAATCACTCTTCCAATTATGTAAAACTGTTTTTTCAAATGCAAAGAAATTGTAATGCAGTTGAAATGAATTTATCAGCCTTAAAATTCAATGAAGTAATTTTAAAAATGATTTCTAATATAAAAATTGTCTGGCGGTGAGGATACATACCAGTACCTACGGAAGTGAGAATCAAAAAGTGTGTATCATAACGTGCGCACTTTTTTGGACGATCATTGCCGAATTGTTGTTTGTTCACTAATTGGTACTGGTAGGAATCCTGCAAGTAAGTTGGTATACATTTTGTTCACAATGAGGTAAATAGCACAATGGCTGTATGCTTTTCAATCACTGCTTTAAATATGTGCTTCTTAAAAGAGGAATAATTTCTCAACTATGCATATTATTGTAGAGAGGCTGCTTACATTAATTTTGGGTTTGTGCGGGTATTTGCATTGCCCTTTAAATTTTCCTTTGAAATAGAGGTGGGTTGAGCTGGATTTCTGTGGAAACGATTGAGCCATCGAGGTCTCGTGTTCTTCCGTCAATGCTTCTCATTCGAAGTTGTGGCACACAAATGTCATAATTTGCATCTCTACTTGTCGTGCCTTGTTTACCTCATTGTGAAGCCTTAGTTACAGTCATTAGATATAAGTTCAGTCATTCAACGGGGTAATTGGCACACCTACACGAGAGTGTTGTATCGTTCGCGATAGTAATGAGGGAAAAAATTTTATGTTTATCGGAGTCAAATTTGATTTTATAACGCGTAATTAGAAGGGGAGGTGAGGGTTGAGCTACTCGTATTTTCCTTCAAAAAATGGGAAGCAAGGACTAGGTTTGATTTTGTTTTTTCTATTCCTTCAAAATATAATTAATATTTTTCGACTAGCAGGTTTATTAATAATGGCTTGGGAGTTTTATGCAGATTGTATCACAGTGAATAAGGACACTCGGTATTGGAACTAGGGTGATGGACAACGACGGCATCACCATAGTGACAATGATCGGGTCAAAAATAAATTTCTTCGATTCGCGTAAAATTTCCCGGTAAGAAATTGGTCTGCGAAATCCTTAGGGTTTTAGTGGATGGTGGAAGTGCATTTCAAAGAAGGTATAGGTTTTTTGTTACTGGGCGAAGACGGCGTGACTCGTACATCCGATGTTCAGTACCCGCAGGGATGTGATGCGGATTGCGTATCGATGTCTTTTTCGTTCGGTTAGCGAGATCCCCGAATTTCATGATCTGGTACCAATTTCCCGTGCCTATTTTACCTCATTGAATAGGCTTAGTAATAAATAAATTAGTTTGACGGAGTTTAACGAGACCTCTACCGGAAAGTCGAGTTAACATCCGTCGTATAAACGGCAATGAAGCTCCTACCGGAAAGTCTCGTTAAATTCTGCCACTTCCAGTCAGCGGACCTCACGGACGTAGGAATGCACAAGGCTGTTTAGCTAACTTCAAAGCTCCAAAAGTCGTCCTAAGAATTTCGAATTTTTCGAAGGAATTCTAAAAATTTTTCAACGATTCAAGGTCAACTTTCTCAGCATATCTGAAATTCCTCGCATACCTAGAATATTTTGATGGAATTTAAAGAATTTTTCAACAATTCAAGGTCAACTTTCTCGCCATACCTGAAATTCCTCGCATACCTAAAATAAATTTTAAAATTAGCTAAACAGCCTTGTGCATTCCTACGTCCGTGAGGTCCGCTGACTGGAAGTGGCAGAATTTAACGAGACTTTCCGGTAGGAGCTTCATTGCCGTTTATGCGACGGATGTTAACTCGACTTTCCGGTAGAGGTCTCGTTAAACTCCGTCAAACTAATTTATTTATTACTAAGCCTATTCAATGAGGTAAAATAGGCACGGGAAATTGGTACCAGATCATGAAATTCGGGGATCTCGCTAACCGAACGAAAAAGACATCGATACGCAATCCGCATCACATCCCTGCGGGTACTGAACATCGGATGTACGAGTCACGCCGTCTTCGCCCAGTAACAAAAACCTATACCTTCTTTGAAATGCACTTCCACCATCCACTAAAACCCTAAGGATTTCGCAGACCAATTTCTTACCGGGAAATTTTACGCGAATCGAAGAAATTTATTTTTGACCCGATCATTGTCACTATGGTGATGCCGTCGTTGTCCATCACCCTAGTTCCAATACCGAGTGTCCTTATTCACTGTGATACAATCTGCATAAAACTCCCAAGCCATTATTAATAAACCTGCTAGTCGAAAAATATTAATTATATTTTGAAGGAATAGAAAAACAAAATCAAACCTAGTCCTTGCTTCCCATTTTTTGAAGGAAAATACGAGTAGCTCAACCCTCACCTCCCCTTCTAATTACGCGTTATAAAATCAAATTTGACTCCGATAAACATAAAATTTTTTCCCTCATTACTATCGCGAACGATACAACACTCTCGTGTAGGTGTGCCAATTACCCCGTTGAATGACTGAACTTATATCTAATGACTGTAACTAAGGCTTCACAATGAGGTAAACAAGGCACGACAAGTAGAGATGCAAATTATGACATTTGTGTGCCACAACTTCGAATGAGAAGCATTGACGGAAGAACACGAGACCTCGATGGCTCAATCGTTTCCACAGAAATCCAGCTCAACCCACCTCTATTTCAAAGGAAAATTTAAAGGGCAATGCAAATACCCGCACAAACCCAAAATTAATGTAAGCAGCCTCTCTACAATAATATGCATAGTTGAGAAATTATTCCTCTTTTAAGAAGCACATATTTAAAGCAGTGATTGAAAAGCATACAGCCATTGTGCTATTTACCTCATTGTGAACAAAATGTATACCAACTTACTTGCAGGATTCCTACCAGTACCAATTAGTGAACAAACAACAATTCGGCAATGATCGTCCAAAAAAGTGCGCACGTTATGATACACACTTTTTGATTCTCACTTCCGTAGGTACTGGTATGTATCCTCACCGCCAGACAATTTTTATATTAGAAATCATTTTTAAAATTACTTCATTGAATTTTAAGGCTGATAAATTCATTTCAACTGCATTACAATTTCTTTGCATTTGAAAAAAACAGTTTTACATAATTGGAAGAGTGATTTTTTCGCTGATTGTACCTGAATCACTTGGACGCACGGTACACTATATAGTAGTATTACTACAATAAGTTTTACAGATCATCCAATTCTTACTTACCAGCTAACCCATCAACTAAAATAATCACGGAGGAATTTTTAAAATCAAATTAACCTCAATTACTCGAATGACTGAAGCAATTCGAAAATTTAGAGGTCTCAAAAAAAAAAATTCAAATATGTCTGTTTATAAATTTTTAACATTAACAAAACAATCCATATATGCATTAACGTATATATTGAGATTGTTATTCATCGATGAATAAAATCAAAATATCTAAGAAAAATCCATCTAACTTGGATAAACGTCAGTTACAATTTGAATTTTGATATTATTAAAAAACTTAAATACTGGAAAAATTATAACTGAATACACTTACGCACAGAAGATCAAATTTCGATGTTGATGGGTTCACTGCTAAACTGCAAATGACCTACAACTTCTTAATTCTCCTCTGAAGTAACCATTATTATTCATCCCTTCTCTTTTTTATAAGCGACTACCTAACCACTCCTAGCAGTTAAATAAATTACACGAATCTATTTATTATCTTCAGAGGAACAAACAAATTAATCATTTTACTGCTTATCCTGACCTGAAGAACAATAAAATGATGTCATCACCTTTGTATGATCATTACTAAGCAGTTGCATGTAACCATGAAAAAGCAATGTAAAATCTAACCATGGAAATAATTTATTACTTCTTACACAATACTGTATTTATTGACCACCTTTTGTAAAAAAGCAGAAGTGATATTCCTTCATATCTTTTTTATAATTGTGTAGAACAATAAAATTTTATGTGCAAAGTAATGAGTAATTACTTGACTATTCTATTTTGTATCCCTTATGGTATTATAAAGGAATAGAACTGACAGTTATATTAATTTATTGTATCAGCGTTCTACGCAGTACAACCTGTAAGTAATAATGAACTCTAAATTATGTTGCAAAAGGTGACATTTCTTCATCTTCCATTCCTTTTTTAAGAAAAAAATGAAAGTATCAGCATATTTACTGTCAAGCATGCTTGATTGAAATGAAAAGGAAAAAATATCTGAAACAAGAAACAATACATTACAAATCTTAGACCATACCTATAACATGTACTGCTCGAGTAGTAAGAATCTGTTTCCAACATTTTAACTTGTTAAGTCATAAAATACAAACAAAACCTGTTTTGGTTTTTGTCATTAATTTCCTAATAAATAATAGATAATTTATATAATATATCAACTTTATTCAATAGTTGTAACATTGGAAAAATTACGAAAAATGAACGAGAATTCTTCAAGTGACAGGATAGCTTGTTCATATTTTATGATTTAGCGGGTTAAAATCGTTGAGATGTTGGAAACAAAAGTTTAACATTATACGCTTATGAAACTTGAACAATCAATATTACATATAGTCAAAGTTACAACCTATATATGTATGCATGGTATATATACGTATTCTGTTATAGGTATTATTAAATACCCAATCAGCATAATCTCAAATATGACCGTTATACTAATTTTACAAAGCAATTAAAACACACAGCACAATAAATTAAAAATGAAAACTTATTCAGTTACATCATTATCATGAAAGTCATTAAGTATTAATCATGCATAGGAAATCATTTCAATCCATAATAAAATAAAATTGCTATATTTTCACTACATGAGTTAAGAATATTGAAGAAAAGCGATGCAAATACAAATGCATTTACTTAGAATACTTCATAATGTAGAAAAACAAAACATTAAGCCTTCATAAAATCATCATTTTAATTATACGTATTATAGGTACCAAGTATTAAGCTAATGTTCAACACTATTATTTGGAATATGACAATTTTCTCATGGTAAAAACACTCCTCCTCACCAAAAATAACAGAATTAGCCTAATCAGTTGTTTAAAAATTTCAAAAATTTATTAACTAGAAAAAACTTAGATTAGATTATCTACGTTTCCTTGAGAGCTATCAATTAAATAATAGATCATTAATTAACTCAAAAAGCTCATTTTCATTTTTGAAGTTAAACAAAGAATTTAATTACATTATAATGAATTATTTGGTTTTTACTATCCTAATAAAGTATGGAGTACTTACTTACATCTTGAAAACAAAACATCTCACAAATTACACCTTTAAGGATTTATTAAAATAGTAATATACAAACTACACTCTACGACTACCAACCAGCTAATGGCCAAGTAAAGAAGCAGCACCGCATTATATAATTGTTCGCGAATAGTAAAATATCAAAATATTCGACTATCGAAAAGTTTGATGTTTCAATTATGAAAGAATTCAATTACCTATAGATTATTAATATCTACAAAGTAAAATACGCTCCACACTCTACGACCATCAACCAACAAATGGCTAAATAAAGGAGCAGCACTGCCTTATATAATTTCAGGCTGATTGAAAATCATTATCGATAGTAAAACATTGAAATATTCGACTATCATCGAATCATTTGATATTTCAAATGTGAAACAGGTAATTCACGTATAGATTATTTCGATATGCACATATCGATTATTTCGATATTCACGTATCGATTATTTCGATATTCACGTATGGATTATGTTGATATTCACGTATCGATTAATTCGATATTCACGTATCGATTATTTCGATATTCACGTATCGATTATTTCGATATTCACGTATCGATTATTTCGATATTCACATATCGATTAGTTCGATATTTACATATCGATTAGTTCGATGCTTGAATATCGATATTGATTATCGATTGTCCAATTATTCGTATCAATCAATAAAAGTTGCGTGTTTTGCTGTTGAAGGCAACTTGATCATCTTCTATACATCATGATGCTTTAATTTCGAGAAAATATACTTATTTCATTTCCAGTTGAATAATAAAAAAAAAAAAAAGAATATTAAATAACTGTTTCTGAGCTGCATAGCTATATATTGCATTAAGATCGAAAGATCCCTAAAAATACAGAATTTTATATAACTTTGGTTAACACTAAGATAATTTTTGGGTTTAGTCATGGTGGATGTTAGGTTTGAGTTCAATTTGGGTTTGGGTTGACTTTAGATATGGGTTAAGACTAGTTCGCTTTCCAAAAAAAAACCTGCAGCGAAATTGACGGATACGAACAAGGTACAGGATTGAGTGTCAGTCCAGGAATGGGCTCTCTAAAAAAAAAAAAAACAAACAAACAAACAAAAAAAACAAAAACAAACAACAAAAAATATTAGGTTTGCATCGAGATTAGATTTAAGTTGAAGTTAAGTTTCAATGTTTAAGGAGGCTGAGAGGTGGGATAATATAAAAAGCACCTGTCTTTTAAAATATTCGAAATGAACTTCCGGTACCAAAGAAGTCCTGGTTGGGGGGGCCCCTGAAAAAAATCTTTGGTTTGGCATTTGCTTTCGTTTAAGGTTAGGTTTAGATTTTACTTGGATTTAGTTTTTATAACTACAGCCCCTACCTCCGAGGGTGCAACAACCGAAAAATCGCATGATGAAAAGGGAAAGCTCCCCTGAGGGCACGGGGTGGAAAACTCACCTTAAGAAATTTATGTTTCATATACGATGGTAATAAGTACAATAAATATGTGTCATTTACGGAAGATTATTGAAAATAAAGTTGCCACACGCAAAAAGTTCCAGACTGGGGTACTGATTAAAAAAAAAATCATCATATTCAATCTAGCCCTTTTAAGCTCACATGAACCATCGGTATGTTGAACTTTCGAAGCATATCTTAATGCCATACTTTTGAATACCGTAGGTGTTTAAAAATTCCATCATCTATCGCATACTTTTATATTACTCGGCAAAGATTTCAAATTTTCTTCGCATCTGAATTCATCGTACTGCATACGTTGCTGTCTGAAATTCCTAAAACTTCACCATCAACCAAGAGTATATCGCGTCGTATTACTTAAGAAGTAATTATACCCCTCGCCGAGTGGATTAATTGCTTTCCGTCGCATTCGCTCGTCTACGACAACATAACCCAATCAACTGCGTGAAATTTTTACCAATGTACTCGTGCGAAGTAGTACTCGAGAATTTCAGTTCATAAGATTCCTCTGGTTTTGTCGTTTACCTCGAAGCTCAAAAATTGCAATTACCGAGACGTCGTATCATACGAGTATATATGTGGAATTTCGAAACTCCTGATAACCAGTAGCATTCAAGTTCAGCTAGAATTTCGAAAACTTACGCACTGATGATCGAATTTACCATACTTGGAATCA
This sequence comes from Phenacoccus solenopsis, assembly GCA_009761765.1. Lineage (NCBI taxonomy): Eukaryota > Metazoa > Arthropoda > Insecta > Hemiptera > Pseudococcidae > Phenacoccus > Phenacoccus solenopsis. The sequence continues at coordinate 12,783,517 of CM019755.1, read as the reverse complement.
GAACCTATTATAGAAATTTTGTATAAAGCCAACGACAGCCTACTAACGAATAATTAAATTCCAGTAACATTTATTCTCGTTGTATAATATGCGATGTATGTGCGAGACGAACTTTTCCATCAGCTTTGTTTCATAACCCGCTCGAAATAGGCCTCGTGTGGCAACCGAATCTACGGAGGGAAAAATTGAAAAACTATGGGTGTGCGAGTTGCATACAGACGTTTTATTTTCCATTTCCATTAACGTAAACAACGAAATTGTTTCTTGCCTCACAATGGCCGCTACGTCGTCTACTCTGAAACAGCGTATCGAAAAATCAACACACAACTACAGCGAAAAAGCTGATGAAAAGTTTTCCTCATTATATTACGTTAACGTACAGCATATACGCCTAGGTCTATATACGCTTCGAGTTGAACAACCCTGCCAACAAAAGTGATATTTCCTATTTGTATATCAGACGTTCAACCTTAAAACACAACGAATTAAACTCCGCTCTGGTTCTTACGAAGGATACGAGCCGAGCCCACGACCAGCATTCTAAGCTGCTTCGTAAAACAAACGCAACGCAACTAAGTCGAGTAAGACGAACGTTCCACGTCTGTGCAAATTTCTCGTCATTACGATCTCGCCGTATCCACCGTCGTCTACAATTTACTCGCTCGATTTAAAGAAAAATACCAACGTAGTAAAAACCGTCGAAAAAACATCGGTAATTTTTCGCCCGAGACTTTTTCCTCGAGAACTGTGTATTGTGCGCATAATGTATGCTGATTGCATTTTAACTTTTACGCCGGTCCCGTTTCTCGTCTCCGTGCAATATTTCATACGGGGCGAAATTTTATTCTTTTCGTTAGCGTCGCGCGCCAACAAGAAGCCAAGTAAAAAAAACCCAACGCGACCGAGTAAAAAAATATTCATTTCTACGAACGGAATATTTTTATTTCCTGTACAAACAATGTAAATACGTACAAAAAAATACAAGTAGTAAATTGAATTACGACAATGAAAACGCGTAATTCGTCGAATAAATTTTTCGCCATCGCCGCACCAACGTACCCGGCTAGGAGCCGGTCCGCCACCTAGAACACCGTAATCAACGCGAATATCGCATACACCAGGGCGCACGGATAGGCAACCAATGGCTGTTGACGTTCCATCGCCAATGCGGTAACGAATAGCTTGGACGCGGACAGCGAACACCACAGTATGGCTAGACAGCTCAACGCCAATCCGACGAAGCCTCTGAAACAAAAAAACCAACGTCGAATTAAGATCTCGACGTCGTCGAGTACGCTCGATATAAATACGAAACTTCCAGATTCCTATTCGTTCGCGATTAAGTAGCAATAAAAATTCGTGGCTAGATTTAAATCTTAGTTTAAACCATTTTACGACATTATCTGAATGCGATAGAAGACCTTTCAGAATACCGAGTTATGATTTATTGCAAATTGCAATTTTTTTTATACCCCGTATTCCGTATAGCAGTCGCTGTTTCGCCAACTTTTTTATATTTTTGATTTTTTATACAAGCCAGAAATTGAAGCGCGCCTTCTCCGTTTCGCGTTCTTTTCGAAGCGAAAAAAATTTTCAAGTTTAAATTATGGATAATTTATCAAATTACGGACAACTTTTAAAAGCAGATATTATACGTTTCGAGGGGTACGTAAAGTTTTTATTGCGTTTGTTTTGTTTCCTACCGAGTTGGCGCGCAATCCGATACCCGAAGAAGAAAGTGCCGCGTAAGCGATACTTTTTTCGCGTTTGTTTTTCTCCTTTCCACCCGAGTATGGTAAGCTCTATATCTTAAGTGCTCTTATGTATGTTTGGGTTCGCGATGCTGACGAATATACAAATGATAACCTCCTCTATATCGAAGAATTCTTTTCTTCGATTGAAATTGCTTTTAGCGTAGAGCAGGAGGGCGAAATTTATCAAAAATTTCACACGCGATAAAATTATTTTCAAATTGCTCTTAAACTGTTTTTTTTTAACGTTACTATATTCATTGAAAAAGAAAGAAAAACTCATTTGAAAATTCAAAGATGAATTCTTTGGTGAATCACATAACTAGCCAACTCACCAAACAAAGTTCATCCTATTTGAGGGGGCTAGTGGCTGAAAAGCAGTGCAGGTATGGGTTCCAGTGACCCACTTTTTTTTTGAGGTGTGGGAGAGGCCTTATTGCGCACGATGCTATATCTCCTCCGAGTAGGACACGGACCCATCTTGGGTCCAGTTCATAGAAAGTTCGGACTTCGCCTCTTCCTTCTTCTGCAACCTACTTGGTTAGGAAATGCCATTTCTGTATCATCGCTATCCTCGACCATGCTCACGCTTTTACACTATCTTCTTGGTGGAGTGCGATTGCACCAGCCTTATTAAAAGTAAGTCCTAGTGACTTTTCAAGAGCCGGTGGTCGCGCTCCGCCTCCGGGCCCTACTTCCATTGCATTATTCTACCCTGCTCCTAGCTGTTAGACCAGGTATAGACCGATGAGCCATCCTACAACCACGATTATTAGTCCATGCCATAATCAACGGCTCGGATTGCCGGAGTTCTTTTATTGAATAAATTGGCTTAGTTTAAGACGAACATTTTTAGCTGAATTTTCAATCAAAACAATAGCTATTACAGGTTACCTGATTTGGGAAGGGGTGATTGGAAGAGAGTGGGGTGGTTGGAGGAGGGTGGGGTCTTCAAATATTTGCGTTACAGACCATTTGTAATCATCTGGCAAGTGTCCAACTTTTTGCCATATATATGTAGCGCAGGCGCGTATTCATGAAATTCACTCAAAATATGCCAAGTGATTCTTCTTGAAAATGCGGAAAAAGAACTCTTTGTTTTCCCGATACATTTTCAAGACGGCGGATTACTCAAATTCTGAGGGGGGCTGAAATAGCTCAAATTTTTTGGTTTTGATCTCATATGAAAGAGTCAGTTACGGACACTAATATACCCAAATTTCAGCTTCCCAAGTGCATTTTGAGAGGAATTAGAGCAAAAAAAATGTATTTTGAGGAAATTTTTAGTTATGAAATTTCTTGAATGTTTCATATCTCAACACCAAATCAATGTAGAAAGGTCACACTTCGTATGAGGGATTAGTTGGTGACCTGAACATCACTTCCTGAATTTGAGTCAAAATGGATCCAAAATGGAAGATCATCAAAATTCGAGTAGAGCTTGAGGAGCCTTAAATTAGTAAAAATATAATTAATATGAACTCACATGATTATTGGAGATAAGAAGTATACTAAATCCCAAATTCATCTTCACGAATGATAATGGAAGAGAGAAGGAGGGGCTATCAACCTCAAAAGGTGGTGGGGATACACGAATGATTGGAAATTTTTTATTACGGCGTCACATCAAAAAATGAGCCCAAGTCACCAAGTTATTCTGATTTTAGCTTCCCGAGTGAATTTGGAGGAGAGTTAAGGTGAAAAGCGGCTTTTAGAGGAGAAACTGTAGCAACAAATTTCATAAATCTTCCATATCTCCTCACCAAATCGACCTAGAAAGGTCAAACTTCATTAATGTAAGGTTAATTGATAACCCGAATATGGCCTTTTGAATTTGGGTCAAAATGAATCCAAAATGTCGTATCGTAAAAATTTGAGAATAATTCGAGGAGTCTCACGTAGCTATAATTTGAAAAATATGTGTTCTTATCATTATTGCTCGGCAAGAGATACTATATTTGTTCTGAATTTAACTTATGAAGTACATTTGGAGGGGATAGGGTAGGGGTTTTTATACTTGGTATTGGGTGTGGCTTGTAGACATGAAGAGGTTAGCAAAATTACATGCAAACCTGAACACGTCCTAGTTAAGAACACAGCTCTAGTAATGAGACATGGCTTACTTTTTTTTTTTTTTAATCATTATTAAAATTTTTTATTTTTCATTTTTTTCATAATTTTAATAAATGTTTAGGTGGTTTAAATATTAGTTGAAGTTGTTATTAGTAATCTAACCTAATTTAGTTTTTTGAATGTTTATACAATATGTATTCGTAATTTTTTTTCAAACATGAATTCAACATCTAGTTTCTTTTTTTTTTTAAGGCAATTTCTCATGATAATACTCCATCATATACTTTACATGTGAACGCAACCTCCATATTCCAATCATTAATAGGTAACAAGATATTAATTTTAAAAAATGTCATTATTAGATAGCAATCTTTTCATTTCAAAGCCTTATACCTCAGCCCCTTCAATACTTTGAGTAGGTAAACATCTTTACTTTTACATCATAACAGTTACTATTCACCACACAAAGGAACCAGACGTTTCACGAAACACCCTGTATAAGTGGGAATGTGCGGTATGCAGTGTGGGGATATCGGGTATGTGGTATGCGGAAATGAAAAGCTGTATGTAAGATATGCAAAGTATGTGAACATGTAAAAATGGAAGCAGGTATGTTAGCAAACATGCTATAGCATGTGAAAAACATAGATGAGATGTGTATGAAATGGAGGTATGTGAAATTGTAACACATAAATGAAGGTAAACTCGAGTTATTTTTGAGAAATGTAGCCTCTTGAAACTTTGAAATTCGAAGCTCACCTCAGAATGTACACATATACCTACATTAAGTTGTAATTGGCTATAAAACCCCCATTCACCCTCAAAATTTCGAGTCGACTTTTCACTATCACTCACGGCATCATGTATCCTCATAAACAGTTACTAAAAATTTATTGAATCATACATTGAACATGTCTTTCCCCACCACTACAATCATCATAAAGAAAAAACGTAAGCAGCCATGCCGCATTACTGGAGCTGAGTTTTTAACTGGGGCTTGTTTTGATTTAGTAATAACCTTGCTTAACCGTTCATCACTACAGGCCACACCCAATACCAAGTCTGAAAACCCCTACCCTATCCTTTCCAAAAACACTTAAGAAGTTCAATTTGGCACAAATGTAGTATTTCTTGCCATGAAATAATCATGTGAACACATATTTCTCAAATTATAACTATTTGAGGGTCCTCAAATTATCTTCAAATTTTGTAAATCCGCCATTTTGGATCCATTTTGACTCAAATTTAAGTGGTTATGTTCTGGTCACAAACTAATCCTACACACAAAGTTTGACCATTCTAGGCCGATTTGGTGATGAGATATGGAAGATTCATGAAATTTCCTGCAGCAATTTCCCCTCCAAAAGCCGTTTTTTGCTCTAACTCCCCTCCAAAATCACTGAGGAAGCTAAAATCAAAATACGTTTGTCACTTGGGCTCATTTTATCATATGACACAGCAATAAAAAATTTTCGACCCCTCCTGTACCCCCACCACTATTTTAGGTTGGTAACCCCGCCTTCCCCCTCCAACATCATGTATGGAAGTGAATTCGGGATATAGTATACAACTTATCCCCAATAACCATATGAATTCATATTAATTACATTTTTACCAACTTGAGGCTCCTCAAGCTCTACTCAAAATTTTGATAATCCGCCATTTTGAATCCATTTTGATCCAAATTCAAGAGGTCATATTGTGGTCACCAACTAACCTCACACACAAAATTAAAAAAGATGCCACTTTGTAAAAAGATGCCACTTTACCTGTAGACGACGAAAAATGATGCCACTTTATCCATAGATAAATCTATATATATATATACCAAAAAGTTGGACATTTGCCAGATGATTACAAATGGTCTGAAACGCAAAGATTTGAAGACCCCACCCTCCCCCGACCTTCCCTTCCCAAATCAGGTAGGCTGTAATAGCTATCGTTTTGTTAAAAACTCAGCTAAAAAACCTTAATTTTTCTAGTTTCCTACACTATGTTTGAACATTTAGGTTTTTGATGCACTTCGGAGACCGTGAAGAACTTCACCCCTCAAAGAAGTCAGTGGGGGAGCTTGCCGTGCTAGGCCAGGAGAAGAGTTGGATCTTGCTACTTCATAACCAAGGATGTTAGCACTAGTAAACAGACTCTCAGTGCATTACACCAATCTCTGCTTGCCCTGCACAATGCCTGCGAAGAGAGGAGCGTTGGTAGGCTGGCCCTTCCTAAAATTGGAACGAGAAGGGACGGGGTGGCATGGAATGATGCGCTCTCATTAGTAGAGGACGCATTTCATGGCAGCAGGATGTCTTGGTGTGTCAGTTCCCTTAATCTAATTTATAATTTAGTTAATGGTTTTTTTTTTAATTAATTTATTTTTATTTATATTTTCTGAAAAAATGTCTTTCATTTATTTATTTCCTCTGAAGCTCATATTTAATTAGTGCCCTTATTATGTAAATATGTATTATTATGTTCCTAAATATGTAGGCCTATATAAGATGTAGTTATATTCAATGAAAATTAATTTTATATGTTAATTAGCTAATAAATTTACCTCACGTAACAGGGCATAGCTGGGAATGAGGATCTATACTTTACAAAAAAAAAAAAAAATACAACCTTTCCAGACAACGTCATTACAGCTCCCAAAGGAGACAAAATTCACGAATATGAGGTATTAAGGAGCTCTTGAACTGAGATAAAAAACTGTGTATTTCTTTAGCAATCTTTAATATAAATTTTTCTCGTTGGAATTTTTTTTTCTTCATATTAACTTGTGAAATGAATTTCTATCAAATTTCCTCTTTACATTTATTTTGGTATATTTTTTCCTTTCAGAATTTCTGTGTACTTGCCTGAAACTCGAAAGGTAATTTCGTTAAAAAGTATTCAAAATTAATAGAAAATATTTGCGACAAACCAACTACTCAATCAGACTAATTTGTTTCATCATCTCACCATGAACTCTGAGCCATTTAAACACAAATATTCGGCCGGCTGCGATTCAATTAAAATAAAAAAAAAAAAAGGTTCGTTGAAAAATAACGCTACGGTTGGCCATACGTGCATTAAAGATCTCTCGCCGACCATGAAATGGAAAAAGCAAAAAAAGGATACCGAGTTTATTAATACCATCGTTGATATATCTTTTCCATTTCATTAGATTACATTTCATTAAATCAGCGAATGCAAAAAAAAAAAAAAGGTTCGTCTATACGCGGAACTGCGTGCCCGTAATCAACGTATACAACTTTATTAACGGGTAGAGGGAAAAAAATTGTCAATATTTGTCTATTTTTAAAGGTATCAATTAAAAAGTAGCACGCATAGGGGTTGTTTTCGACGCCGGCGATTTACAATCAAAAAGTAATTATAAAAGTTGGAAAAATTATTAAACGCCAGTTCGCATCAAATTTAGTATGGTGAGTTTTCACTACGAAACCAATACATTACAAAGAGATTTATGTCAAGTCGTATAATAATAAAACGATGTTCCGTTTTTGTTGTTGTTTTTTTTCCCATGGCGTGCTTTTTTTCTCTCCCTCTATATTCTGGCAATGAGCTATATAAAAAAAGGGCTTTGAAATATTGCAAAATTTAGTGTACATTTTTTGTTCACTATAAATACTGTCAACTGCACGTGTTTTTTCCTCTAGATTTCCTCGTTTTCGTTGTATTTTCCTTTCCGCGCTCGAACAGAGATTTGTGAAAATTTTCTCGATTTGACGTTACCGACGGCGAGCCAAAAAACCTTTAATCTCGCTAACTTTCTATGTTTTAAAACTCCACTTACCGTAGCGAATAAATGACGTTGATGCCGGCCAACGCGACCATCGGTAACATACAGTATCCCATGACTGACATGACGACACCAAACGTCACTCCGGACTGCGCCATCAAGCCGAGTAAAAAGTACATACCGATACATCCTAGCGTACCAATACCGTAGATATAGTTGAAGTGAACTTTGCCGCTCTGTAAATCATATGAAATTGAAATGATAAAATAGTTTCGTTCAATTATTTAATATACTGTACGTCCATAAATTCTATAAGAGGGAAGCTGTTACGACCAAAGATTATTTTACCGTATTCATAAAAGAGAAAAAAACCTCCTCGACAATTTCATCGGAAATAAATGAGCTTCGGAGGTTTGGCGAGAACTGAAAACGGTATGAACTTAATTTTGCTATACTTGAATAAGTAATTTACGAGCTCGAACATTTTTCCACGCCTCCCCCTCAACTCGCCGGCACGCAGAAACAATGTGAGCTTTATGTTCGTGAGATATTTCAATCAATAATAAATTTACTTTTTCCCCTGCATCCTTCGTCGTAGACTCACTGAGGTATGTTTTATGTAATTTTTCCCACCCCCAACCCATCACGATTTGGAAACCTTACACCGAATGGAAGCATTTTTGCCTCCGGTATGAATTTATTTTCCATCCGAGCGTTATATACAGGCTCTTACAGCAACGTCGTTCGAACACTGTTATTCGTCGAATGCTTAGCAGATCGAATCCAGCTGGTAGGCTATTATTTCACCGTATATTATCATCTAATTTCTTTGCGTGCTTTCGAGTTCGTTTTTTAGAAGGCGAAGAATTTCGCAGGTTTCGATCTTCGAGCGGATACCCGTGAAACCGACATATAAATAATACACGGTGCATTCTACTTGAAATGAAAAATACGAGGGGCGTTCAAAAAGTAAGGTTCCCTCTCTTATAATTCTGGTAATAATGGACTGATCCGGTTGGGTGTGGTCTCATTCAGTAGCTAAAAGGGTCTAGAATACATTGACATCCTGTTTTCATTCCTAGTTTGTTTTAAGAAGTGAATACATACGATGAGCGAGAACAAATTTTTAAAAGTAGCGTCCGATGTGGAGGTGCGTTCAGTAATTCGTTTTTTACGGTTTAAAAAAATTTCTCCTATCGAAATCCATCGCGAATTGAAATCTGTATATGGAGATAACATAATGTCCGTTCAACATGTTCGAAAGTGGTGCCGGTGATTCGACTAAGGGCGAGAAGAGATGGCAGATGTGACACGCGCCGGATCAAGTCGTCATTCACTACGCTAGGCCTGCCGGAGCGTGTCAGATCTGCCATCTCTTCTCGCCCTTAGTCGAATCACCGGCACCACTTTCGAACATGTTGAACGGACATTATGTTATCTCCATATACAGATTTCAATTCGCGATGGATTTCGATAGGAGAAATTTTTTTAAACTGTAAAAAACGAATTACCGAACGCACCTCCACATCGGACGCTACTTTTAAAAATTTGTTCTCGCTCATCGTATGTATTCACTTCTTAAAACAAACTAGGAATGAAAACAGGATGTCAATGTATTCTAGACCCTTTTAGCTACTGAATGAGACCACACCCAACCGGATCAGTCCATTATTACCGGAATTATAAGAGAGGGAACCTTACTTTTTGAACGTCCCTCGTATATCATGTACCTATGTATTTATGTACGTATTACGTATTATTATTATAAATATGTATACCCATATATTTCTCGTCAACATCCTACTTACCACTAGTAGTTAATACGTTTGGTACTACTGTAGTTTGCACCACAATTACTAGTTGTGGTATTCAATAGTAGTAAAACAAGTAGTTGATTCCTTAAGTATTACTAGTGAATACAACAACTACTAGTTAACTACTAGTTGTGATATACACTACTGGTAAAACTAGTAGTTGATACCTTAAGTACTACTAGTGAACACCACAACTACTAGTTAACTACTAGTTGTGATATTCACTAGTGGTACAACTTGTAGTTGATACCTTAAGTACTACTAGTGAACACTACAACTACTAGTTAACTACTAGTTATGGTATTCACTAGTGGTAAAACTAGTAGCTGATACCTTAAGTACTACTAGTGAACACTACAACTACTAGTTAACTACTAGTTATGGTATTCACTAGTGGTAAAACTAGTAGTTGATACCTTAAGTACTATTGGTGAATACCACCACTACTAGTTAACTACCAGTTGTGGTATTCACTAGTGGTAAAAGTAGTAGTTGATACCTTAAGTACTACTAGTGAATACCACAACTAGTAGTTAACTACTAGTTGTGATATTCACTAGTGGTAAAACTAGTAGTTGATACCTTAAGTACTACTAGTGAATAACACCACTGCTAGTTAACTACCAGTTGTAGTATTCACTAGTGGTACAACTTGTTGTTGATACCTTAAGTGCTACTAGTGAATACCACACCTAGTAGTTAACTAGTAGTTGTAGTATTCACTAGTAGTAAAACTAGTAGTTTTTGTGATTATTACTAGTATTTTTCTGTACGGGTGAGCGTACAGGACTATCGATCATTGAAAATTATCAACTTTTGAATTTTGTATTCAAGCATTGACGCGCTCAGAACTTTTTCTTGAGCTTGGCAGGAATTTAAAAGAGAATAAAGGAGACTCGAATTCGACTTTGTGTTTACGTATCTTTTTATTTTTATACGATCAGTAATATAACCGAATTTTGATTCATTTGTAAAACGTAAAAACCGCAGTGGTTTAACAACGACATCACTAGATATCTTTCGAATTATCAAGAAAACTGAAAATATAATAATGTCGAAATACCTCGAAGATTTGAAAGTCAAGAAAATCATGTCCGAGGTTTTGCACTGTTTTGCCCTTGATACATCTTTATTTCGAGATTTAAATTATGATAATGAAGACGTTGAATCTAATCATAAGCTGCATCTTTTTAATGTAATTTGCCAAAAGTTGTTCAATTAGGATTTTTTTTTAAACAAAATATTCCAAACAGCAGCAAGTTAGCAAACGACGAAGGCTACATAAAAATATCCTTCTTAATTATCAATAAAAAAAAAAAAAATTATCGCTTTTTTCTAACATATAATTTTATCAGCGTAGGATACAAAATAATGAAAAAATATTTCCATGTTTTCATTAATTTTATAAGTTTCATCTCATGTGTAAAATTATTCATATTGGTGCCCTTATCGTATTTATTATGTTATTTCATGTACTTTAATGGAATATTGTAACTTTGTTTTAGAAAAAATGACATAGATATATCTTTAATGTTGATAAAAAAAAATGTTAGCATTTCTCTGTAATACATAATTTTATAATTGTGTGTAAGATACAAATAAAAAATTTCATAATAATGAATCTGATGTCTCTGTACATGTACTTCAAGATATCTTTTTAATACAGGATTACAAATTTCGTTTTAGTAGTGAAGGTGAATATCGAAAAATTGAAACATTTGATAGTGCTTTTGGAGCAGAATTATAATACAAATTGAAAAATTTCAAATAACTTGAAAATCGAGTGATATAATGCATTTTATACAACTCCAACGTTTTCCTGTCTATTACTTATACACTTTTTTTTGCCTGCATAGAGCGGGGCAGGTTATACTACGCCTCAAAACATATGCACGCACGCTATAGGAGTTGGGTATCTAGTTTATACATATACATAGATAATTCGTTCCTTTATTCGTGCATAAAGTTTTTACATATAAAAATAATACAAGTGGGAGTGGAAGCAGGAATAAAAATGAAGCCGAGAACAAAGAAAGAGGAAGGATGATTGAGAGGAAGAAAGAGAAGAAAAAGAATGAGAGAAATAAAGATAGAGAGAGAATGTGTGGAATGTGTGTGTGAGAGAGAGGGAGCCTGCAAGACAATAGAAGAGAGAGACAATAAACAATAATTTTTTTTTATGAATTCATCCTTCAAATCTACAACGTTTTTATAGAATAACGGCCCCCTAGTATCCAAGACGGGTGAGCAGGCGATCGGCTCAAATCTAACTTAATTACAAAAAAAAAAAAATGAATAAATAAATAGCAAAAAATAAAAACGAATATATAAAAGTAAAACACTATACAGTTACAAAAAAAAGTGAGAAACAACTGGCCAAGCTAAGGGGTAGGAGAAGTCAGGGTGAAGGGTTCCAACTTGAACGTTCATTCATCCAGCAAAGTCAACACATATTTACTCACCATCCGCTTAAACGCATTCAAACCCGCATTTTTTATTTCAACTGGCAGACCGTTGTAAGCCGCAAAATAATGAACAGACAGACAGAACATTTATTAATATTGAATGTTTTTTTGATTCATAAAACAAATGATCTATACGGCCCCCAATACCCTAATAAGGGTGAGTAGAGGGCCAGCTCCTCTCTGCTTTCAATAAAAACAAAAAACAAACATAGACAGAGGGAAGAGGCGAAGGGGTGACTGCATTCAGGGCACCCAACCAACGAAACAAATCAGACATATTCATCCATCAAAACAAGACCATGCATATTATCGAGAAGAACAGAGAGAGCAGTGAGAATGAAGGAGAGGGAAAGAGTTTGAAGTTCTGTTTCTGAAATTTTACAGGAGTACTGAATCCTTCTCAAAAGATGTGTTGAAATTCACATCCAATGCCCAAGGGCTCAAGGATCTTTTTGTAGGAATGTACTTCATCAAAGAGTTCAACTTCAATTGGTAGTTCGACATTAAAACGAATCTAACCATGGTACTTGCTTAGTCACTTTCATTCCATTTGTTAGGGCTTGACCTCTTATATGGATTTACGACCTGACTGGAACACGCGTGGTCATATTTTATAATGAAGATGTTTTCAAAATAGTTTTTCAGAAAATGAGTCCGCATGAAAATAGTCATTCTTCAAATAATAAAAATTATATTCTGAAAGGTTTTTAATTTTCTATAAAGCCTAATAATGTGTTGTAAATTCCAATTGAAATTTTTATAGTTTATTGTTTTTCATCGCTAGAAATTTAATGTGTTTAGAAGACCACCAAAATTACCTTGCACACTGTGAAACATTCAAAGATCTGGAAGTCTGATTATTAGGGCCATTCAATATTTCAAATAACCGCAAGAGCTGTTGAGACATGATCGAGCTTTTATTCCAACTCTGCGTGTTAAAAAAGTAAAAAAAAACACACTGTCTACGCAACGACCTCGTTTCAACTCTTGAGAGAATTGTTTCGTCTGCGTCAATTAGGGTATTTTTTCCGTCGTCTAATTCGTTCGGTATATTCATCGTGTAACGCATATCAAACACCTTGGCGTAATTTATCACTGTCATCTTATCACGTTGATACATCCCTTTTCCTAACTTTATCAATGCATTCGTCGAGGATGAAGCCGATGGCAGTACGCAAGAGGTATTAATAATTCAGCAAACGATATTTGTATCATTAATCTACAGCAATAAGCGATCGCGAATTATATGATTCGCGTCCGTCGTGACATCGCCCCCAGCAAGCTTACAAGCGTTGGAACGCGCACCGGGCGTGAAACGCGCTCAATGCGACGCGAATTTAAAAATCGTACATTGTACGCGCCAACTTTTGGAATTGGCGAAGAAGCACGCAACAGTGAATTATGGCTTTTCCAGATAAGCTTTTTTCATTCATTCCAACTGTCACTAAGTATGACATTATAAAACAAACAATACGACGCAGACACCTGCGATGTATTTGGTTGATTTTTTCAACGCCGGAGGTAGCAAGCAGAGAAAGAAATATTCCGCTATTCGCGTTTTTTTTTTTGGCCTTTGAAAACGTCTTCGCGCGTATTTTCGTATTTTAATAAAGAAAAGTACTCATAATTTTTCGCGATTTAACATTCGCGCAGGGGAAGGAAAAGCACGAAAAAAAAATACACATAGATACGGGTAAGTGTATGTTTATTGTTTAAAAGCGAAACGAGAAGAGAAAAGTAATTCTCGCAGAAAGCTCTTGACAAATTTCACGGTAGAAAGTAGATTTCATTTGTTTTCAGAACTCTCGAAAATTCTAATGAAAAAGTAATTTGTTAGGAGTTTTTAAGAGTACGAACGAGACGACGTCGCGTTTGCGATACGAGGCCTAGTTACGGCGTTCGTTCTAGATTTTCTTCAATTTTACATACTGGCGGCTCGCGTTTTCACGTTTTGTCTTAGTTAACGAGACGAACACCGAAGGTTCCGCATGATGGGGAGAATTTTTAACGAGATAAGCGAATTTCCATTAATGACTGTTCCGTCTTAACGATAGCATGATTATTTGGGAGCGTATGAGAGAAAATGAAGACGAATGAGTTGTGGTTCGCGATCACGAATAGGTTATGCAACCCATTTAACGTCTTGCGAGCAGTCTACAATAAAACTGATGAATAAATTACACACTCGGTTTCCCTCAAATATTGTCATTTTCGAATGTTTCACCCGTGACGAATAAGTTGCATACTCGGTTTGCCCTAAATATGATGAGATTGCGAACTCTTCGTTGGCGTCGGGTAAGTTGCATACCCAGTTCACCGTAAATTTGAAAAAACATCGAATACATCGTCAGCGATAAATAAGGTGCCTAATAAGTTTGCCTTGAAAATGGGGAATTACAGATTTAACATTGGTGATGAATAATTTGCATATTCAGTTTGCCGTGGATTTTGCGAACAAAAAAAAACAAAAACGGATTGTTGTAATTGCTAATGAAAATTAAATAAAAATATCTGCGAATGAAAAAAAAACTTGATATGTGTAAGCAGCCATGCCATATTCTTGGAGCCGAATTTCTATAGAATCAGGTACGATATCTCTTCTAAAAAATGAAATCACCTCCAAATCCTCTCCAAATCCAGTTGGGAGGAACTGAACCTGGATATGTTCGTGTCCTTGACTCACTCTATCATATGATTGGTATGATAAAATATTTCCACCTTTCCAACTAACCACCTTACATTTCTAAAGCTAAACCTATCTCTTTAATTCTACTAAAAATCACCAATGAAATTGAAAGTGATAAAATTCGAAATTTTTTTAACAAAGAAATGAAGATAATTATTATTCGGTTGGGAATTAGGGAAATTATTTTTAAATGTTGAAACATACCTAACTAGGATGAATATTTATACCGTTCCACAAAGTTTCTTCGTTGTCCATTAGAGGCCAACTCTTACGATGCCCGGCCCGAATTTACCTAACAATTTTTAGCTGCATTTTTTAGTTATTACGATTAAACTTTTTTCAGAGGGAGTGGCCTGATGGGAGTGGGTTCGGGAAGTTCCATGTTTCAGACCAAAAGGATTCCATACCTGAGAAATACATGGAGAGGTTTTTTAAACTTTTTCATTCGGGTGGAGAAAAGTGGATCAGTTAGGCTGAGGGAGGCAAAAAAGTTAGAACAGGGGTTGAAAATTCATCTTACGAATTTTTTATAATGGTATTTCATATTTTTATAGTTTTCGTTGCGAATAAATTTTTGAGAAAAAAAAAAGATGAGTATTAAATTCCTTTCATATTCATTTATTAAAAATCTTCGATTCCTAAATTTTCCTTTTATTATCATAAAAATTCTTTTCGCATAACATGTTTCACAAAAATAGATCGAAAATATATTTGGATTAGAGTAAATAATTTTTACAACATTTCCAACATCATGTTATTTCTCAGTCAATCATCATTACCAACTCAAGCATTGCTTTCGTTATTTCAATTTATAACTCTCCTCTCCCACTCAAATAAACTTTCCGACCAAAAGTCACCTTCACACTAGACGGACTCGGCACAACTGCGATTTCACTCTCGTTTAATCTCTTCTGTTACAAATACAAACGACGAAGCGCCGTTTACGCATTCGTCGCATCCCATAAATTATGTATGTTGAATTTGGAAACGCTCCAGCGAAGGCGATTTATCTTCTCATACCTTCGCAAGAAAAAACCTTCGCGAATTGAAAGTCTTACGTCGAGAAAGCTGAGAACGAGGAAAAAATTTCTTCAAATTTAACTCGCCGTATCGAGCCACCAATCGGAAAACGCGTCGAAATATAATTTTTCACCGTTACAAATCCATCACGTAAACGCGAAAACTCATTAGTCATTCGATAACAATTTCACGCACCTCGCATACACTTGCGGCAACATATTTTATTCGATTGGTACATTTGATAAAAATTATTCTCCGTATGGATTCGCTTTTCCATCATCACTCTCAATACGAGAGAGATTTTTTTTTTCATTTGGCATCTTCGAGTCTTAATTACTTACGAGAACTTTCGAGTTCGGTGTTTTTGTTTCGATATTTTAAACGATTAAAAAGTATTGCGAAATAAATAACGTAGACATAAAACCGACGAAAAAAGGTCATAAATGACGTAAAACTTTATAATAGAGTTGTCAATTTTATTCAGACGAGAACTAAAAAAAAGCATATCACGCGTCAATATAGACGGCATTTTAGAAATAACTTTTTCCCACCAGTAATTCAGCTACATTCACACTCCTCAGCATAGCCAAAATCATTTCTTATACGTGAAGTATTTTGCTAGAAGATGTTGTGAAGAGAATATATGTAGAAATATGCAAAAATCATAGATCTTCGAAAAAAAATTTACCTTATTTTTTTTCAGCACATAGGATGAATGGTTTGAAATTCACTAACTTGTTCAGGGTGTTTCACATCAATAGGAACTCTTTCATACCACATATATAATGGCTACTCATGTGATTCTCATGTATGATTATTCTGAATTTCTAACTGGAGCTTGTTCTGGTTTGGTAATAACGTTGCTGAACCCTTCAAGACAACAGGCCACACCAAATACCAAGTCTGAAAACCCCTACCCTATCCCTTCCAAAAAATAATCATATAAACACATATGTATTTCTCAAATTATTACTATTTGAGGCTCCTCAAATTATCTTCAAATCCTACTCAAATTATGATAAACCATCATTTTGGATCCATTTTGATTCAAATTCAAGTAGTTGTATTCTGGTTCACAACTAACAGTACATACGAAGTTTGATCTTTCCAAGTCGATTTGGTGAGGAGATATGCTTTAACTCTCTTTAAAATACTCTCAGGAAGCTCAAATTTTGATATTTGCTCTTTTATATAAGATCAAAAACAAAAAAGTCGAGCTCTTTGCCCCTTCTCCAGCCTCCCTCAAAATTTGAGTGATCCACCATTTTTAGTTTTTTCGAAAAAACAAAAAAAGCAATTTCGTTAGATTTTTAAGAAGAGTTTTTCTTCAAGTTTTAAGCGAATTTCATAAATACCCGCCTACGCAATGCGTGGAGAGAAATATACATACCAAAAAGTTGGAAATTTATCATATGAATACAAATGGTCTGAAACGCAAAGATTTGAAGACCCCACTCATCCCCGAGCCCCCTTACCAAATCAGGTAGGCTGAGCTATCGTAAAAATATTACATATTTCTTCATTAAATGTAAGTCCACTTAGCCTCCCTGACTATAGACCTGCTGCCCTGAATATTCAAAAAAATTTACCGATCTCCTTTCATTGTACCGCTACCCAAACCCAAATCAAGTAGGCAGTAATAGCTATTGTTTTTAATCAAACCTCGGCTAGAAAATAAGTTTTCCATAAAGTTTTTCTGCGAAAATGTCTATTTCAAAATCGAAGATGGATAAAATTATGCGGCTGTTCCTTAAATGAAAACGACCTAATGTAGTATTTGCGGCAAAAAAAATTACTGACAGCGCAGGAGTGTACGGGCAAAATAAAATCACAGAACAACGATCGATTTTTCATTTTTTTTTTTTTTCTTGAATACCTTTGATAAATGTTTCATTGATATATATATTTTTAATTTTTATGAACCCTTACTTCATCAAAACACACTTTGGATGAATGGGGCAATGTTATTAGCTCTAAAGCTCGAAAAAACTTAATGTCAATATTTTTTGATTTTTTCATCATTTTTTTTTTTTTTTTTTAGAAAATTTTTTCTCGAAATCCACATAAGAGGAGAATATGTAGTTAGCCCTGAAATATGGAGTTTTTAATAACTTGTGTGGTATAAATTATTGGTACAGACATGTGTTAGAAAAAAGCTAGGTCATCTCACGAATGCTAACCGAAAACGTAACAGCATTTTCCTTAATCTGTTTCAAGGTTACCCTTTAAGACACCGATTACGAGTGCTCTCTAATCCCATAGCACCAAAAATTACGAAACAATAAATCGACCAGCATTAAACCAAAATACAATATAAAATAGATACTAAATGACGGAACAGTTATATAACTCCTATTCATAATTAAAAGTATTTCTTTATTTTGTTTCGAACACTGCGATTGTGTTCCTACACTTGATAAAAAAAAAAAAAATTGTTGAAAGTAGGGAAATCAAGAGGAGAAAAATAATGAAAAAGTTTGAAAATTAAGGAAAATTTGGTCATTTTTTCCCAATACCATTGAAAGAGATGCTATCAATCCAACGTTTGAAAAATTCTTCATTACCCAGTACGATACTCCAACATATTATATACTAGTAGGATTTTACTAAGACAGCTTTAATCGAAAAAAGAATAATGAAAATTCCCCCCCTCCCCCTAACAAAAAATTGTACGCATTAAAAATTAGAAGCAAATGATTTTTTGGGTTTTTACAGGTATTCAGAATAGGTATCTTCCCAGGGAATGTGATGCGGAATGGATTGGGGGATACAAATAATTTTTTTGAACATTATCAATACAACATTTTTCAAACTTATCTGCATTTATTAAAAACTCATCTAAAAAAAAGAAAGAAAATTCTTCGTGCCCGCATCCAGTTACCAGCTCGTCAACGCTACCGAAGCGAAGATTTATCGCGTTCCGAATAAAAGTCGGCCGCCACGCTGACCCGATATTACTTATGCTAAACATGTATGGATACGAGGACTGTATACGTAATACGCAAAAGAAGGAAGCGGCTTTATCGAACGAAAGCGTATATTTCGGCAAAATATACATGCAGACGAAAACGCTCCTCGACGGAGTTCAGTCGCCTGGGCGCGCGAACGACGTGAAATAATATCATTAGCGAGCGAGATATTAACCATACACGTTTTCTAGAAAATTACATATTGTTCGTTTTGCTTTCGCAAATTACAAAGAACGGAAAATGAAATTAAATTATCTCGGTTTGTATATAAATCGACGCGAACACCGAAGAATCGCTGGGCGGATTAAGCGTCGTATGGAGCGTACGCAAGTCGTTTGCTCGTAAAACTTTTATCGCGTACGAGAATATAAAATTGAATTTAGCGAATTACCGCGGCTTTGTAATTACGAATGATCGAATTGAACGGATTACTGTCGAGTTCGAGCACGTCACGCTATCTCGATAGGTGGCGATGTCTAAGTAACGAGTCGTAGCTCAGGTATAGCTAAAGTATTTCGATAAGATCGTTCGTCATCTAACACAGCGTACGGATACGAAGTATTGGGTTTCCAACGATCGCGATGTCCGCAGCAACGAGCGAGCAAGTGGAAAACTTTCGACACCCGGTAACGGTGCGATAAAGCTTTCTTGTAAATAGTTGCCATTGTTTTGATACTTACCTATCGAAATTGTCAATCAAC
This sequence comes from Phenacoccus solenopsis, assembly GCA_009761765.1. Lineage (NCBI taxonomy): Eukaryota > Metazoa > Arthropoda > Insecta > Hemiptera > Pseudococcidae > Phenacoccus > Phenacoccus solenopsis. The sequence continues at coordinate 12,764,299 of CM019755.1, read as the reverse complement.
CTTGCCACTGAGAAAAGGCTAAACTTTTCTCATCGACGGATTTTTTGCCCTCGTAGGTTTCGTAATCAACGACGGAACTCGAACGATGAGTCGAAGCGGGCGAAACTTAACCGACGTTCTATTCATAAAGGCGACGTCTCGTTTTAATTTCATCGAGAATTTTTTTCCTTCCACACTTTTTTGCCCGGCCAAATTTTCCATGAAACTTGGGATTCGGCGGAGTTGCGAATATCGACGCAGAACGCGATAAAAACGATGCGAATGGATATTGAAAAGCTGCTTTCACGGGTGAAGACGCCTACGCTGTGTATCGCTTACAATATCTCTTTAATTTTATGGAGTGCACTATTCAATTTGCAAAGCTATCAAGAGGTATTTAATGTCTTTCATTCAGCCGGCGAAACTTTAACGTAGATCCTATCTTTGAAGAGAGCTAATCCACCTTATACACGGGAACCCAATACGGCGATAGATTTACATTTTAGCGTGTAAATAAGCGTGTTCGACAAAACATCGGCAGCCGCCTGATAGCCAAATTAACCCGAGCAGGTATTTTTCGCCATATGAAGCGAATCGATTAAAACAGGATCGCGTTTTGGTTCGATTGAACGCGCGCAACGCTGGTAAACATCAAAGATACGTCGACGGTAACAATATGCGGTGGTAAATCAACCCGGTGGCGCGAACGCTCGAATAAATTATTTATTGTAATTTCAAAGACGATCGTTCCCCTATTGCAAAAATTTCGTTTATTGACGAGCTCGAAACGCGGAAGTCACTAATGATATGAGGTCTTTGATTGCAGCGTACATGAAAGAAAAGAAACTCGCGGAGTCTTTTGATTAACCGTTCCGCGTATACGCGTACATGTTTACATAACCCACACATCCAAACAAAGGTACCTATTTTCAATTTCACCATAAGTTGATGTAATTGCTTCCACCACAAACCACATGAGAAGCCAGCCAGATCGATACCATTTATTAATCGTGTCCCTTCTTCGTTCCGAAAGAAGTAGTAGCCCGTTCGAAAATCATTTCGTGTGATACATTCGTTTTAATTGGCCCACGTGTTTGATAGGATGTCGAACTTTTGCCTTGAAATTTGACGAAGAAGCTTTTCGGAGCTTCATATGGTGCTTATCTAATCTTACGCAGATTGTATGGTTCTGTTATGTTGCAATACAACTGAGAGCAATGGGACCAACGTCCTTTTATCATAAGTTACATGGAAACTGAATCGACGCACATACATGGATTTTAATTGAAGGGTGAACATTTTTTGGTGATTTTATTTTATTGCTTTTTCAAAAGCAACTGATTTTTCAGGAAAATTCATAAGAATTGAATTCCCCATTAAATATAGGATGTTCTATCTCTTCACGAGCTCCTTCATATAACAATTTGACTATTCGTATGACATTCACGTATGAGAGTTATGCCTACTGTAATTGTTGACCAAAATTCAAAAATTCTTATCTCATTATTATCGAAGTCAGATAAAAATGTAGAGCAATATACATTGTGGTGTCAATGAAAAATAATTGTAGCAGAGGGAAAGGATAAGTAGGAAGAACTCATAACATTATTTGTGATAAGAAGTATACCATACTCCAAATTCACTTCCATACAATACATGATGTTGAAGGGGAGGAAGAGAGGTTATCGACCTGAAAATATGGTGGGGGTACATGAATGGTCGGAAATTTTTTACTGTGATGTCATATCATGACATGAGCCCAAGTCATCAAGTCATTATGATTTTAGCTTCCCGAGTGAATTTGGAAGAGAGTTGGAGCAAATAACGGCTTTTAAAGTTGTAATTGTTGTAGGAAATTTTATGAATGTACCATTTCTCTCATCACCCAGCCGACCTTGAAGGGTCAAATTTTGTATGTAGGGTTAGTAGGGTTAGTTGATAACCAGAATATGACCGTTTAAATTTGGGTCAAAATGGATCCAAAACGGCTGATCGTAAAAGCATTATTTAAAGAAAACGTGTAAAAGAAATAGACAATAGACAATATATTTAACAAAATACTAGATATAAAATTTCTTATTAGAGAAAGCGAGAAAGTGATAAAAATGAAGGAGGGAGAGAGAGAGAGAGAGAGAGGGGAGAGAGAGAGATAGACAGAATAGACAGACAAACAAACAGATAGAAAGATACATAGATATATAGAAAGATAGGAGGAAGAGGAGGGAAGTAGGAAGGAAGTAAGAGGAAGAGAGATGATTACAATAGATAGACAAACCAGACAATGTAGACAGATAAAAACAGACAGACAGACATAGATAGATAGACAGATAGATAGATAGATAGATAGACAGGGACGGACCGAGCGGGGGGTGTAGGGGGGTGCTCACCCCCCCAGAGGTTTTGCGCAGTCGGCAAAAGTCGGCAAATCGACATTGGTGAGAAAAATTCGACAATTCCTGTTTCACTTGTCTCAGTAACAGCGAAAATTTAACAATAAATAATTAAATCAAACAAAGAAACATATGTATTTGCGCATTGTTTTGCTTACTCTGCTCGAAGCTTTTCTATTTTCGAATTTTGTCTACGCTAGGAGTGGTAATGTCGCCATCTGAGAAGGAGATACTGAATATCGGAAATGAACGAGATTAATGAAAACTGATGTTCCATTAAAATTAATATTGTTTCAGTTCAATTTCAATTGATATTATATGGTTTAAATTTATCTCAAAATAATGCTGGAGAATTGGAAACTGGAGAAGTACTCAGTCCCTTCAGTGATAACAACTTTTTTCATTCTCAACAAAAAAAATCCTACTTAATATTTTTGGATTTTTTTTTATTGATTTTTTTTTGTAATTTAAACTTATTGTTTTTCCATCATTTTAATTTTTTTTATTGTTTTGTTTTAAATTGTTGAATATTTTATCGCCTTGGTTTCATTTTTCCTTTATTTATTCGAATCTAGTTTTTTAGTTTTTAGGTTTTCATTTTTTTTTTTTCGTTATACCGGGTGACTACTTGATTAGAGCACCCAACGAGACAAAATTAGCTAAAGGTGAAACAATTCAATACATTTATGTGTATTTTTGACAACAAAAGTATAATTTAAAATTTTGTATTTTATTTTACGATAGACGCTTTTAAGCATTAAATAAATTTTATTTATGTCATTTATTCTTGCTAATATCATCCAAATACATGATTTATTTCTATGAGTGTAAGATTTTTGCGCTTGGAGTGCTCCAATCAAGTAATCACCTGGTATTTTAGCAATTATCTTCAGTTCGAAACATTACTCCATTTTTGTACATTTGTTTTCATCTTATAATTTTTTCTTTTTTTCATGATATCTTTCATTGTTGCATTTTTTAGTTTTCGGAATTTTTCATTTTTAACAATATTATTGTTTAATTTTTAGACTTCCCAACTTGTTTGCTTTCTAATTTTTTTTTTTTTTATTACAAAAATTTTTCTATTTTATTACGTTGTTTTGTGATATGGATTTTTTTTTTAATTTATCCATTTTCCCATCAATGTTTTCTTTAATTCTTGAATTTCCTTTTTTTTTTTTTTAATTTGAAAAAAATCAATTTTTAGATATTCTTTATATTTCTGGTTTTGCATTTAAAAAACATTTTTGTTCTTTTCTGATTTCTGTATTATCTTAAGAAATTACTTCGTGACTTGATAGTTTTAAAAATTCAACATCCGTTTTTATTCACCAAAATTTAAAATGATTCAGAATATCCATTTTACATTATCAAAATAATTAAACTTGTACGGTGTATCACCTTCTCAGGCAGTTCGAAAAACGACTGCACTTTGATTTTTTTAATTGCTTCTCTGTGTTCTTTGAATTCGTAGGCAAATATAAATGTGATATTACTCGTACATCAAATTACAAATCAATCAATCGTAGTCGGAAAATTGAAAATACCAGTCGGCATTTTTAGATTTTCACCCCCCCAGAGTGCCAAGGCTCGGCCCGTCTCTGTAGATAGATACAAACTGATAGGTGGGTAGAAAAACAAGGATAGATAAACGAATAAAGGACAAACAAAGATAACTGGATAATGATAGACCAACAAGTAAGCGTACAGGTATAGAGAAATAAAAATAAACATACAAATATAGACATATACAATATACATGTGGAGCGACAGAGACAGTCTAAGAAGGACAGCTCAACTAGAGAAACAAACAGACAGAGATAGATAGACAGATAGATATACAGATAGATACAAACACATAGGTGGGCAGAAAAACAAAGATAGATAAACGAATAAAGGACGAACAAAGATAACTGAACAATGATAGACCAACAAGTAAGCGTACAGATATAGAGAAACAAAAATAAACATATACAATATACATGTGGAGCGACAGAGACAGTCTAAGAAAGACAGCTCAACTAGAGAAACAAACAGACAGAGATAGATAGATAGATAGATAGACAGATAGATACAAACACATAGGTGGGCAGAAAAACAAAGATAGATAAACAAATGAAGGACGAACAAAGATAACTGAACAATGATAGAAATGCTTCAACCTGTTCTCTTGCATTTTATAACTAGTGATTACAGACGTTTTATACGCAGACTGTTCTTTCTGATTACATATGAAAAAATAGATCAGTCAAGAACACCGGTATATTCGAATTTCAGTTTCTTGAATGCATTTAAATTAGAGTTGGAATAACAAATAGCTCTATAAGAAGTTTTTGATTCATAAAACCTCTTGAATCTTTCATATCCTCTCATCAAATTTACCTAAAAAAGCCAAAATTTATATATGGAGTTGAATTTGGGTGAAAATGGATACAAAGAGCTGGTTGTCAAAGTTTGATAATAGCTGAAGTAATCTGTGTTCTATATTCTAAATTCACCTGCGCGCATGATGTTGATAGACAGATATCTAGACATTGGTAAGGCATACATTTCTTATTTTACAAATGAAGGTTGTTTCTTATCCTTTCTAAACACCCGGTAATATTTCAATATGGAACACTATAAATTCATGGACATCTTTGTTTTCCTCGCGATCAGTCAACATTCTCTATATAAACGGAAATAGAAATGGAAAGCTAAAGGAAAGATAACTTCGACTGCTTGGAGATTGAATTAAACAGAGTTCATAGCGGTTTTGTACCATCCAAGATTAATTTCGTCGACAAAATGCGCGGTTAAGAGCAAGACAAACACGTTATTTTTTACCACTGACCGTTGAATAAATTACGCGGTCGCGAAGCACTCAAAGGACGATTTTAGTCATCACTCGGTGGCATACAGGCGACCATATAATTAAGGGTATAGCGACGACGTTATGGGATATGATTGCAGCTTCGACGATGATGAAGGAACGGGCGGTACACGACGTTGGCGCGAAATAAGGGACGTAAATAAAACTTATCAATCATTCGGTTGTCCAGAACGGTGCTCGTATCCAGTAGTTGTTAAGGGGTGCGACACAGCAACGGAGAGGCTTTCCTTACCCCATCGACCCGCTTGTCAAGGATTACCGCTTATGAATGATGTTAACCCCGGCAGCATCCTTCTCGCCTTTTTTCTTATTTCAGCATAATACATTATTTCGCTGTCAGCTATTTTTCATGGTCTCCGAAAAAATAAAACATTATAAAAAGAAATAGGTGATAAATTAAAATAAAACGAAGAAAAAATTTCCTCGTTACGGGCTCCGGCGTTGCTGGAAATGCGAAAAAAATCGCCTACGAGATATAATACCGAAAATTACAAAAGAAAGGTTTAAAGACAATGTAATATGCGAAAGGACATAGTCGAAAAATGCGTTTGAAAAGAATAACTGCTTCACGATAAAATGTCCTTTTTTGAAATCCTCCTTCGTTGGTGGCTTTTTAATGGTTTGGTAAACGATAAATATGTCGCGAATGGTGAGAAATTAACAACATGTAATTTCACTTTCAATCTTTTTTTTAATCGTCTCATCGCGTTTTCAATGGTGAGCTTCTCGTCGAGCTAATCGTCGATGCTCGAGTAATTTCGGTTATGAAAAAGAATTAATTTTTACCATTAGGCTTACGCCGTCACTGGAAAACTCATGGACGAACGAGAGGATCTTTATCGCCCTCGGCGACGTATTCAATTTATTAGCGTATTATAAAGAAGCGGGAAAAAATTCAATTTGAAAGATTGTAAAAGGTATTCGGTATCTGTACTCCAGGCCATCGCCATTTATCCCGTCTCATGAATAAGGTAGAGTAAACGACGGTTTTTCATTTACTTTATTTTTGACCCGAACGAACGCGTCGGACGGCCAATCTTGTCTATTTTCATCGCGAAATTGCTCGTACGCTTTCGACTAAATATCGAGGGCGCTTTTATTATTTGATTTTTATGTTAAACTATTCCAGCCCCGCCGTGTAGCAAAAATAAGGAAACTCAGGTGGATAAATGCGGTCTCTGCCTTTATTAATTTTTACTAGCGACGTTCGCTCGTCGGTAACAGTCTTTTTTCCTTTTTTAATATTTGATTTGCTAACAGAAATACGAATCATCGAAAACATACTGGATAATGTTTTCCTATCGCTCGAGTTACATCGGTGTTTTCTTTTCATAACGCACTTTTCGAGTTTCTTTCAAGTTTCTCTTCTTTTCTCTCTCTCCGTTTCGAAGATAGAAAAAGTGTTATTTTGAAGTTTTATTCAGCAGTTCCTGATGATGTTAGAGGATAGCGTTGGGTAACCATTGACGATGTTTCACGTTAATTTGATGCTCGCTGGTAATTTCATCGGTCGCTAGGTGGCTAATTATCGAGGTATTCAACGTGAGTCTTTGTCGCTGCATGGTTCGTTTTAAATTACCGATGGAATTGCGTCGGATATAATTTCGCTTTTGGAAGTATCGATTTTTACGATGGCGTTCGTTCTAGATGTATTTTTTTTTCTATTTAGTCATGCTGTGCTACAAACATTTTTGTCTTAAATTTATCTGTATTTTAAAATGTTTGAAAAAAATGTGAATAAAAATATAAAGAATAAAAATACGACTAGAATCATTAATAAAAATTTAATAGAGGAATAGAATTGTAGATTGTCATGATTGGGATTAAAATTAGAAACAAAAATAGAAATAATGATTCGGATAAGTGGAAATGAGAATTTTAATAGGATAAGGAATTGGCATAATGATAAAAACAGAGTTGTGTATGGAAACATGAGCGGAAGAGGATACGGTAAAAAATGAGGCCAATAACAGGATCATGGTTAGGAATGAAACTCAACGAAGGCAATTTTGGGCAATTGTATTGGGTACACGTAAGACTAATAATAGGATTAAGGTTAGGAATAAAATTCAGTGCACGTTTTGAATGGCAAGAAAAATTGTACTGGGATAAAAATTAAGGACAGAGTAGGATTAGGAAGAATTATAAATCTATGATTACTACAGGAATTAAAAACAAGTATCGAGTTCACGTTTAGAAACAACAATGAAAATCTAAATAGGGTGAAATACAAATATAAACAATAATACGATTTGGACAAGGAATAAACTGAGCTTGGGTTTAGGAATGAGAATTGGAATGATATTAAGGAATGAGGTTGAACGATTTAAAATAAAAATAAGAATGACAATAATAATAGGAATGAAAACTGTCTTTATCTGTGCGTCTGTCCTTTTGTCTGTGTGTCGGTCTTTGTCAGACTGTATTTGTTGGTGTATCTGTGTTGGACTGTCTCTGTCACTCTACATGTATATGTTTATATTTGTATGTTAATTTTTGTTTCTCTATATCTGTACGCTTATTTGTTGGTCTATCATTGTTCAGTTATCTTTGTTCATTCGTTTATCTATCTTTGTTTTTCTGCCCACCTATGTGTTTGTATCTATCTGTCTGTCTATCTATCTATCTATCTCTGTCTGTTTGTTTCTCTAGTTAAGCTGTCCTTCTTAGACTGTCTCTATTGCTCCACATGTATATTGTATATGTCTATATTTGTATGTTTATTTTTGTTTCTCTATATCTGTACGCTTGCTTGTTGGTCACGCTTTCATAGAAAATATGAATTGTAATCTACCATATTGTAATGCCGAGAAGATCTGTCTTCATAATCGTGTATTGTACACTATACCAGTGTAAAATATGATGAAATCATCTGTGTAATAGACTAGTCTTTCTAAAAGCATATTAATGACACTTCTAATTCTATGATATTGTGTCAAAAAATTCACCCGAATGGGCAGGTTTAGGATTGGGTTTTTCTACAAGTGATTTCTGATCATCTATATTAGTTCTTGTTGATTTATGAGAAAATTGGTGGCCAGTACCAATATTTCAACCCCTTCATTGCATGTTACAACTTGGCTCTTAACCAGCTTGTACATTCCAGTATAATTGCAAGCTTCAAGTTCTGTAATTCACTGAATTTGAATGAAGTGGAACTATCAGCTTTGAATAGATCTATAATGAAATATTTCTAACTTTGATGCAACTTCTCATCCCTTTCGAAAATTAATTTGAAGGCTAGATTTCGGATATCTAACACAAGTTTTGAGTTACGAATGACCTAAATAAAATCTTATAGGTCAATTAATTCATCTAATGTTGCATTTTCTACATCCATCAAACTTACTTTGAAGTTTTAGAATCTAAAACTATTCATGTTGTCCCTTCTGCTCTCCTTAGTACTTGAGAATTCAAATTAAATGCCTGTCTTGAATTGAATCAAACATGTATTTATATGGACGGGTTGGGTGAAAAATTTCAGCTACAAATAAACATAAGTCGACAAAGGCTCCTTACTTCATCAAGTCAACTATAATTTCTTGAATTCTCATCGAAAACTAGACAAAATTAATAATTACTTTGATTTGAATAAGTTCGCATACCCAAGCACTTAAGATTGTGAGAGTTTGTTTATGGTAATCGGCAACCTAATTTACCAACAATATCTAGTCGACGAGAAAGTTGAAGTGTGTTGAAGAACGTTCCTTACTACGTAATACAATATACATAAATGTAAAAAGAGTAAAGAGTTGAATGAATTTTTACCAACCTCGCAATAGCACAACAAGATGAAGCACATATTATGTCTGTACAAACAATAAATTACTCAATGATATTAAAAAAACAATCCCACGCACCAAAAAATAGCAATAAGAACAAAGCTCAAGAAACAAAAAACTGCACAATGTGCGCAGGCCTAAGAAAGACTGGTTCTCTTATCAGCCGGGCACTAGTATTTATAAACGTAGAGCTTGCATCCTTACCAAACGTAATCCCCCACCATGATGCGCGCGCATATTATGATACAAAACAACAAGAGCAGTGTTCAGTTTTTCTCGTTGTGCATTCAGCGGAACTATACGAACTTCATTTCATTGAACCTTATCGTTACCTATTTTACGAATTAAATGCTGCATGAGTACAGAGGGAAGAATTTCTGAATATTTTTCAGTTTCATTTCTTATCGATTAATGCTGATCGGTGTCATCATAATGAATGATGGTATTTCACGAAACGGTTGTTATTTAGATTTCGAATGAAATATTATTTATAAACATGAAAAAAAAGAAACACACACACACCAACGTACACCTGTTTTCCTTTTGTCAATTCCCTATTCGCTTACGAAAATGTAATAAATCAATTATTGTATGCATTACATATTCGCATGCGCTTCAATAAATATGCCAAGAAGAATGGCATTTCTGCGCCTGCGTAAAACATTTTACCATTGGAAAAAAACACGACCCTTGTTTTCCACAATTCTTAATCATCACTCGTTTCCGTATGAATTGAAAACTCATTAAGGTTAATCTAAATTAATTTTTTGAACTCTTGGCGTTGATTAAACGCGAAATTCGTCCGTTTCGAGCGTAAACTTGTAAATGTTAATCGTTACAATTGTTTATAGGGCGTTTACGTTTAAAATTAAACGTCTAAAAGACGAGAATTGTCGGGGTATATTTTTCAAAATATTTACCCAACGTTAATCCGTGCGACATAATAGGATTTCACCTCAATCAAGGCTTAATTTATTTTTAAATGGAAACGAATTACAAAAGGTAAGACCGGACGAGAATCAGGGGGACGTATTGTCGAAAAAATCCCCGTCGTTGGCAATATTTCACGCGAGCTTAATTTACATCTTAGCGTTACTAGTTATGCAGTTGTTGGCTTAATTAAAAAAAAGGAACGTTTACTTACATTGAAAACATTTTCGTCGTCCGTTATTTCGAACGATTAAAACAGACTTCTTAATGAATGCAAATTATTTGTTAAATCGCCGCGCAGCCGATTGTAATTCAAACTGCGTGTACGCCCCTAAGTACACAAAAAGCCTTATACCCGCTGTAATCGACATTTCATAATATTCGAGGCCATTTTGCTCAACAGAATGGCCCAATTTAGAAGACACAGGGATATGGGGCTGTGAGGATTCGTCAACTTATCGCTGGGCTATGACTAATTTAACGGAAAGGCGGGGAAATTAATCAGTCGAAAATTTATACCGAAGAAAAAAGCCATAAAGAACCCTTTCGTTGTGTTCATAATCCGGCCAAATTATTCAGATATTCTTCCTTTTTAAATTTTATGAATATTTATACCCGAAGCGAGCCGAAATTGAGATAAATTTCCTTTGTATTCATTTCGAGTTATTTTTATACTTTCCTCGACGGAAACGTGATATCGAATGGTACCCGTACCAGATATAGCTGATTGAGTAGTTATTAAAAAATAAATTCGGAGATGGTTTCGAGGAGGAAGGAATATTTTGATTCAAAATTAATTCCACGCCGAGCTAAAGTTTCTTAGTTATAACCACGAAACACGTGGAAAATGCGAAAACAAAGAATGCCCTTAGGCTAGTTCAAGGTAAGGTGATGAAAATACGGAACAGTATACACGCTTGGTTCATTATGGCAGAGCTCGAGGTATACTGATTTCTTACATATATCGCGAGGTTTTAGCATGCGCCGCTCGTTACAGCTTGTCAGCATAAGCTAAAGAAACCAGCAACATAATTCACCGAAGCGAAGAAGTAGCGAAACGATGTAACCAAATTAATAAGTAATTACTTGCGAGTCTAGTCGATGCGTTTTTCGCGCCCGTATATATTAAAATGAACTTTCAAGCTACGATTGAACGTAGTTGAGTATGTGAAGTAAACTCCACGAAGCGGTAGCGTTCCGAGGATAAACGTTATTTCAAAGGAAATCGGACGTAAAGGTAATGCAAGGATTAAGTTTAGGATTTTAGGATTGGAAATGTGGGAGCCCGTTCGGCATGCTATGGTATTCCTTCTCGTAATGGCAAAATTCCCAATTCGCCTGCTGCACCGTTTAAGTGCTTACTTTATCGGTGTTTTCTTCGAACGCCTTTAAGCTGCCGCTTTTTTCCAGCTCTTATTCACGTACAGCGCTTAAATACCGCGATCAATCTTGTTTCCTTAAATGTAGATTTGAAGTAAAGCATGAAAATTTACCCCCTTTTTCCTTTTCTCATTCTTTCAACCATCAAGTATATATATGTCTAATTAGATGCCCTCATGAGGGGATAATTCACTTTTAACTTCGAACCAGCATCAATGTTATCGAAAGACAAAGGCCTTACAATACCTCGACAGAGTAAAAATTTCACCAAGCTGAAATCCAATAAGACTAATAACTGGCAACTAAATAAAACATCATGATATTTTTACGACGAGAAAAATAACGACCATACATCAAGACCCTGCTACTTTTTTATTTCACCACCAAAATTTTCCCTAGAGACCTCCAAATGAAACATCGCACGTTCATTAACGATATATCCCAACTCCGATATCTTATTTTCACGACAAAATCCAAAAGTGAAAAAAAAAAACATTCACTCCGTCGTACCACACAAACCACATCGATGCAAAAATTCTTTCACCAACTCTCTACGATACGAGCTCGGCCCATACAACCGTGGAAATGACACCGATTTTTCCAGCTTTACGTTGGCAACACGGGCATTAAATATCGTAAATGGGAGTTACGATTCGTCGTAATTTATCCCTTCGAATGAGCAAAAGTAATGCGTTTTTCAAAGAAGAATCGACAACCGCCTAAATAACCGAGTCGATATAACGCTTCAATTTAAGGGGCCGCAATCGTCCTGTTATTCTCGATCTGCTCTTCCGTCTCACTCGACGTTCTGCTTCCGGCCGATGTTTGCGCGCCTACCGAGCAAAAGAGCCCTTTTTTCTTTCGCAAAAAATCACTTAACCGATTCCGTATTCTTTCGACAAAACATCTTTCGTATTGTTTGCCAAAAAGAAAACGCACTGAATACCAATTATCGCTCTGTAACGAATGTCGGTCGGTGTTCGCTTTGCGAAAATGAAAATGACCACATAACGCGAGCCATTTTAGCCTTAACGCGGCCCGACTAAACAATAAGAGTAAACTTTCATTATCGATTTCGTGTTTGGAAAATAAAAATATCGAACATGAACGGTCAATAATAGCGAAAAAGTTACTGAATTATATCATATTTTTGTTCGCAATGTACATATTATCTACTTCACATAAGCTGTATAATGCTGAATGAGCGTAGCAAATTCATATCTTCAACTTTGCATTACTATATGCTCAACTATTCAACATACCTTTTTTTCACTACACTTCGCCTTTACAAGCATCATAATAATGGAAGTGGGCGTGCCCTTTGCTTTAATGTCACACACAGCATAATGTACCGCAAAACTCCCCCTTCAACTCATACATAATGATAGAAAGGGGCGCGGTTTTAAGTTAACATTAGTAGAAAAAGGAATTCATATCATACAAATGCTAATTTTTGAATTTTTAACATCATAACATTTTTAAACAAATCGATTACAATTCCATTCTCGTTTCAGTCTAAAATACAAACTTAGGGACTTAAATTTACTCAAGGAATTGAAAATCATCACTCTAAGAAATAAAATCCGCAGATCTGTATCATTCAAAAATTCGGCTCTAATAGTACAACTTTGCTGTTTACATTTTTCTTTCTTACTATCTATTACATGATTCATTTTCTAAACTGATTCGAACAGACTATGCAAATTTTCTATTTCATCATTATAATCTAAATGATTACCCAAGTGAAAGAAAAGCTATATAAATTACTTGGGTTTTTGCCGAAAATACGTTTATAAATTACCAATTGATATTTCTCTCGAATACTTGGTTATGTTTGCTTCTCATTCATCAAAGAAAACTGTAGATGTCTATTTTGAAACTAAATACGTAAATATTTCGCCGAATAGATGGATTTTCGGAAACTTGGAAGGTATATTCAATTCACTCGACTAAAAGGTAAACTCATTATAAATATTTACATTTCCAAGCATAAAAATCGAAACGCCCTATTCAAAAAGTTTCGTTGACATTTCGGATCACTTTCATACACACTCCAAAGTCGAAATTCGAAAGGGGAATCCTTTAGGATATTTTCCATCTGAATAATGTTGATTCACCGCGAATAAATGACATGCGGTTGATAACTAGTACGTCACTGGTATGATGTGAGATAGCAAAAATAAATAAAATAAAAAATAATTCGTAAGCAGTTACTCCGCATCATCTGAGATCAGCATTTTTATGTTCATTCAAATATGCTGGGAAACGTTTATCTCACATCATCAGCATGGAAAAATGTAAATGATAACAGTATGAATATTGAATATGTTATCATAATCTTCATCATAATGAAAAACTGTGGACAAATTTCAAACTCTCATATCTCACGTCAGTCCCTTTGGCAAGTAGGGTAGGCAAACCACCATACATAAATGTGATATGAGTAGCTCCACATGTAGTATGAAGGAAATCAGAATGAAATGAAACACCCTATATTTACAGGTAACTGAAGAAATTTTTTTCTTATTATTACTGTCATTTGTTTTACTTTCATCGAAATTGGAAAATTTCATTTGCCCATTAGAACGGCTTGAAATTTTTTACCATGCAACCTAGCCAGGTTGATGCTCGTTGTTATGATATCATTGCGCATTCGTATAAACGAATATTTTCTTCCTTGAAGACGTTTTTTCCTCTAACTCCCATACAAATTCACTTGGGAAGCTAAAATCAGGATATGTTAGTCATTTAGGCTCATTTTATCATATGACAACAGAATAAAGAATTTTCGACCTTTCATGTACCATCACCACATTTTGAGGCCGATAATCCCTCCTTCTCCTCTCCAATATCATGTGTGTAGGTGAATTTGTAATATAGCATACTTCTTATACCCAATACTCATATGAATTTATATAATTACATTTTTACTGATTGAGGCTCCGTAAGCTTGCGGTTTTTGAGGTTGGTTATGCGCGAGAGTATTGAAGAATAAAAAGTCTTAGTAGACTGACGAACGTTTATTGAGTCGTAGTACAAACGGATCGCGTTACGAGACTGAATCTATCACCAGTTCTCGCCAACGTTCTTTTTCTTAAGATTACGTAAAAAATACAGAGTAGGGTGACGTCACCCGCGCTGTCGCTAAGGGTAGGAAAAGGCGAACCAGTTTTTTTGTTGGTGTATTGCCCAGCCGGGAGATTGCAAAGAGACCGCGTACGTGAGGCAGGATAGAGGATGAAAAGTCATAAAAGGGAGAGCGAAGAAAGGTCGGGAAGGAACGAGACATAACGGGACGTGGACAATACGCTGATAATCGAGAAAGCGCGAGACGCTGAAAGATGGTCGCCGCAAGCTCTACTCAAATTTTGATAATCCGCCATTTTAGATCCATACATCATATTTTAGTCACCAGAAAGATTCATTTCCTAGGGATATTTATCCGAACAGCTATATTCCTGACACAATTTTTAATTATTTCTTTAGTCAGAACAATGTTATGACCAATGGTACGGAGGTGCTTCGCGACTTTACCGGCAGCATGGTTTTGTTCATACTGCTCAACGATGGATTGTATGCGCGTTTGCATTCCCACCCACTTTTTCTTCGGTGCCACTTTGACTCGCTTCCCAAGTGCCAACTCCGCTAAGCATGACTCAGTATATACCAGGGGCAAGTCCTTCTTCCTCGTTCTCTGCATTGCTTTTATTAGGGATTCTTGTTCAGGGAGTTGGCTGAGTACTCTTTCGGGTACGCTGGCCAACTCCGTCCGTAGAATTTGTGACGATGACAGCTGCAGGTTATCAGTAGCGACGCGTTTCAGTCGGCTGGTGATTTCCTCCGCAGCGCTTTTCTCGACATTCGGCGGGTGCGTGTGCGCAGATTGTACTGGTCCTTTGAAAACTGTCAGATCAGCAACATTCAGTGGTTCATTAGTGATGGCTCGAGCAATGCACTCGCGCTGCTTCACCAAGCGACATTCCTAGTACACTTTGCCGCGTTGGGCCTTCGACTTGTAATAGACATAGCCATCGGTGTGCAATTTCTTGTCAACTATTTTCACTGCTATCTTCTTCAAAAAAAAACGTAAGCAGCCATGCCGCATTACTGGAGCGGAGTTTTTAACTGGGGCTTGTTTTGATTTAGTAATAACCTTGCTTAACCGTTCATCACTACAGGCCACACCCAATACCAAGTCTGAAAACCCCTCCCTATCCTTTCCAAAAACACTTAAGAAGTTGAATTTGGCACAAATGTAGTATTTCTTGCCATGAAATAATCATGCGAACACATATTTCTCAAATTATAACTATTTGAGGGTCCTCAAATTATCTTCAAATTTTGTAAATCCGCCATTTTGGATCCATTTTGACTCAAATTTAAGTGGTTATATTCTGGTCACAAACTAATCCTACACACAAAGTTTGACCATTCTAGGCCGATTTGGTGATGAGATATGGAAGATTCATGAAATTTCCTGCAGCAATTTCCCCTCCAAAAGCCGTTTTTTGCTCTAACTCCCCTCCAAAATCACTGAGGAAGCTAAAATCAAAATACGTTTGTCACTTGGGCTCATTTTATCATATGACACAGCAATAAAAAATTTTCGACCCCTCCTGTACCCCCACCACTATTTTAGGTTGATAACCCCGCCTTCCCCCTCCAACATCATGTATGGAAGTGAATTCGGGATATAGTATACAACTTATCCCCAATAACCATATGAATTCATATTAATTACATTTTTACCAACTTGAGGCTCCTCAAGCTCTACTCAAAATTTTGATAATCCGCCATTTTGAATCCATTTTGATCCAAATTCAAGAGGTCATATTGTGGTCACCAACTAACCTCACACACAAAATTTGACCTCTTTAACTTGATTTGGTGGGGAGATATGGAAGATTCAAGAAATTTCATGACTCAAAACTTCCTCAAAAAGCCGTTTTTTGATCTAACTCCTCTCAATATGCACTTAAGAAGCTGAAATTTGGATATGTTAGTATCCGTGACTCACTCTTTCATATGAAATCAAAAACGAAAAATTTGAGCTATTTGCCCTTCTCCAGCCCCCTCAAAATTTGAGTGATCCGCCATTTTGAAATTTATCGAAAAAACAAAAAAACTATTTTTGCGTATTTGCAAGAAGAGTTCCTCACCGAATTTTGAGCGAATTTTATCCACACCCGCCTGCGCAAAGTGAGTGACACAAAAAACGCAATTTTCTCAAAAACAGGTTTTTGCTAACTCGCCTCAAAATGCACTTAGGAAGCTGAAATTTAAATATGTTGGTGTCCGTGACTCACTCTTTCATATGAGATCAAAAACGAAAAATTTGAGCTATTTGCCTCTTCTCCAGCCCCCCTCAAAATTTGAGTGATCCGCCATTTTGAAAGTTTTCGAAATAACAAAAAAAATACTTCTGCACATTTTCAAGAAGAGTTCCTCACCAAATTTTGAGCGAATTTTATGAATACTCGCCGGCGCTACGCGTGGGGAAAAAAATATATATATATATACCAAAAAGTTGGACATTTGCCAGATGATTACAAATGGTCTGAAACGCAAAGATTTGAAGACCGCACCCTCCCCGACCTTCCCTTTCCAAATCAGGTAGGCTGTAATAGCTATCGTTTTGTTAAAAACTCAGCTAACAAGTGAAACAAAACGAGTTCAATACGCATGTAACGTTCATACAAAGAATATGACAAGGTATCGCTTGCAATTTCCGTTCCATGGAAAAATAAATTTGGTAAAAATGTTGTATCAATTCAGAAAATAAAACGTTCGTAGAAATTTAATTCGGAAAAATGTCCTTCGGAAATAAATCTTTCGGAATCATTGTATTCGGTCTTCTTTTAGTTCGGAAAAAGAGTATTCGGAAAAATTCCGAGAACCAAAATTTAGACATAACGGTGTCCGCAATTTCCTCTTTTATGTGAGATAAAACAAAAATGTTGAGCGATTGGTCCCTTCTCCTGCTCCCTCAAAATAACTTACTGCTGCTATTTTAAGGCAGGTTGACGGCGCCAACGCGGTGGCACGTTATCTATGTTGGCTATGTTAAGCTAGGTATTGATATAATGTGCTTGTTGGTTGTGCTGTACCAGCTATAATTATACTGACTTATTGCCTTCTTACTTTTTGAAGTCAAGTCATTCATTGTGAAAGACAATTATTGCTTATCATAATATTAACTTATGAAGTTAAATGGAAAAATATTTTCTATCTATACTTTCATGAATACAATTCATGAATACTTACATCGGCGCACGAGATTTCCTCGATAGCTCGCCGGTTGGGTCCTACTCTATGACTATTATTTATTGCAATAAGTTGAATCAAACATTTAAAAAAAAAGAACTACGAAAGATAATTGCAAACCCCTTCTTATCAAAATTTGAGGCAATTTTCGCTTATAATACATCCGATTTGTCTACAAACCCGCTGGAACAATACGAATAATACTCAATTTCCACGAAACTTCCATGCCCACAGGGATGAAAACTCTCGTAACTAGATTTCTAAAAATGCCATAAAACCGCGAAAAAACAATACCATCCTGTGCGGTTAAAAATATCTCGGCTTTGTTCGTCCGCACAGCAGTGCCCGAATAAAAAGCGCAGAAAAATCCTCCGAATAGGCTATTTTTCCGCTTCTCAACGCGCGCCAATTTATAACGCCAATTTCACGCGTCTGCTGCTGCGAGCAAGAGAAAAAAAGAAAAAAAGAGGTAAAAGTATTTAATTAAACACTTACCAGCAACAAAAACGCTCCGAAGGCGACGCAAAAAACTAATGGACCAGCTAAATCAGCATCTTGTAAAATATAAGCATCGGTGGTACGAAACGGATTTAACACACTCAGCGTCTACAATGATAAAAAAAATTACTTCAATAAATCATTCTTAACTACGTGTAAATTCCGCTCGTCGTGTACGAAAATATTCAACGCCGAATAAGACGTCGCGGATTTTTTTCCCCTTCGTCGTCGTAATCACGAGTTGAATAAAATAAGCGCGTTGTTTTACAACCGTCGAAAGAAATACGCTCGTTTTAACTGATCGATTAGAATAATTCGTTTATTCGCGAAGTAGCGAATAGCTATAGGCCAGCTGGTTCGGCAGTAAAATAAATGCTGTACGTTCGATTCGAACGCTTATTCGACGTATCGAATAATTTTATAATCTCGATTCGCCTGACCTTATATAAACTTGTCTCGTACACGAACACACTCATTTTCTGCTTTTGATATCAAACGATTTTCCATCAAAAAGCGTTAAAACGCGATTACACGAGCTGTCACTCATTCGGGCGATTTTTACGCCGCTCCGGGTCGGCGTATTCGCGCGCAAAATTCCTTCGTAATTACCGGAATGGAGAAAGTTTAAAATTCACGCCGTTTCGAAATCTTTAGTGAACGAAAATTTTTCGCCAAACTGTAATCTCTAACGACTTGTTAGGCTGTTGACGCGAAATCATAAAAGTTGAAAAACTTTTTCCTGCGCTTCACTCTAAAACGGTTGTAAATAAAACTTGAATATTTTACCAGCCCTTTAAATTAGTTCCGAAGAAATTAGTACGTTTTCTACGACTTTCGCCGGAGCTCAGTTATTTTTTTCGCTCGCAAATAGTCTTAACTTTTTACCGTTTTCGTTGATTGGTCCAGGTTTCGCCCTCGTCATTCGTCTCGGGCGATATTGTCGAATATTCTTCATTAATCTAGTTACACTAGGGCACTGTAGATAAGGGTATGCTGGTTCGTCATTTTTTTCCTTACGAAGTCCGTCGACGAAGTTATTTCACCGCTAGAACGAAGCTTACTTGCAACGATATGATATCAACGTTGACAGTCTTCTTAAGGGAGAAAATGAAACCTAACATACTCGTATTTATAGAACCCTAGTCATCCCATACCGCGTGCGTACTCTGGGCGACTATTTGCAAATTGAAAGTCTGCTTAAGAAACCACAGAGGGCGCCAATCAAACACACCAGTTAAAATTACCTACAACTTTTTCACGTCAAATCGATCCCACACCTGCAAGAAACTATCCCCTAAGTGGCTTCATAAATGATACCAAGTCTCAAAAAATGCACTCGCTAGTTCACCGCATCCTAATTTATCATGCTCGTTAATTTACAAACGTACGTTTCCATCAACCCAATAAAGCATTAACACCGCAAGGTTAAAAGCAACAATTCAAATTACACTCGCCTCGTAGGCGTACACCGGGCCTATTCTCGGGTGTAAAAATTACGCCGCGGTTACCATACAAGGGACAGCGTTTGATAAACAGCTCGCAAAAGACGCTCGTAAATTTCTATACGTCGACGAAAACGAATCGGCATTCGTTGCAAATTATTTTACACGAAATTTATGGCCTCCAGTCGAACCGAATCTATTACTCGGAGTCGGATGATAAATTCGAAAAAATTAGTCTATTATTGGTTTTATATAAGCGATGATAAATACGGAAGTAGTTATTTCCGAACGAAAGTTATACGCGATCTTTGCGCCATGTCGTGTCGATGATTTGTTGGGGTTTACGATATCAACGCGGTCGTCGTGACTGCTAAGAAACGATGAAAAATTACCTCCACCGGAATCCACCCCCGATGCTTTGGACTTCTTTCGTTTATTCATTAAAACTTCCCGCAGGATAATTTGAAGCGGAAAATTTGTCGAATGATCGCGCAAAGTACACCCTTTCGAATGGAGAATCGTAACTCGATACTCGTTAAAAAATGCTGTCGTGTTCGTACAACAAAAAATATCGTAAGCATTTGTCGATGCGAATAAAACATTTTTATAACTCGACAATAAAATTTTATGACTTGTTTTATCGATATCGTTTCCTAGTCTTCAAGCAGTCATTACCAACTTGTTGCCGGAGGCTCTTCACAATTTTTACAGTGGAATCATAAACACTCATGTATGCCCCTACGAGATAATAATCGATCTTCATTTCCATAAATTCTATAAGTCACCCAAAGACGTAATCATTTTGCTCAGACTACACACGGTAAAATCACTTTGCCTATGACAACCATCTCTGCTCTTCACAGAATTGAATAAATAAAAAAATTTAAAACAAAAAAACGAAACTGATATAATTTTACGATCTTGAACGCACTTTAAATTTTCCAACTTCTTTCTTTCATTTCATGCTTAGCCTGCAATCTGTTGCAAAATAAGAAAACTGCTATGAAGTTACAACGATGGAAGCGCTATCTACAAGAGCAGTTGAAAAACATCTTTCAAGGTTTTATCAACAGATAACGCTACTAATTATGTAAAATGGGGAGGAATTGGAAGGCGTAATGGCTTCTTATTTAATTTTTTTTATCATTTTCAGCATCAAATTATAAAGAGGGAAGGAAGAAAATGTATTCTAGTGTTTCCTTACCAGATGAACTTTTTTTTCAATTTTTGAGGCAGGTCTGAAAAGGAAAAAACAAATACGTAAGCAGCCATGCCACATTATTGGAGTTGAGTTTTTAATTGAGGCTTGTTCAGGTTTGCAAATAATGTTGCTCAACCCCTTCATGTCTATAGGCCACACCTGATACCAAGTCTGAAAACCCATGCCCTATACCTTCCAAAACCACTTGGGAAATAAAATTTACAACAAATATGTTATTTCTTTCCATGCAATAATCATATGAACGCATATTTTGTAAATTACAGATACTTGAGACTATTCAAATTATCTTTCAAATTTTTGCAATCCGCCATTTTGAATCCATTTTGACCCAAATTTGAGAGGTCGTATTTTGGTCATCAACTAACCCTACACACAAGATTTGACCTTACTAGGTAAATTTGGTGAGGAGATATAGAAGATCCATGACATTTGTAGCAGCAATTTCCCCTCCAAAAACTGTTTTTAGCTGAGTTTTTAACAAAACGATAGCTATTACAGCCTACCTGATTTGGGAAGGGAAGGTCGGGGGAGGGTGGGATCTTCAAATCTTTGCGTTTCAGACCATTTGTAATCATCTGGCAAATGTCCAACTTTTTGGTATATATATTTTTTTTTTCCAACGCGTAGCGCCGGCGAGTATTCATAAAATTCGCTCAAAATTTGGTGAGAGACTCTTCTTGAAAATGCGCAAAAATATTTTTTTGTTTTTTCGATAAATTTCAAAATGGCGGATCACTCAAATTTTGAGGGGAGCTGGAGAAGGGGCAAATAGCTCAAATTTTTGGTTTTTGATTTCATATGAAAGAGTGAGTCACGGATACTAACATATCCAAATTTCAGCTTCAAGTGCATATTGAGAGGAGTTAGATCAAAAAACGGCTTTTTGAGGAAGTTTTGAGTCATGAAATTTCTTGAATCTTCCATATCTCCCCACCAAATCAAGTTAAAGAGGTCAAATTTTGTGTGTGAGGTTAGTTGGTGACCACAATATGACCTCTTGAATTTGGATCAAAATGGATTCAAAATGGCGGATTATCAAAATTTTGAGTAGAGCTTGAGGAGCCTCAAGTTGGTAAAAATGTAATTAATATGAATTCATATGGTTATTGGGGATAAGTTGTATACTATATCCCGAATTCACTTCCATACATGATGTTGGAGGGGGAAGGCGGGGTTACCAACCTAAAATAGTGGTGGGGGTACAGGAGGGGTCGAAAATTTTTTATTGCTGTGTCATATGATAAAATGAGCCCAAGTGACAAACGTATTTTGATTTTAGCTTCCTCAGTGATTTTGGAGGGGAGTTAGAGCAAAAAACGGCTTTTGGAGGGGAAATTGCTGCAGGAAATTTCATGAATCTTCCATATCTCATCACCAAATCGGCCTAGAATGGTCAAACTTTGTGTGTAGGATTAGTTTGTGACCAGAACATAACCACTTAAATTTGAGTCAAAATGGATCCAAAATGGCGGATTTACAAAATTTGAAGATAATTTGAGGACCCTCAAATAGTTATAATTTGAGAAATATGTGTTCGCATGATTATTTCATGGCAAGAAATACTACATTTGTGCCAAATTGAACTTCTTAAGTGTTTTTGGAAAGGATAGGGTAGGGGTTTTCAGACTTGGTATTGGGTGTGGCCTGTAGTCATGAACGGTTGAGCATGGTTATTACTAAATCAAAACAAGCCCCAGTTAAAAACTCAGCTCCAGTAATGCGGCATGGCTGCTTACGTTTTTTTTTTTTTGCTTTGACTCTCCTCTAAGTTCACTTGGAAAGCTAAAATTAGAATAGGTTAGTCACTTGGGCTCATTTTATCATATGAAATTACAATAAGAAATTTTTGACCTTTTATGTACGCCCCCCCCCACATTTTGAGTTGGATACCTCTTTATTTTCACCTCAAATATCATGTGTGAAGATGAATTTGGAATATAGTATGCTTCTCATCACCAATAATAACATGAGTGTTCATATAAATCGCATTTTTATAAATTTGAGACACCTGAAGCTTCATTCAGATTTTGATAATCCTCCATTTTGGATTTATCTCGATTCAAATAATTCAAGAGGTCACATTCTGGTCATCGAAATAACTTTACACACAAAGTTTGATCTCTGTAGGTTGATTTGGTGAAGAGACATGAAAGATATGAGAAATTTCATGATTCATAGCATCCTCAAAAAGTAGTTTTTCCTTTAATTTCCTCCCATATTAAACTTGAGGAAGCTGAAATTCTGATATGTTAGTGTCCATGGCCGACTCTTTCATATGAGATCGAAAACGAAAATTTTGAGCTGTTTGCCTCTTCTTTACCCTCCTTCAAAATTTGAATGATCCGACTTTTTGAGGTGTATCGGAAAAACAAAACAGCAATTTTTTCGCATTTCCAACAAGAGTTTCTCACCAAATTTTGAGCAAATTTCATGAATACCCACTGAGTCTACGCGCGGGAGAGAGGAATATATGTATTATACACACTAAACAGTTGGACATTCTGGAAAGTAAATATTTGATGACCTTCCCTCCCCGACTCCTATTAGGTAGGCTGTAATAGCTATAATTTTATTGAATGTTCAACTACAAAGTAAGCATACATACCACATTGCTGGAAATGAGCTTTGTTCGTAAATAACGTTGCTAACCCCTTCATACCTACAGACCACACCAATACAGATTTTGAACCCCCTCCCTCCCCCGCTATCTCTTCCAAAACCACCTAAGAAGCTGAGTTCAGATACGTGGCACTTCATACCTACGTATGATAATCACACCAGGTGACTACTTGATTCAAGCATCCAAGCGCAAAAATCTTTCCCACATGGAAATAAATTACTTACTTGAATGATATGAGCAAGAATAAATGGCATACAAATAAAATTTATTTAATGGTTAAAAGCATTTATCAATGAAATGTAAAATTTTAAATTATACTTTCGCTGTCAAAAATACACATATGTATTTGCACTTATTCACCTTTTAATTAATTTTTTCGCGTGAGTGCTCGAATCAAGTAGTCATCCAGTATGAGATCATATTTTCCAAGTTTTAGCTATTCGAGGTTCCTTAAGCTCTCTTCAAATTTTGAAAATTTACCATATTGTATCCAGTTGCCCTAATGTAGCTCTGCCAACTAAGAATTGGGGTTGAAAAGGCTGTTAATTATACTTTGCATCAAAAAGTTGCACATCAATCCTCCACATGAAAATAAGGAATAATGTAGGCAAATTAAATGCCTTTATTACGATGAAGAATTGCTTATCCTATCCGCTTTACTTCAAAAATGCATTCAAATGTGGCAAATTAATTTCCAAGTTGTTCAAGTTATTTCAGCTTCAGGTTCAGGAACTGAGTAGGCAGTGGGCACCACCATGCACTTTGGCCATTTATAACCCATTATGCCCCACTTCTCATCACTACGTGGGTATCAAGGTCCCCATAAGGAGCCCATCTGATATAGTAACTACTTCGCAGTTGTATGAGCTGAGCAGTGTCAATAAGGATCCCATAATTGGAGTGCCAGCTTGTATGTCCTTAGCTCAACCATCATCATCAGGATTATATTCTATTGAGTTTAAGAAGATAAACAAGCCCGTCAGTGGTGGGAAAGACGTTGTGTTTGAGCCCTCACCGCCTCAACTTTGAATAAATATTTACTCCTGCTTCCTATTGAGGAGAGGCAGTGCCATAGCACATGGTCTACTGTCTCTTCTTCTAATTTACACCATCTACAGTTGGGATCCATTACCACTCTTAGTAGATATAGATGCCTATTTAGCTTACAATTCCGTTAAGATTTCTAAAACCATTTTCAGCTTCTTTCCATCCATTCTAAGAATTTGTTCTACAAATTCTTTACTTGGATTTTTGAAATGTATTTTCACCTGCCTCATTCCAGCTGCCTCTTTCCACCATGTCTGATGTTAAGCATTTGCCCAAGTGTCTAGAATGGTTTCAACTATACAGCGGAAGTTATTTGCGAATTTCTAAAATTCTTTGAAATTTTTATTTTTTATTTTTCATTTGTCATTAGGCCAAATGATTCAAAATTAACAAAAATCACTTTCAGAAAATGAAGCAAACGAGAAAACAATTACTTTGAAATTGGTTAAAAATTCGAGTAATTCTTCCAATGAAAAACGGAACACTTCTTTTCTCAGATTTAATTCCATGTAAAAGCACCGCGTTCAAACGCGTTCGTCTGATTTTTCCATCTTTACCTCCAATTTAAAACTTTTCTCGCAAATTCTGCAGAAAAAAGCTTCTTAATCATCATGAACGAACCCGGGAAAATTTTCTTCTAAACTGAAGTCCGTTGAACTTCCACAATAAAGCCCGCATGATTCTCCTTCAACGGAATCTCACCGTAAATAAAAAAATTCGCCCGCTTATTTAAAAAGTACGCTTTCGTCATTAAATTAAGCATAACCCTATGATGAAAGTGAGTATACCTCGAGTTCTCGAGTTGACAAATTGATATCGAACAGAAGCAGACCCATCGATAACACAGAGTTAAAAATAAAAATAACATTTCTTTTTCCTATTTCTTGTTTCGAAAATAATAAAAACTCGCGAGAAGAAGAAAAATCTCCCCCGAAGAAAACAGAAAACTAGAATGAGGAAAAAAAGAATCGGTAAATATGAAAGAAGAGAGAAAGTTGCACATCGGAAAGCCAACATACGACGAAAAGTTATTCAATATATTTCCAGAAAATGGGCAAAAATTGTTCCGACATCTGTGTGTGTTTGTGAAATCATTATTTCATAAATGTGGCACCATCTTGAATTATTTTTTCTTATACTTTCCGCTATAATCTATATAGGTCGTCGGGTCGCCTATAGACGATTACAACGGTACTTATGGCGCTATAAACTTCCAAGTTTTATATCGTTTAAAAAATACTAAAAATTCGATAATTTTAATTAACCGTATCCTTATCTAAAACCCCTAACTTCGGTCATGTCGATATTATACTGAAGAAAATCCATCCGGTTGCAAATAATAATCAAAAATAAATGTCTTTCGTTTTAGATAAACTTTTCAATGGTAGTTGAAGAAAAAAAAAGCGGCAGAAGCCGTATTAAAAAAAAAAAGAACCGTAAGTTACTTCATTAAGAAACTTCGCTAAACTTTTTATTTCTTCCGTTCTGAATTTTTTACATTAATTTTTCTATTTTTTTCTCTCTTTTACCGCTCAAGAATGAAGAAAACGGAGCGACGAAAAAAAAGGTCTAGAAAATGAATTTTAGACTTGCAAAATTCAACTTTCGATGTTTTCGAGCGGAATGAAATTACGAAAGAAAAACCCGTCAATTTTCATTCATTCCAGTACCACCTCTCATCACCATTGCTTTATTCTGCCATCCGATGTTCATTTTCATTGTCTTTTATTACGGTTTTAAATTCGCGATTATTCGAATAAAGAAAAATATTCTCCGATGATTTGCGATTTTTAAATTACGAATATGTATGCTTCTTTTGCTGCCTCTCGAATGATTATTCTCAACGTCTTAAAGGAAAGCGATTTTTCATTTGGGTATTCTAAAACCTTTGGCGTTGCTTTTCACGAATTTCATCAACTTAAAAAAAATATTTAGGATTCCAGAATACGACAGAATTTTTTTATTTCCAAGCCTCCAGATGATAAAATGAAGAAAGCTTTATTTACTCATAGCCGTCTCTCTCGCTACTACCTCTATTATTGAAAACAAAAAATTGTATACATTTCGAAATAATTTCACAGCAGGCTGAAAATAAATTGGAAGCCTCGAGGGAGGAAAGATGTATTTAAGATAGAAGTCATTATTCCAGTACCTCGATTAAATACATCAAATTACTTATTCATGTTTGTAAAAAAAAAAAAATAGTACAGAAAAGTGGTGCACATCACCCGAAGATAAATTGCTCTTTTTGTTCAAGGTCAAATTCGCCTCACATCTCGATAATACCTCCAACAGTCCGCTTCGCTGAACCACAATAGCTGTGGGAGATTCTTCACAAAAGAAAAAACTCCGAAGCAAGTTGCGTTCATACGATAAAATTTCTTTTCAAAGCGTAAATTTGGTTTAGCGAGAAATCCATAATTAAAAGAATTATAATAGGGAAAAATTTAACTCAACCAGCGTCGGACGCGAAACCTGCCAAACGCTCGAATTAAAATTCCCCGCGGTCTCGAACCATTAAAATATTAGTTTCACTTTAATTCTGATAAAGCCAAAAAAGCAGCAACGAAAAGCCGAATTATAACGGAGGCGGGCGCCCTGAGTGAAGGAAAAAAACCGAGGTCAAAAAAATACCAACGACATAAATATTCATTAATTAATGCTGTCGTCTTAATGGAAAATCCTTACTTTAACGCTCGTATTTCTAAATTAATTAATTACTTTTTCTGGCGCTGCACGATGATAAAGAGAAACCGAAGTCAGCGTTCGAATGGAATGGCTGTTGATGCTGGAGGGTAAAAATTATACCATTTTTATCGCACCATAGATTCAAATACTGAACCTTAAAGCTGAATTACTTTAGGCATTCGAAACATACGATGAGAAATAATTATTATCACGCTGGTTCTCGGTGTGCTAGTCGAGAATCATTTCACAAATTCCATAATAAAACTCCTGACACAAACGTTAAACGCTAGGTCCTCAACGGGAGGTTGAACCTTTTTCAAACCAGTTTTTTTAATTTTTCTCCCTTGTAGTATCAGTTACGAGAAAATCAATTATGTAATGAATTAATTTACATCAAATTACCAAAAAATTATGTCCAATACTTTTTTTTATATCGCTTACCGTTCAGTTATGAAATAACTTTAAAGATGGGGTATTAAATAAAATCACCTAGTTATTGTACGTCAGTCATTATAATATATTTTTCTCAGACACAAAGCCAAATATGAGAAAATTAGTGCTCGTATTAAATCTATTACCAATTTTCAACAAAAATGTGGGATTAGATATTTTCTGTCGCTGGTTATTATCATTAGACCATAAAGTGACCTTGGAGATGACTTGTTCAGTAACTCAATGATTTTTCATTTTTCAAGAATACTTTTTTGAGCTTTACTCTCTCATAGGAACAGATACGAAAATATGGTAATATAATGATCCCACATTTCAATTTTTTTTTTTCATGAATTAACACAGCACCCTACACCGCACATCTCAAGTAGACGTCACGTAGATAACTACGAATACAAAAAACAATTTCTTCTTATTTATGATTGCCTCATTTTTGATTTTTTTTTTTCGAAATTGATAGTCGGTAAGAGAGTTATGTTTGCGACAAAATGTAGGCCAAATTTCATGAAATCTCACCAGGGAGGAGGGGGGATAAAAAAATTTCCAAAACTGCCTCACGTACGTAATTAATAGACGCTCCCTTATTAGCAAAAAACTATGGAAAAATTGCACATTTTTCCATAGTTTTTTGTACTTCTTTGTAATTTCTGTGCACCTATTCATTCCACTACCATCAATTTTTTGGCAGTAATACAACGTACATTCCAAATTCTAGATGTTAGTGTTAACTGCACATTCCTGCTTAATTTGAATGTTTGGATAAAAATTTCAAAAAAAAGGATACTTCATGAAAAATTTGTGGAAAAAAAATCCAACACTTAGAGGCACTCATGGCACATCCACCCACAAAATATAACAGAAAATGAAATGTGGATTCATAAATAATTTTTAAAACATAAGTTCAATGGGACATTTTTTAGCTGAGTTTTTAACAAAACGATAGCTATTACAGCCTACCTGATTTGGGAAGGGAAGGTCGGGGGAGGGTGGGATCTTCAAATCTTTGCGTTTCAGACCATTTGTAATCATCTGGCAAATGTCCAACTTTTTGGTATATATATATATATTTTTTCCCCACGCGTAGCGCCGGCGACTATTCATAAAATTCGCTCAAAATTTGGTGAGAGACTCTTCTTGAAAATGCGCAAAAATGGTTTTTTTTGTTTTTTCGATAAATTTCAAAATGCCGGATCACGCAAATTTTGAGGGGGACTGGAGAAGGGGCAAATAGCTCAAATTTTTGGTTTTTGATTTCATATAAAAGAGTGAGTCACGGATACTAACATATTCAAATTTCAGCTTCTTGAGTGCATATTGAGAGGAGTTAGATCAAAAAACGGCTTTTTGAGGAAGTTTTGAGTCATGAAATTTCTTGAATCTTCCATATCTCCCCACCAAATCAAGTTAAAGAGGTCAAATTTTGTGTGTGAGGTTAGTTGGTGACCACAATATGACCTCTTGAATTTGGATCAAAATGGATTCAAAATGGCGGATTATCAAAATTTTGAGTAGAGCTTGAGGAGCCTCAAGTTGGTAAAAATGTAATTAATATGAATTCATATGGTTATTGGGGATAAGTTGTATACTATATCCCGAATTCACTTCCATACATGATGTTGGAGGGGGAAGGCGGGGTTACCAACCTAAAATAGTGGTGGGGGTACAGGAGGGGTCGAAAATTTTTTATTGCTGTGTCATATGATAAAATGAGCCCAAGTGACAAACGTATTTTGATTTTAGCTTCCTCAGTGATTTTGGAGGGGAGTTAGAGCAAAAAACGGCTTTTGGAGGGGAAATTGCTGCAGGAAATTTCATGAATCTTCCATATCTCATCACCAAATCGGCCTAGAATGGTCAAACTTTGTGTGTAGGATTAGTTTGTGACCAGAACATAACCACTTAAATTTGAGTCAAAATGGATCCAAAATGGCGGATTTACAAAATTTGAAGATAATTTGAGGACCCTCAAATAGTTATAATTTGAGAAATATGTGTTCGCATGATTATTTCATGGCAAGAAATACTACATTTGTGCCAAATTGAATTTCTTAAGTGTTTTTGGAAAGGATAGGGTAGGGGTTTTCAGACTTGGTATTGGGTGTGGCCTGTAGTGATGAACAGTTAAGCAAGGTTATTACTAAATCAAAACAAGCCTCAGTTAAAAACTCAGCTCCAGTAATGCGGCATGGCTGCTTACGTTTGTTTTTAATGTTATTTTCGCAAAACATAAAAAAATTCTCAATTTTTTCCGTAGTTATTCATACACTTTTCATTGTAGCTCCCCACCTACTCCCTCCACTGAAGCCAATTTTTTGTCAGTAATACCGCATCATATATACTACATTTTGACGCCAACAGCGTATCTCTATCTGCCTCGAATAACAATATAAAAATTTTCAAAGTTAATCACCGTCAGAGTGAAAAAAAAATCAAATTCTTAAATTTCAGCTCCTTCAGCAAATAAGGTAGGCAAACTATCATACTTGAGTACCGAATGAGTAGCTCTACATGTGGTATGAAGGAACTCGAATTAAGATGAAACATCCTATATATATATATATATTTTATTTTTGCAGCATTTCGTTTAGTTGCATAATATTTATGTGAACATCTAAAAGAATCTATTTTTTCGAGTAAATTTACTTTGGAGCGATTTCGGGTCAATGCTTTGTTGGTAGGGAGGGTATCATCATGAAACATTCTTAAGCAAAATTTTGGACCCCCAAACACTCCAGTTTTTTAGAGGGTCCGCTTAATGTGAAAAATGGATAGACATTTTTCTTGCAAACACAATAATGGTCAAGCATAAAAGTTAATTTGGTAATCGAGAAGGGCTTGAAAGATTCAAATAAATTAAATTTAGTAAACATTGGTTCATGCATTTCCTGTGAACAAAAAGTACAACATACGTTAATTTAACTTCTTATGTGGTTTTTGGAGGGAATAGATGGTGTTTTCAGTCTCTCTACAGTGTGTGTGTATGAAAGGGATAACATCATTACTTGTAAATTTGAACAAACTCTCATTGAAAACTCAGTTCTAGTAATTCAACGTGGGGGCTTACTCTTTTTTCAAACAAATTCAAAAAATGTCCAAAATCGATACCTCTTGAATGATTTAATATGCACCCAACTGCAAACTACATAAATTTACGTACGAATCAATGGAATAGCAGAGCACGGGAGAAACGAAGCACTAACTTGGATTCATTAAAATTCACAGATACATCGAGCAAAGGAATTTATATTAGAGGAACGCTATCAACTGTTTCAAGATTGCGCACGTCTGAATAGCAGTCTCCATTTCATATCTGACTGTCTCTTTGACGAAACAACTCGTCGAAAATCAACTGCCATAATACAAAAGACGTGAATAACGTTACCAAAGCTCTACCCTTATATCGCCCATACAACGAAGCAATATAATTACAAAGTTTAAGACTCACTCGATAAGATATTCTAAAGAATCTACAACGCCATCCAGCGCAGCGAACATCTGTTCCAAATAATTTGATTTGTTTCCGTTTTCAAGTGAGATTTTGCAAAAGGCAAAAAGAAAAGTTCGAAATCGTTTCACCATCAGCATGGGCCACTTTATGCTGTACTTAATATAGTAGCTATAGACTGGTACTCGATAGAGTATTTCCCCCCTCGATCTTCATTCTCTTTTGAAGCCTTTTCGGTTATGGCGATTTTGCGGTATCTACGCGTTGAATGCTCCTTTGGGAAAAACGTAGTGTCGCCGATTTCGTTTAAATTAAATTACGACTACGAGCACGATTCGTTTGTACTATTTACCATTACACCGGACTGGGAGAATTGGTGTGGTAGCGTTCGTTTTGGATTTTTTTTCCTCTTCGGCTAACCCTTAGCGACGTTTGTTCGTCTCCGGTCGTACGTATAAGCGAGAACAAAAATTATTCTGATTTATTCGCCATATATCGATTCGAACCGAGAGCCATTGTGAATCGTGTTTTCAAATTTATGGTAATTTTTCACCCTCCGCGTGTAAAGTGTTATGGCCACGCGCGATCCCCTCCTTCCACGGTACTTCGCGTCCAACGCGAGCATGATTACAGAAAATTATTTCGATTCACGTTTACAGACGGTATTATACGATGAGATGTTTATTAATAGAACATTAGCATTTATTTACAGGCTAGACGAATAAGTTGCCTAGTTATCACTCGATAAGGCGTTCGGTCGTATTCATCGTTTACTTCGCGAAGGCCAGCAGCTATCGCAAATGTGCTTATTTCGCACCAACATTCATTTTTAATCTTTTTAGCTGAGAATTTTTCATTAAAAATTCAGCTATCGCTATAGTAGTCTACGTGATTTGGTAAACAGGGAGAGGAAAAGAAGACTTCTTACTTTTACGTTTCATAATATTTGTAGTTGACTGAATGTTAATTAAGCTATATATGGGTGTATTAATGCATTTGATTCATTTTGATATTTCTTAGAACGTTTTGAAATGATTTTCTCAGATTTTTGATTCGACTTCAAATTACGCTTCACATAAACCCCAAAAAAAATTAAGGAAGCCCCGAAGTACTAAAATTTTCTATCCATAATGTCATACGATAGAACGAGATGAAAACAAAATATTCAAATTTCAGTTTTTCAATTAAATATGACACAAAATTGAAGCAAAAAATGGATGGGTATAATTTTATTTATTTATGTATAATCTTAAAACATTATAGCATATAGTCGATTTTGCCCCATCTTACCATTACGATTTTCGAGCTGAAAATAGTATCATTTGTTTGTGCATCAGCAATAATTTCGTTTGTGTACAAAGCCTTCATTATGATCTAAAAAAATCGTTTAGAGTGGGCTAGAGAAATGTGCCCCTCCCATAGTGGCCTTTGTTTGTGCACGATTGTGTATGCAATGATTTGGTTCGTCAAAATAAAAACGAATGATGCTATTTTCACTTCGAAATCCACAATATGATGGACTCATTTCTCCTGCCCCTTTCAAACGCTTTTCGAAAATCATGATAAAGCCTCTGTGCACAAATGAAATTATTGAGTGCACAAACTTGCACAAACCATGAACAAACAAATGACGTTATTTTCAACTTTAAAGTCATAATGGAGGAGAGAGGCTCATTCCATGCGTGAAAGATGAAATTCAAAGAACTAATTTAAACCTCCTAGCTAATGAAAATGGGCAAATTACTTTGCAACTGAGAAGGTAAGTAGCAGATTCGTCGAAAGGGAGTAGCAAACGTGAAACCCATATTCTCTAAAGAAAACAACAATATTGTGGAAGAAATCTAAAAATCTAAAAATTCTTGTAAGCTGAAAAAATTTTCAAAAATGAGCAAAATGTTGAAAAATTGTTCAAGAAATAAATACCTAAGGAAATAAAAAAAAGAAAATGTTGTAGAAATGTCGAAGACTTGACAAGTTTTTCGGAAGCAAATATGCAAAAAACGAAATAAAAAATGTGTAACCATGGAAGCATATTCATGCTTTAGTAAAAATGTTTAAAACATTTTCTGGTTCAACTTTTTTCCTTCCGCAAAGTTTTTTTTTTTTTCATTTCTTACATTCTTTATTTAAAAAAATGATTTCCCTTAAAACATAATTATTTTAACGAAGTGCCCAAATAATGAAAAACCCCATGTTTTCTCTCTACAATCCCAATTGCGTTTACCACTTCACGGAAATTCACCCATGTGAAGTACATTCCTCCTCCACAGGTAATTACCCCCTTGTTGGCTCAAAAAAAGAACCTTTTCTAAACCAATACAAACACGACCCTCATTTATTGCCTTTCAAAAAATAAATCTAGTACCAAGCTCGACGTAGAACTAGAGGCCTTTCTAGCGAGACTAACTTTAACGCTCACGCAATCAAAATGCAAATGTTTTAACCGCCACTTCCTCTAGCCGTGCGTACTTTACATTATTAAACCTTTCAATGGTTAATAAAGAAGTGCACCGCTGTACACTGCGCCGCGCCGGTACCGTGCATGAAAGCTTATTTAGTTTTGCATTTATTAAACGCGTCGTCACCAGGATTGAGGAAAAATAAGAGAAAACTTGGATGAAGAATATTTGAGGTCATCCGGAGGCACAACATTCGAATAATTTACCGATGATTGAATCGGCGGCTCTCTTAACGTCTCGCATAGTAATTTAATTAAGTCATTCGGGACCAAATTTTTGTCGATTTTAGGATTTCGTTTGCGAAAACTTTACCCCAACTGTTGGCTTTTAATTCGATTACCTTGGATCGTAGTAAATTTTTGTTGGAATAGGAATGTTCATTATTTATTTTGTTGAAATTTAAAATTTCAAAAGAATTCGCGGATTTTTTCTTTAGGTTGGGAATTTTTTTCGGTGCGCGAATGAGGAATTCGAAAATGCCGATCATTAAAGTAACCTTTAACTTTATTCGTTTGCTAAAGGATTTGACTATCCTTACACTTCAAGGAACCACAATATTCACACGCATGGTTTACATGGCGAATAATTTGCATATAGAGTTTGAAGGAAATCTGATTCATCTCTTCATTATGTTTTAATATGATGAATGGAGAATCTTCAAAGTTTCAAATAAATTTGAAAATTCAACAAAATTTTTTTGTTCCTTGCATCACTCCAAATTTTGATGTTTAATATTGTCAAATGACACCCAATTTTTCCGCACTTTTGTAAAGATCAAAATCTTGAAAAATTGTTATAAAATTCTTTTTGGGTAAATTTTTTAGGTTCTCACAAAACGTTGGAGACTTTTTTTTACCCATTTTCAAATTAATTTGTGTTCATATCTGTATGGGAAAATTTTCAAAGAAGTAAATCATCAAAATATTATGTAATACCATTTTCCCCCTTATTTAACAACTTTATAGACGCTAATGCTGTTAATTTAAAAACAAAATTGATTTTCCATTCACTCTTTTCAACATGACTAATAATTTATATGCATTTTATTTGAAGGGACCAACGAAGCCTCGACACATGTGAAAAGAATTGCATAGATTGTTATTATTGGGCGTTTCACCTAAATTTATGCAGCATCACTGACACATATGTGAGAAGAATTGCATACCTATATTTAAAATGCTGCATAATTTATATATTTTGACATATGAAGGGGTTATGATTCACATGTACTCCAACACGTCATATAATTTGCCTATTCTAACATAAAAAAGGTATATAATACCTTGGCGTGAGTTCACCTATTTAACGTTCTGACGAAGATTTAACTATGAGACGTACCAACTAGACCAACTATTTACGAAATGAAAGCTCGAATAAAAACCTATCGTCATCGTGTTTCTTGGTCGAGTTACTTTGGGGGTAGAACAATTAACGACTTTCGAACGTTTAAAAACACTTCTCAAGCGCCTACGCACTTTATAACCCACAAAGCAGTCGCCTCTGAGCGAAAAGCAGCCGAGGCAAAAAATATAAGGAAAAGCTAGCATCGTATCGTTAAGAAAAAATAACAAAGTGGAAGAAAGAAAATCTTGGTGAAAAAATCAAAGAAAGGTATATATTTTGAGGTGGTTAGAATAGATAGAGGTTTATTTGTGTCTATTCGAAAGGCTCGTTTTGCGGTCAGAATACGAAATAAACAAGTGTGAAAGTATCTTTACAATAGTAAAGAATTTTATACTCGAGTCACGGACATATCGGCGTTTAGAAACGGTCTTCTTTTTTATTTCGGTGCGCTTCGTTCGACAAACAATATCCATCTATATACTAAAACGCTTATCTTTGCCAAATCTTTGACCGCAACGAAAAGAAAATCCTTTTAAATTGGTTTGCAGTTAATTATGTGAAAGGTTGAAAAGTTTTAACGAGAAATTTTTTGATAGTTCTTCGCCTCGATAGCAAATTACTGCATTGAAAACTACGTTGGAAAGTCATTTAAATTTAAGACGTGCCGGTGTTCGACAAATAACCAGTATTGTTGAGCGTCGAGCGGTCTTTTGCGTTTTAATTTTGTATTTCTAGGCTTCGTCAAAGGGATAGAATTACTTTAGACATTCTGCACATGTATTAACTCGTTTTAAAAAATATATGCTATGGACTAGTCCCAGAAAATAATGACATACTAAAACTTTTAACAACTAGCTGCAGCACGTGGCTTGAGCAACCTCAAAGTAGCTATAGTTTGAAAAATATATGTTCATATATCTATTATATGGTAAGAAATACTATATTTGTTCTAAATTTAACTTCGTAAGAGGTTTCGGGAAGACTTAGAGTAGAGGTTTTCAGACTTGGTAATGGGTGTGGAGTGGACCATAAACTTCAAGGGTTAGCAATGTTATTTGCAAACCTGAACAAGCCTCAATTAAAAACTTAGCTCTAGTAAGGCGTTATGACTGCTTACGTTGTTGTTTTTGTTGTTTTTTTTTGCTTCAACTCCTCTCCATATGCATTGGGAGGCTGAAATTTAGGTATGTTAGTATTCATAACCCAGTTTTTCATATTAGGTTAATAATGAACATTATGAGTTATTTGCTCTCCTTCCATCACCTTTCAAAATTTAAATGAAATGCCATTTTGAGATGAATAAAAAAAAAGGTGTTTCTGGGAATTCCACAAAGAATCTCTCACGAAAATTTCAGCGATTTTCATTCATATCCATTGCATAAGCGCTATTTTTACTTCTGCCGTATGATGATGAAATACAAACGGTTTGAAACGCAAAGATTTAAAGACCCCACCTTCCCCAACCCTTCCTTTCCATATTAGGTAGGCTATAGCTATCCTTTCAAATTGAATGCTCAACTAAAAAGTACTACACATAATTTGTAGGTAATTTGATGTAAATTGATTTATTACAGAATTAATTTTCTCGTGTTGGGTAGTGTAAAGGAGTAAAATGTTTTCAGCACCATTTAACACCTGCCGGAAGCCATGGGTGATAAGTTTCAGTATCAAAAATCAAGGTGACAACAATTATTCTTCACAAAACATCTACAATGCCTAGAGTAAATAGTTTTTGCATTTCTGAAACATTGGCTCGATAACGAGATGCCATTTTGCGAGGTATCCGGCACCAAAGACACGGCTGCAACCAGCTATTCGATATACCGCATCGTCAATAAATGAAATATAAATTGGATGGAATAACGCGTTCGACTCGTTCGACGTACATACGTCAATATGATTTGCGGTAAAATGATGAAATTTCCTTCGTCTCTTTCAATTTTATATGAAAATTTTCCGGCTCATGTCGTCGGCTTCATTTATGAAGACGCGAGTCTCGCCGTCGTCGATACACCACAGAAGCGAACTTTTCCGTCATTAACAACTCCGACAACTCGTTCGGTATACTTCAAAGGATTTATATTTGCATTTTAAAATTTAGACAGGTGTCAGTCTGTTCTACTGGCGCGAGATTCGAGTTAACGAACGTCTTGTGATTTCAATTTTAAATTTCGATACGTTCTTCGTTATCGCTTTTTCCTTTAATATTAGCTTTAAAAGGAACTTCCGCTATTCGTATTCGATATCATTATTTCGCCTTTAAGAGCCTCGAAATCAATTGCCAAACAATCCATCGCGTGAAATCTTCTCTTTGGGAGTTCAATACGAGTGTGCGAAACAAAACTCGAAATGAAATTTGTTCGCAGACTCCTCCGCAAATACATCGAGCAATACAGCGCGAATTTTCATCGTCGCTTCTTCCTGTTGAGTTTGAATAACTCGTATGCGCCATGCATCGCATGTAAATTTTTCGCGTATGCGTCAACTTTAAACTACTCTGTATCGGGCCCTCGTTCCATTAGAATTACAAAAAGCTTCTCGCGATTCAAAAATATTTGATTTATGCGGATAAACAGGCGCTGTGTTTCATAGGTGATCCTGCTTAGCCCATACGGTACGTTCAAATAATGCGCGAAAGGTGCACAATCATATCACTAATTAAATCATAAAAACACCACTCGCTAGATATCAACACGAAATAAATTGAAAATAAAACCTTTTCAATTACTCAATTCGATACGGGTAAAAATTTTATTTTGAATCACGACCGCGCACGAGTACCGACCATTCATCAATATTAATTATTTAGGACGGAGGCTTCGGAAAAGGCAAAAATCTATCACGCACATCGCCCGATACCGAAATTCGCACGTGATATCACGAAGACGCGACCTTTTCAGTTGTCGCGACGCTGCGTAGGGAAGTTAGTACCATCGAGCGTGTTAATAAAAAGCACTCCTCGCAGTGCGTTTCAATTCCGCTTATCTAATCGGTTTACGCTATTCACACAACTCTATCGGCTCTAGTTTATCGCTTATCAGTACATCCATCGGGGGTTTACTCACAACGTTAATAGATAAAGTATACACGTATAATATAAACCGGAGTTAACCTCACAGTCGAGTACAGCTAGCCGACGACTTTCAGAGATTATCACTTAATTATTCATATCTAGAAGCGTGTAGGTAAAGAAAGCTCGCGAGCTCGGTGCACTTGATAATGTAAACATTTACATTGAGAAAACGAATCGTAGAGATTGCGTTTCCGCGTTCACGCCGCACGGCACGTTTGGTCCGAGCGTTTTATGGCGAAATTCGCAAACCCGGAATATCGTCGCGATGGTACCCCATAGGGAACAAAACGTCCCAAACGAAGTTCAGCCGCTTGGAAAATTTCGAAGCCTCGCCGGTGGCCGACGATTTGTAATTTTAAGATCAGATAGAGGCGGAAAGTTGGTAAAGCGTAATTTCAACGAGATGCCCAGCCTAACTATCCTCGTTTAGTGGTCGTTTCGTTATTAAATGAGCTGGAAGATAGTTAAAGAGACGAGTAGATGAAAAGTCATCGAGTGTAGACCGAGAACGTCCTTAATGACTGCGCGAGGAAAGGTTTAAGGTTCGCAGATATATAGGATCGTGTGGAAAAAGAAATTTTAGGTAGGTAAGTTCGACGGTGATCAAAAGGTGTTTTCAAGCTACGATTCATACTTGAGAACAATCGAACCATTTGTAAACACATATAATTTGCTTTAAAACACAGCCCAATGGGCGTGAAATTTCAAATCTTTTCTTTTATCAGTGATTTAACGCAAACTGTGACTTCAATAAGAAAATAAAAGACCAAATTATGGAGAACAACGTGTTAACAGCTATATTATGTTGCTAGAGCTGGAATTTCACCATGTATTGTACATTTTAAACTTGCAGATAATGCACCTGATGGGTAGCGTCTTCACTTGGTTGAAATGAAAATCAGTTTCATTATAAAACAGACAATACTGCAATACCATGCAAGCTGATACTGCTAGACTAGCAAAATGTTGGGCAGCAGCAGTAACATACGGGCTCAAGTCAAACATACCTATTCCTCGTTGTAAGGTTAAAACCATAGACGACTGGGCAAACGCTCAAAATCAGGCGTGGTAGAAAGGAGTAGCTGGAATGAGACAGGTAAAAATACATTTTTAAAATCTAAGCAAAGGAATTTGCAGAGAAAATTTCAAGAATAGATAGATAGATAGATAGATATAATTTATTTGTAGGATACTCTATAGAGTCATTACAATGTCTTTAATAATTAAAAAATAGATAAATAAATAAATAGTTTAACAAATAAGAAAATAAAATAAAAATTTCAAGTTAAATAATAAGAATGATTTGATAATTAAAATTATAATTAATACATGGCCCATACATATAAGATATTTTAAATTACTACATTGTGAGATACTGTTGCACCGTGTAAAACGCACCAGCAATCAGGAATTCCCTGAGTTTTGTTTTAAAAATTTTATTAGAATGAATTTTTTTAATATTCTGTGGGAGGGAATTAAAAATTTTTGTGGACATAGTATCTATATTCGTGTGATGAAATTTTGTCCTATATTGGGTAATTTGTAAATCGTTGCTATGCCTAGTGTTATAACTATGTGTACCTGTCTGTGTTATTATTAATTTTTTATGTACTAGATCACATATATTCAGTATATAAAGAGAGGGCATTGTTAACAACTTTCCGATATGAAAGTATCTTTGCAGGACTCTTTTTGGCTTAAATTGAACATTATCCTAACACATCGTTTTTGTAATAGTAGAACTCGCTCAAGTGAGACTGAATCTCCCCCCCAAAAAACTATTTGATGGGTGGCGATAGACTGAAATAAGCCAAAATATGCCAGTTTCAATACATGTTGGTCAGTAATTGGTTTTAACCGATTCAAGAGGAAAATGGTAGAAGTTAATCTAGGTATAATTTTATTTAGATGGGGGGACCACTTGAGCGAAGAATTCAACTGAATTCCTAAAAATCTTGCCTCATTTTCTAATTTTAGTGGCATGGTATCATCAGAATGTGGCGGGAATTCACATTTAGTATGTGAAATGCTAAAAGGCACTATTATAGTTTTGCTTGCATTAATTTCCAACTTGTTTAACTGAAACCAGACTTGCAAATTGTTTAAAACCTCTTTAGTCTTGATTGCGACCTCTTCAAAATTTTTTCCTTTAATCAGCGCGGTTGTATCATCAGCATACAATGTAAGTTCGCTATCGTTAGGTATATTGGTAGGTAAATCATTTATGTATAATAAGAAGAGGAGCGGTCCTAGTATAGATCCCTGTGGGACACCCCGAGTCGTTGGGAGGAGACTAGATGTATGACAGCCTAGAGTGGTTCTAGCTTTAACACACTGCTGTCTATTGTTCAAGTATGAGGTCATTAGCTCCAGAGGCAAGCCTCTAATACCATAGCATTCTAATTTGGATAATAGGATCTCATGATCTACTCGGTCAAATGCCTTTGTGAGATCACAGAATATTGCTAAAGGAAGCTGACCATTATTTAAGCTTTCAAGAATGAAATGCAGTAAGTGGTAAATAGCGTGAGTGGTACCCTTTCCCTCCAAGAAACCAAACTGTACCATATTTATAGCATTTGTATTTTCAAAAAAGGAGATTAATCTCTTATAGATGAGTTTTTCTAATATTTTGGAGAAGAGTGACACTGATTTTTAAACAGTCTGGAAAAATTCCCGAAGAAAGACATTTATTATATAAAGTATTCAATATACTTGAAATATCATATTTTATTAATTTCATGATATCTGGCAATGACTATGAATAATTAAGATACTCAAATTAGATATGACAATATCTGATGATGTGTGATAGTAATAAAAAGTGTCTGATTAAGTTTAGTAGTGATCATTAGTAGAAATGTGACAGCGACGATCTGTTTTGCAATAACTGTCAACAGTGGGGTTTAACAAAGTCAACGTGCGTCTAATGGCATCTAATGGTACTTGGTGATGTTTGGCAGTGTCTGAAACAGACTGGCAATGGCTTCATCGATATAGTCTCAGATGTTTGTCAATGTCAAGCAATGTTTGTAAGTTTATGACAATGTTGACCCACACAGCACCATTATCTTACATTACTTAATATACAACCACCAAAAAAAAAGGAATGGTTCGTTACAAAATGTTCTACTTACCCCATCTTAATTTTTCATCACGAAGCTCTTTTCTATGGAAAATCCGAATTTTTACAATGTTCACAATTCTAAAGTTGAAATATTGCAACCCGAACGAAAAATAATACACCGTCAATGTGGTTATGAAAAATCGTCCATCACAAATCTTTATTCGTATTTCAAAAACATTTCAATTTTCATTCGTATCGCGATTTCTTCGTAACTTCGTCAGCGACCGCCCGATTCATTATTCACGTCGTAAGATTAATAGGAAAATAAATCGTTTACGTTAAAGGTCGTTTCGACGCGAGTAATGTTACTTAAAACGAGCGCCTCGAACAAAAGCTAGCCAACTTCATCAATCACCATCGACTACACGATAAATGTAAATTACTGCGCCTACATCTAGAGCATTACGCGCAATAGGTTCACGCTGGAAAATATTATTACCAGAAATCAAATATTTTTCTATGCAATTTCCGAATATATACAGATGTAAGATATGAAATAAACAGTAGTAATCTTTTGTTATTCTATTAAAGCGATGCAAAAGCGCGGTTGATTTCCCATGAGCATTGCTGTTCGGATTACGCTCGTAATCTTTCTATAAGTAGCTTTTTATCCTCGCATTTTTTTTTCTTCTCGCCGCTCAATTCAAAAACACTAGAAAATGCCATCTTTGTCTGTTCCCATTTACCGCGTTCGTTGCTGCCGATAAATACTTCGGCAATAAAATAAGCGAACAAGGCTAATAAGGTAATCGAAAAAATTTCTATATTCTCAAATCGATTGAGAGAAATAAAATACGCCAATGGTACTTCCCTAAGTGCTTCGCTTAGTTTCATAACTTAAGCAAAGTATGCTATTTTTTCGCATATTTTTTTGTTTCGATAAAACTATAACACAGAAATGAATACAAATTAGTCGACTACGACGTTCTATTCATTACAATTTTTACGAGAACGAATTCACGTCGCGCTATTTAAACGCATATAAGGTCACGTAGTTTCCGAATTGGAGATACGTTTATAGAAAAAGTTGGTTGGCGTTTTAAAATCGGGATATTTACTCGTCGAGATTAGGTGGCGCGCTCGATGCAATAAAAACTTAAAATTTCCGACACGAATTATCATTTAATCCGTATCTGCTAAATTGCTACCCCACTATCTTGGGACGCGAGAGCTTTTAATAAAAACTCCGACGCGACGACTACGCTACGTGAGGGATTGAAAATTTACCTACACAGTTGACTCGACTCTGATGGAATTTCGCGACATGAGTTTTTAACAAGAACCTCAGAATTGCATTTACGTCGAAGTTGAAATGATGCCAGTTTGACTCTGAACCACAACTGCTCTGGAGTTAGGCAAAAGTCATGAGTTATGTTTCACATCGGAATGAAAGACGAGTTTGAGACTGTTTTGGAGTTAATATGGAATCATTAGTCATATTTTGAGAATTGCTCTACGATCAAGGATTAAAATGAAAGATGGGTGGAGATGCTATCAACGAATCACGTAGAATCGTAAAGATAATTTGCCTTCAATTCCATTTTTTCAAACCTTGTATGATACAAATTTTAAAAATTAACTTTCTAAGATAGAATATTTTCCAATTGCCCCATAACCAAGTGAGAGTCATGTTGTGAAAATTATTCCATCAACAACACATAAGTAGTATGGGTGAGATTCTACGCAGTTGAAAGCAAAGGTATCCAACTCTTATAACATACGAAAGGAAGATACACCAGTTAACTGAAATGTAACCTGGAGCAAGAATCGCGATGCGTTCGAGAGTCTTAGCTAGGCAACCACGTCCAAATCTTCGCGTTTCAGACCATTTGTAATCATCTGGCAAATGTCCAACTTTTTGATACATGTATGTACTCATGAAATGGATGGATATTGAGTAACGTGCAATACCTTTCAATGGCTATTACCAACCAACTTTTTAATTCTGCTATTGTTATATGCTAGACGTACGCTTCTTGTAGATGAAGAAATTACTTACGTTGCGTAATATATCATTTTGTTATGAATACCTACTCAATAACTGTTTATAAGCAGAATTACCACACTTTTAAAATTAAATTATGAACATTCTATCACTAGAAAATAGTGCTTCATTAGGCTTCGAGAGCCTATTTTTTAGCTGAGTTTTTAA
This sequence comes from Phenacoccus solenopsis, assembly GCA_009761765.1. Taxonomy (NCBI): domain Eukaryota; kingdom Metazoa; phylum Arthropoda; class Insecta; order Hemiptera; family Pseudococcidae; genus Phenacoccus; species Phenacoccus solenopsis. Next base: position 12,721,135 of record CM019755.1, on the reverse strand, counting down.
CAAAACGATAGCTATTACAGCCTACCTGATTTGGGAAGGGATGGTCGGGGGAGGGTGGGGTCTTCAAATCTTTGCGTTTCAGACCATTTGTAATCATCTAGCAAATGTCCAACTTTTTGGTATATATATATTTTTTTTCCTCCACGCGTAGCGCCGGCGAGTATTCATAAAATTCGCTCAAAATTTGGTGAGGAACTCTTCTTGAAAATGCGCAGAAGTATTTTTTTGGTTTTTTCGAAAACTTTCAAAATGGCGGATCACTCAAATTTTGAGGGGGGCTGGAGAAGAGGCAAATAGCTCAAATTTTTTGTTTTGCATCTCATATGAAAGAGTGAGTCACGGACACCAACATATTTAAATTTCAGCTTCCTAAGTGCATTTTGAGGAGAGTTAGCAAAAACCTGTTTTTGAGGAAATTGCGTTTTTTGTGTCACTCACCTTGCGCAGGCGGGTGTGGATAAAATTCGCTCAAAATTCGGTGAGGAACTCTTCTTGCAAATACGCAAAAATAGTTTTTTTGTTTTTTCGATAAATTTCAAAATGGCGGATCACTCAAATTTTGAGGGGGCTGGAGAAGGGGCAAATAGCTCAAATTTTTCGTTTTTGATTTCATATGAAAGAGTGAGTCACGGATACTAACATATCCAAATTTCAGCTTCTTGAGTGCATATTGAGAGGAGTTAGATCAAAAAACGGCTTTTTGAGGAAGTTTTGAGTCATGAAATTTCTTGAATCTTCCATATCTCCCCACCAAATCAAGTTAAAGAGGTCAAATTTTGTGTGTGAGGTTAGTTGGTGACCAGAATATGACCTCTTGAATTTCGATTAAAATGGATTCAAAATGGCGGATTATCAAAATTTTGAGTAGAGCTTGAGGAGCCTCAAGTTGGTAAAAATGTAATTAATATGAATTCATATGGTTATTGGGGATAAGTTGTATACTATATACCGAATTCACTTCCATACATGATGTTGGAAGGGGGAAGGCGGGGTTACCAACCTAAAATAGTGGTGGGGGTACAGGAGGGGGAAAATTTTTTATTGCTGTGTCATATGATAAAATGAGCCCAAGTGACAAACGTATTTTGATTTTAGCTTGTTCAGTGATTTTGGAGGGGAGTTAGAGCAAAAAACGGTTTTTGGAGGGGAAATTGCTGCAGGAAATTTCATGAATCTTCCATATCTCATCACCAAATCGGCCTAGAATGGTCAAACTTTGTGTGTAGGATTAGTTTGTGACCAGAATATAACCACTTAAATTTGAGTCAAAATGGATCCAAAATGGTGGATTTACAAAATTTGGAGATAATTTGAGGACCCTCAAATAGTTATAATTTGAGAAATATGTGTTCGCATGATTATTTCATGGCAAGAAATACTACATTTGTGCCAAATTGAACTTCTTAAGTGTTTTTGGAAAGGATAGGGTAGGGGTTTGCCTGTAGTGATGAACGGTTGAGCATGGTTATTACTAAATCAAAACAAGCCCCAGTTAAAAACTCAGCTCCAGTAATGCGGCATGGCTGCTTACGTTTTTTTTGTGCCTAGTTGGCTATTGTTGTTTTGCCAAGTGTTGGACCCGCTACTGCATAGATGAAAAATGAATATGCAATTCGCCATGCAAAAGTGTATAAACTATTGCATAGACATTTTCAAAAGAAATGATATTCCTAATAAATTAATAACTATGCAATATTTCACGCAGGAATGCATGAAATTGCATAATTGTTTCATGAAAGGATAATTTCGAACATCAATAATACAAGGAATAAATTGTTTGACCAGGTAAACATGTTAGAATTCTCACACCTACTTCCACCAACAATAATGATTTTTGGATGATGATATTCTCCTTAATGCAAAAAATCTCAGAATTTCCTGAGGGCTTTCACCTCCTTGAATTATACTGTAACCTTGTATTAAAAATTATTCTTTTACAAGTACCAGAAATGCAATCTCGTACCACATTACATATTGTGTAAACACTGAGTGCGTCATTTTTCTTATTCCACCATAGCGCTAGTAAAGTACTCTGAAATCACCATCACCTGGTTATAATTTTTTTCAACGTTTTAGTTTCGTATTCAGTATTCTTATTGCGTTTGTAACATCCATCACATCATGAGATTTCTACATGTGCACCATCAAAATAAAAAAAAAGGACTAAAGAATATTACCAAGAGACACGCGAATTTCTAGACACCTTGCTCTCTCATTACACATCCGCCTCTTAAATGGTAGCATGAAAGAAAGAATAAAAAACAAACTCAAGTGAAATTAAATGAAGCATCGTATTTACTCATGCGTTGATACATTGCATTACCTTTGCGTACGGTTTTTCATAAAACAATGAGCCGGCATACTCATTTTTCGTTGCGATTTGAAACTAGTGACCCTTGAATTGGGTAAAAAGGGAACGTTTTAAATTTCACTCGTGTGCTAAATTTTACAAATGATCACCAATGCGGAAACTCGCAAAACTTTTTTCTGCGTTGCGCTTGTTTTCTGCATTGTTCAAATTTTAATGAAATGAAAGATAACTTAGACAATCCGGCGCCTTCCCCCAACCCATACTATGGATTTTCTTGCAGCATATTCTCTCGGTGGTATTCCGTATTGTTTAATTACATATTCGTGAAAACGAGTAGTAAGTATTTGCTATACGATGAGTACATCCACCCAACTACCGACTTGCAGTAGTTTGTTTATTCCCTGAGCTCTCTGTTTCTTCTATTCTAGTACCGTGGACATTTCATACCGCAGATTACAACGGTGACCTGATTCCGGACTACTGACGGTTCTTGAAGAGAAAAATAGGGTTCAATGGGTCAAGGTAGCGGTACGGTGACAACGTCAAAAATCCGTCGCTTATTTCGAATGTCATTTCGTATTTTATAAACGAAAACTGCGAATAAAATTTTTTTCGCGCCGATATATCCCACTGTAACCATTAAGGATGATATATTTGAGTCATTTATAAGTCTTATACTTAATACCGATGCCGCGCGTTCTCACAATTTTATCTTTTTATCAAAGGTAATTCTCGAATCGCGTATCGCAGCCAATTTCAGCGACGCGGTTGTTAACCAGGCGAGAATGTTGCGTCGTTTGATGTGGTAAAATGAAAATCTGTCAATTATTCAAATTATCATAACGCGAAACCGCGAGTCGGGCGCTTACTTTTCCTTAATTATTCCGAAGAAATTCGAGACGACGTTCGCGACTACGATAACATGCTATATTTGAAATTATACGTATACCCGTATCTATGAGAGAGTTGCAAATTGAGAAATTTTAATTGAAATGTCGGCCTTTGTAACCTGGTACGGTGGCGCGATATATTTACACTTTATCTTCATTACCATATGCAAAATGCAAATGAAAGGACATAAGCTTGCACGAGTTACGTAAGTTGTTTGTATTTACGGGTAAGCGGCGATAATTACACCATTTGCATGTCGAACCACATACTTCAATTTATCCTCGTCTTGATGACTTACTTCCCTGATACCTGCTAACAAGCACTTATTGAAACGTAATCCGCACCCGAATAATATATTATATCCTTTATTTACACGAACATATAGGGGTAGTAATGAAGAGGTGGCATAGTTAACTCATACTCGTGTATGGATTGGCGATTCAACAGAATGCTCTTATTGCTCTCCAATAGAGGAAATCATTGTTGAGAATTATATCAAACTTCTTTTTAGTCATAATCCCGTTTCCGGACAACGTGACCTATGAGATGTCTTCGACCATCTCACGCCATTCTTCGCGATCCTTGGCAGCTCTCACACATTCTGCGAATGTTCTTCAACTTCCTGATCTGATCAGTGTACCGGGTAGGTGATCTGCCTCTTCCACCCGTACCCTCTATTTTTCCTTGTACGGTGAGCGTCTCTATATTATCCTGCCTGATTACGTGACCAAAGAATTTCAGCACTCTTCTCCTGACTGTTGTTGCTAGTCTTTCCCGGATTCCCAACACCCTAATGATCGACGCGTTGGTACGTTTCGCTGTCCAGGGTATTCTCAGCATTCGGCGATAGCAGTACATCTCAAATACATTTATTTTATCCGAGTCCGTCTTCTTCATCGTCCAGAACTCGGAGGCATATAGGAATATCGAAAATACGAGCGTGTGAAGTATCCTCAGCTTCGTTCTTTTTGTTATGTCCCGACTCTTCCACACTTTTGTTAACTTGGATACCGCTGTCTTCGCTATCACTGCTCTCCTCTTAATTTCCTCCGTTGAACATCCTCCATCTGTGATAGTGGTCCCTAGGTACACAAAGCTGTTTACTACTTCCAATCCATCCTTGGCAGGTGCTACCTTGACGAACGGTGAGGGGGCTTAAGTGGGCAACCACGACTAAAAGCACCGGGAGAAGGAAAACTCCGAGCTAATTAAACCGCGCAGAAGGAAGAGGGGCCCCACTGCGGCTAACTCGCCCCAAGAAAGCCTATGAAATGTCAGATATCAAACAATATAGATTTAATAAAAAAAAAATAAAAAGGGTAAATGGAAGAAAGGAATTAAGAACCACCATCGTAGTTTATCTATGAATGGAAACATCTCTAGTCAAGCCATACTCATTTGTTTGGTAGGCTGAAATCTAGAAAAAAAATCTTAGCATGATTATGCTCAACTTCGCTCATAAATATGAAAAAAATCACCCTTATTAGCAAATTTGAGCAAGTATCAACTTTCAAAAAAAAAGTTATGAACTTTTTTCAAAAATATTGAATTTTTTTAAATATGTAATATCAACGCCTGAATTTGTTCATCAGTGTGGATTAGAACAACAATAAGAGGCAAACTGCAGAATATCAAAACAATCTCCAAGTTTTTAAAAACCAAGAGTCAATCACATACTCTGCGTTGATTCTGAACTCTTTACAGAATCATCTTCAAAATATGATTCTAATCCACCCTTTGACATCAGAATAGGTTTCAAACACAATACCAGTTTGAATCAGAAATCAAAATACGGCTTCGAAACTGGATTGAACTTTATGACCCCAGTTTTGAAGTTTCCTTTAGATACTCTTTTATTCATTCAGTTTTGATTCATTCTTCAATTGCATGCCAAAACTGTAAAAATAAAAGACTTCATACGTATATAGGGTCAAATAGTGACTAAGGTCTGGTATCGAAACAGATTTCAAAGATGAAGCTGCTTTATGACTTCTATTGAATTATAAAAAAAAAAATTACTACACCTCTACCTCCCTCTGAACCAATCTCAAACATTACAGTGTTCCATTTTTTTGGCATTGAAGCATTTGTCACATAACACTCAATCTATTCCATGACTACAAAGTAATTTAAATTCCACTCAAACCCAACTACAGCTTCACCCCATACCTCCATAATCATTTTTTAAATTCAACTGACTTTACAGCAATTTTCAAGGTTAACCATTAACTTTAATTTGATAATGGAGCAAACGTGGTTTTAGAGTTAATTTGAAGCTACTTGAATAAGAAATTCCAACAACTTGAGATTTCTGATTTTCTTTTTCGAATCATATAATATTTATAAATTTATAATATAAAGACAGGGAGTTTTTGAGATCCTGCTTAAATCTGCACATAAATGTGAGTCTGGATCACACAAATGAACAAACTTGACCAACTGAAGAAAAATAATATGAAGAAAACTAAGGTTTTTCATTAAAATAGCAAGGAATTAAAAATACCATTGTAGTGAACGCGGTCGTACACGAAGGGGTAGTCGACGGGTGCGACTGGGAGCCTACCTAGATCTCTTGAGCGGCGCCGACTCCAGCGCGCATCAGAGAGTGTGACTTTAGGGGTGTGTAGCATACGTTACCAATGTAGTAGTAGTTTCCTACTCGCTGGTAACGTGTCGATCAACTTGGTATAAAAGGTAGATTTAGAGCTATATGTATTTGTAACCAACCTAAGCCTTTTCGAATATACGCTAGTGTTTACGTTAAAGCGTGTTCTTTTTGTTGGTTAAAGTCACACTCTCTGATGCGCGCTGGAGTCGGCGCCGCTCGAGAGATCTAGGTAGGCTCCCAGTCGCACCCGTCAACTACCCCTTCGTGTACGACCGCGTTCACTACACCATCAATCCTCTCAACTCTCTGAACTGGGTACCCATAAATTTATTCATAATTGTGAATGCTCATATTCACGAATAAATTGAGTCGAAATTCAATCGTAACGACGAGAAGATGGAATATGAATCATTAGAATTCATACATTATGCTTGAATTTGTTTATATGGTGTGAATTTTGCTCACACATGAAAGCAAATTTGAGCAAAAGTAATAATCTAGAAAGATGAAGACTAAATCTCTCCAATAGAACTTGAATGAATCTAAAGCGTTACACGAATAAAAAGACTTTTTAATTTCACAAAGTCGACACCCATCTTTAGTCTTAGGCAAAGTTCTGTTGAATATCACGCAATTAATGTACTACACGTTGAAAACCTCCAGTCACAACGTTAAGTTGTTCATTTATCCAAACACCAGAAGTACAAACAACCTGAATCTCGTAATTTAGCAGAAAATTCGACAAACAATGCCTCGGAAATTTCACATTTGCTATAATGCTCTCGCCGGTATCTTGACAACGCCTCGTGTACTCATTTAATTCGTCAAGTTGTCTTTTCAGACCGACAATTTTCTTCGTCCATCGTAAAATGCGAAACCATAACTCACCGGCAAGGAGTAAATCGAAAACGTTCCACATTCACGCACCGCGAAATATTTCACCGTAATTGTCGCCTCCACGTGGAAGACGAGCTCTTGCGTTTACACGTACAGCAGGACGAGTTCGCGCCGTAGTGGATCGTTTAACAAATGTAAAAAGCGCTATCCCAGTGGGACCAACTGGCGCGAAATAATTTTCTAAACAAAGAATAAAGCGGCGTAGATACGCTCGATAATTTCGAACAACGGTGGAAGGCGGTACAGAGTCTTGTCTACATGGAATCTAATACACGCTCGGACCCGGAACCTATATCACTTTCCAACTGGTTAGATGAATACTAGTATGCCATCTGTATGTACCGCGCGAGGACGAAGTTGGAACGCGACAGCGAATCCGAATGCAAATAATACCCTATCATTCGCCGCAATCAATGGGGAAGTTTACAAAACAACGTAAAATATTATAAAACTTCGGGTACATAAGCGTTTTTGAACATGGAATAAAGTAAAAAAAAAAAAACGTACCTATTCGAGATAGAGGGAAAATATTAACCTTTTAAATAGTAACGGAAAATGGAAAATGCGATAACTCAACTGTAAACTTTATGCTTTAATAAATTCAAAGCACCTGACTTTCCGGGTTAATTGTATTCTTTGTTATAGGATGTTTTATACGCCATACATAGTCGCGTTAGAACTACGTGTTTTCTTCTTTTAACCACAAATACTCTGAGCGCAGCAACAAGTGCACCCAGAAACGTGTTCGCGTCGAGTACTAAAGTGTAGGAGTACGGTTAATAGGGTCGTAAAACACGGACCCAAAACGGCGGTGTCGTTTTCCGGACCGCTAAAACAGATAAAATCAAAGAAACAGAACACCGGCAGTTGCTTATTTCGAATGAATGCTATTATGAAAACATTGTAATTAAGCGGTCCATCCTTTGATTCAAACATCGCAGCCGCCTTACATCTCGTCGTCGAGCCGTACAACAATGGAAATTCGTATTTCGAGAATGTTGCGCGTCGCCAACCTCTTATCCTATACAATTCGTCTCTCTAACCATTCTTCTTCTCGCATTAATAATCTCGAGCGCGTATTTACAGCGTAGACTTTGGTCCGGAAAACTATGTATTGTTCGATTCCAGCTTCCCATCCCAAGTGAATGGACTTATTTTCAGTTTTAGAGAAGTTTTCATCTAGAAATGTCATTACCTTTAGTTTCATTGGTTAATCTCTTTTTATGGCAAATCGCGCGGGCAACTTATTCATCACTTATTCTACTTTTGCGAAAAATCGTATAGGCAACTTATAGATCATTTTTTCTACTTTCACGGCAAATCATATAGGCAACTTATATATTTATTCAACTTTTGCGGGAAATCGTATAGGCAACTTGTATATCATTTGTTCTACTTTCACGGCAAATCATATAGGCAACTTATATATCATTTGTTCTGCTTTCACGGCAAATCATATAGACAACATATATATCATTTATTCTGCTTTTACGGCAAATCGAATAGGCAACTTATACAACACGTTGATTTGAAATTCGAAAGTATTCTATCAACTCCAATCTGATATAAATTGAATTAGTATTTCTGCTAAGATAAAACATGAATATATAAATTTTTAATCAACAAAATATGCTGTTAATAAAGCAAAACAAAAAACTATTGTGATAGAAAGAGCATGAATACTGAATAGTGTGAATCATCATTTCATAATGGAACAATAATTATTATCATTGGTTGAATTTAATTTGACATTATAAAACCAACAGGTTAAAGCGAAGGATTGATGTATCATAATAAAAAGGGACATTTCTCCCACATTTTATTTTTTCAAACAAAATACAATTTAAAATTATTTTTACAGTAATAAAAATTATAATTTAGAACTTTTCGACTTTAAATATTATTAATATCTTCTCATGAAACTTATTATTCATTTCAAGATTATTTGAAAACCCGAAAGAGATTTTCGCTCTGAGGGGTGAGTATTTCAAATGGGCACCTGGTATGCTACTCCTTCTCCTTCTATATCTCCTTTTTCAGTCAAAAGGCTGTAATACCTGAGTTTTTAATGAAAAACTCAGCTAAGAAATTTATCTTAATTTGAAAACAAATAATATTGACAACTTATAAACCACCATTTGGTATTCACGAAAAACTGAATACCCTTCTCATCAGATACGATTCGATGTATCTTCTGCAAATGTTTTACGTTCTTACTTATAAAATAAATTTTCTTAGGATGTTTCAACATCAGAATAATTTCACTATCAACTTGAAAACGAGTCTTAAAACATTTTCTCGCACAAACCCTAAGAACAAATCTTACAACTGAAAAACGGCTGTGTAACCGGAAAAAAATACACAGTTTCTTCAAACCCCATTACCTACTCAAATTAAACCTAACGACCAAACATAAACTTATTCGGCCGTATCATGGGACGCGTGAAAGTTGCTCGATAAATATAACAGTGAAATCAACATTCGTACTTAAAATATCTTTAAATTGTGAATAACGTTTAACAGACCGCAATGAGTATTGCGACCATTTCCATTGGCTCGGCGATGTTGGCCACGTTCCAACGCGTTCTTACCGCACTACTTTAAACTTACATTTTCGAGCATGCTTCGTTGAGAAGAAGGAAAGATCCAGAGCAAATTTATGTAAGAAATATCAAGAATCCTTGGCATCAAAACACAGTTACTATTCCCACTTTTATCTAAAATCAGATAGAACCCCAACCCATTACTTCAACCGCTTCCCGATGTCCGCTAAATACCCGAAATTTCTCTAAATATACACAGACGTGGTGAAGGTGGGAGTGCGAAGTTGGTTGAAATACCGAAATAAAATCAATTTAAGTGCAGGTGACTCTTGCAGGTTCATTTAGTGTATTCGACAATGTTCATTAATCTTTCGGTATTCGTTTAACACCTCGATATCATTCATTTTTTACACTTAAACTCCTCCAAATTCGTGTTACCTTCGAAGCTTCATAAATCATTTTAGCCGGTTGCGCTTATTTTTTGCAGGCTCGAGGAAAAAAACTCGGATAGTTTTAACGCGGGAAAAAGTTGTCTCTTTTTCGCGTTTCGATGTTTCACCTATACAACGCTCGCTGGTTTTCATTTGTATTTTGTATTCGGCGTTTTATAAACTATCCCTGTGTTTTTTGTTTGTTTAATTTTTTTCCCCCGTTAAGCGAGTTCGAATGTGTGAACATTCCTTTGTAATAGTGGGAGGCATTATATGAATGGTAATTTTGCCAATATTTTAGAACATCGGGTTTTGTGATATTTCAAATTCCCTTTGATCTCGTAAATGAAAGGTTTTTAATTAATTGTCGAGATTTTTTTTTCAATTTCACGTTTCATTACATTTTTTTCACATTACGCGAATTAATCACTTCTTTTTTTTTGGTTTATGCTTTTAAAAATTTGTGAGATCGTTTGAATGCAGTTGAGTTTTATATGAAAATGTTCATTACTACTGAAATTAAAATGGAGTGCTCTGATTACATTAATATTATGACGTTTATGATTATGAGGTCTAAAGTTATATTAAGTAATTATTAATGATATTGAAAAAGTCATAATTTGAATAAAAAATCTATATACTTAGTTACTTAATTCAATAAAAATAATAAAAATTAAAAAATAAAAATCAGAGGAATATTTATAGGACTCAACTTGAAAAAAAAAACATAAATAGTATATTTCACAACTTAGGGAGGTAAAAGTGATTCTTGATTAGTGTAAGGTTAGTCACCCGAGTCTAGAATCAATTTTTCTCCCGAGTAGTAAACGAAATTTTTCCTAAATGCGGGAGAAGAGTGCTCGTTTGAGACCCGAGCGATTAGCGAGCGGGAGGTAAAGTAGCGTTTTCCTCCTGCAAGTATGAAAAAATATTTTCATTACTGAATATTGTTGAAAAAAATACTAAATGAAAAATGATAAATTAAAAAGGATAAATATTTTATTGCATTAGCTAATATACTTCATTTCACTAGTTACTCATTTATTTAAAAAAAAAAAATTAAAAAATTTAGATCCATTATGTACAGCAGATTATTACCATTGAGCATAGAGCAGAGGATTGAGAACTCGAATTTTCCCAGAATTTGAAATTTTCAAACCAGTCAGTACACATGATCCCCTTTCAACTCCCACCTACAATGAGAGAGACTACATTACATTGCTCTCAATCAAAAAGTAAAAAATGGGCAATCGAACATATTGCAAGAGCAAATATGCACAAATGAGCTGAAAACAACTGACACCCATTTCAAGCCTAGTCCTGTATGAGTGAAGCTCTTCAATTATACAGAATATGGAGCGTTCGAATTCCATCTATGTAATATTTGAAATGCATATCAAGATGACATACGTCTATTTATTCCCCTCAATCCACTTCCTTCCTATGAACAACTCAATTAAGTGACATAGCTTTGATATTATCGCTTTTTTAGCACGTGCACAGTATTTTCGAGGTTACCATCGCCTTTATGCGTCAACAAACACAGTTTTACACAGAGAGCGGTCTACACACTATATGTGTATAGAGTTTATTAATATTCATTCGGTTAATGTCAAACTATATCTGAACTTGAACTTCTATTAAATATGCCTCAAAGATTAAACTTGACAGAAGTTAATTTCTGTTTTATTTCTAATCAACTAGACCAAACTAATAGGTCTACAAACATATGCAAACAATGTACAAATGATTGAAATCCGCTCAAACTTTAATTTCAATAGGTGGGGCAGCATTACACTGGGCACACTCTATGCATGGAATAAGGGGGGAGGGCGAGAAGATAGACTACATCTCTACATAAGGAATGTTTCATGCACTACAAGTATGCAGTTGAAGGTAGGCCCACAAATGAATTAAAGGGAAAGGGGTGAGCACAAAAAAAAACAAGTAGATACACAAATACGACCAAATGAAACTAATAAACGCACAAATGAAGACAAATTATTGAAATCTTCTCAAACTCTATTCTTGACATATGATACAGCATAATACGGGCCATACCAAGGGCATAACAAAAAAGGGGGGGAGGGCATGAAGATGAGCCGCATCTCCACATAACGAGCGTTCCATATACTACAAGCATGTACCTAGTCAAAAGCAGTCCCACTATTGAATTAGGATGGTAGGAGTAAACGCAAATGAAACTAAAAGGTGCACATACACGCACAAACGAAGCACAAATGAAACGAATATGTGCACAAACATGCACATATGAAACGAATGTATACACAAACATGCACAAATGTAGTACCAATTATTGAAATCCTCTCAAACCATATCCTCATAAATAGAAAGCATTACACGTGCTTACGCAGGACACGAAAAAAAGTAGGTAGGGGAAGGGTATGCACGAAAACAAATCACAACTCATATACTAAGAGTAAGTAGCCAAAAGTAAGCCCACAATTGAATTAAGGCATAAACACAAATGAAACCAGTAGGCGCACATACATGCGCAAATGGAACAAATGACACTTACAGATGCACAAACATGCACACCCAATAAATCTCGCACCACAAATAGGTGAGACCAACGTAATGAAATCTAAGAATATTCACTGATTAAATAATTTCTGAATTCTGACGATATCTACTGATTGTCTTAAAAATTTAATGTCTTGTGAAAATTCGAACTTTTAGTACTCTGTCCTATTCCATTAAAATTGAATGTGATAAAAATCGATACGCAAGTTTCACCGACGAAACCTTAAAATGTGTAATGAGTTAATCGAAACTGAGATACGAATAACTTAGCCTGTTTAATTGAATTACCGCCATAAAACTTATCGCTTTTTAACGTCAAAGAAAACGAATGAATTTGCCGCCGAAGGCGATATACTCGTAAAACAATTCAAATAAACTTGCCAAAACGGTTAATCGAATCAGATCGTAATGGCGGGAACCACCTTATCGACAATTTCGCCATCATTTCATACGTGAAAATTGAAATATTTCACCAACTAGGAAAATTCGCTAAAGGAAGAAATTCGTTTCATTTTCTATTTCCGTTTCGCCGGAACTAAATACAGCAACGTCGAATACCGATGGAGTTCTCGAGCAGATCCCTCTCGCATTCTCAACTTTAACGCTACGATAAATACGATAAACGTGTAGCGTATTAACACGTATTAGGAAATACACGACAGACGGTAATATCAGATACTTATTACAGATAACGGGGCGAAATCTATCGAATCAGAAAAGAACACAGACTCACGGTACCGAAAACGGATCACGAAGGCAAATACGTTAAATGTACCGTGAACAAAATGAATTGGATTTATAAAAGAAAAAGGATAACCGACTCTGTCGGCGAAAAAGACGAACTAGTTTTCCAGAGGAAACAATTATATTTCCAAAAACCTCCTATATTATACCATTGGCCGAAGCTTAATGCAATTTATCGTTTAGATCGTTCCTCACCGACTCCGCGATAATTATACGGTCAAATGATGGAATTAAATGTACGTTGGAAAAATAATTTCCGTCGACAATCGCAGCATTGTAGCTCCTTTTGTATTTCCGAGTGGATATCGCGAACGGAGGATTTTCTTTATTTACTTCGTTCGTAACAAACCGTCCAGAATTCCAGATTAATGACCGAAACGATGGGCGGCTTGTCGTCGGAAGAATCGAATTAAAATTATCAACACTTCTAGGCTGACGTATCGTTTTAATTATACTGCGATACGCGGTGAAAAAGATCCATTTCGCAGTTCCATTCGCCAATGTACGAGCGTGCGCCTCTCGGCCAACTATTAACTAACGTGGATTTAATTTAAATCCATTACCGGAAACGGAATAAAGAGCGTCCGGGTTCACAATTAGTGAAATTACATTTAGACCAGTTTGATTAATAGGATTTAAGTAAACGAAATTGATTAATGTAGACATCGCGAATACACGCCGATTGAAATCCGGCCGACCCCGACGAACGCCTAACTCTGGCCCGAAATTTATAGCCTACGTTCACTCGGCAAGACAAATATAAATAATACGCCTAACGGATAATTGTACGCAATTTATTGAGACATTGTAGTGAAAAGGTTCGCTCTACGTTCAAGGTTATTTTATCGAGAACCACCGCAACGCCTCGGGGCGCTTTCGGGATTTCTAAATAAATAAACACTTTTGCCTCCGCACGAACCGAAAATGTTCAGTTCCGAGAAAAAAATCCTTCAAAGAGATCCAGTCACGGAGCTACTCTTGATTTCGCATTTTTACCGTGCTCGAAATTTAAAGCCGGATTTTCGGGGAAAAAAAAAAGAGAAAAAGTATAAAGAAAACCGTTTGTTTTCGCGATACGCCGATGAAAAAAGCTAATTACGTACCTTTTCGAGAATATTTCGCTTCTATTTCACTACCTTATCAAAATGCCGCCATGTCATTCGGCGAAAACATCAAAGAAATGAATTCCAAGGAGAAAGAAAGAAGGGAAAGTGTCCTCAACTAGAAGTAGGTAACTTTCTCTTGTTGAGAACATTCGTCGTTTATTGGCTTAAACACTACCAGGCGAGAGGAGACGAGAAACAATAAGAAGCGGCGCATTTTGACAACACGATACGCATTCCGGCCGCATCGACGAGATTTTTATGAAAACTTATAAAGGATATCTCGTATAGCCATTAAATTGTCGACTGTGAAATATCGCTAACGTGATATCATCGATGTAATTTTTGCTCTCTTCGTTCTGTAATGAGAAATACGTTGGTTGCGTATTTCCGACGAATCGAACACTCATTTATTATCCTATCGAGAAAACTTCAATTTACTGATAAAATTTACTCGACGTCGTATAGGATCGAGTTAGCGGTACGGCGCGCCGAAAAATTTCATAATTACGGCTCAACGAAACGTTAACGTTTCTACGGTCGTTTTTTCAGGCCTTTACAAACACGAATAGAATATTTTCGGTTGGTTAAGTTGATCGTCCAAATGATAGGTGCGAGCGTTTTCCATTTCCCCCGTTCTCGTCGAGTAAATAATATCTTTCTTTCATCGCTCGGCCCTCCACTCTTCGCCTTTTCGGGACGCCGTTATAGCGTCATCAATCAGCTCGTCTTTATGCGTTACAGACGCGGCGTGAATCATTTTACGCGAAATCATACTGACGAGATGGAAGATGCTAGTCTATTAGGGTTTTTGAAGGGATTGGAATTTTCAAATTTCAACAATTTCATATTTATACGCGAAAACAGAATTGGCGGAGGAATAACGCGTTCAAATGTCATACATTTACAGAATTCGACTTCAATTTCATTTTTCATATATTAAAAATATGAACAATTATTCTAGGAGAACTACATTTTTAGCATTTTTCCCAATTCCAACGAAAATATAATATAAAAATGTTTAATATACATTTTTATATGTAACATTTTTTAAAACGTAAGCAGTTATGTTGCATTACTGGAGCTGAGTTTTTAATAGGGGCTTGTTCAGATTTGCCAATAATGTTGCCAACCCCTTCATGTCACTATGCCGCACCCAATACCAAGACAAAAAACCTCTGCTATATCTCTTCCAAAACCACTTGAGAAGTTTACATTTAGAATAAAAATGTAGTAACACTCAAGGCTTCTCAATATATGCTTTTACGATCAGCCATTTTGAATCTATTTTGAACAAAATTTGAGAGGTCGTATTCTGTAAGTATTCTGGTCGCCAACTAACCCTACATTTAAAGTTGGACGTTTCTAGGTCAATTTAGTGAGGAAATATGGAAGATTCGTGAAATTTCCTGCAGCAATTTTCCCTCCAAAAGCCGTTTTTTGTTACAACTTCCCTGCAAATTCATTTGTAAAGCTGAAATTTTGACATGCTGGTGTTCTTGACTTACGCTCTTATATGAGATCAAAAACGGAAGTTTTGATTCATTTGCTCCCTGTCCAGTCTCCCTCAAAATTTGAGTGATCCTTCATTTTGAGTTGTATCGAAAAAATAAAAAAGTACATTTTTTGCATTTTCAAGGAAAGCTTCTCACCAAATTTTAAGCGAATTTCATAAATACGCGTCGAGGCTATACGTGGAAAAAAAAACATAAATATATAATCATGTATTATACCAAAAATTTAGACTTTGGCAGATGATTACATGCTCTAAAATGTAAAGATTTGAAGATTCCTTCTCCCCCCCCCCAACCAGTTGGGCTGTAATAGCTATCGTTTTTATTAAAAACTCAGCTAAAAGAGCAAAAATGGCTTGAAATGTGAAAATTCGAAAGACCAACCCTTTCCCCGAACTCTCTTTCAAAGATAAAGGAGACTATGGCTTGTATAATAGCAAATTCCATAATTTTCAACTCCAAAAAAAATCATTAAATCACGACCAGAGACTGCCGAGGTGGAGGGAGTTGGTGATGGAAGCGAAGGTGGAGGTGTGCTTGAGGTACACTTGCTCACTTTTTCATCCCTTTCTCCTTCCATTTGTCTAACAGATAAGCAAAGAACTTGAAAGTTTGAAACCCGACATTAAAGCGTGATAGAATACCAGTTTTGAAATAAAAGCAGAAAATCAAAATTCAAAATGAAAGTACAGAATTAAAAACGAGAATCATGAAAACAAAAAATGGAAATCAAAACACAAAATTTGACCAAAACTTCAAGAGCGAATTGAGTTCGAAAACTAAAACTTCGGAAGCGAAGCTAAGTAATGAGACACCAATATGTACCCAAGTTTCCGTCACTGTAATTTTTCAATTCATTATGTAGTGATAAAAAATATATCACTTCCACATACTATTGATTCTTTTTCAACTCATCAGAAAAATTGAACCAATAAAAATTGTTAACAAAATGATATTTTTTCTTCAAAATCTCAAATTTTGAAGGAAAGTTTTTTTTTAATTATGCCTAAATTTGTTCACAAATATGAATTTTGTTCACATTTCCGAGCAAAGCTGAGCAAAAATAAGAATCGAAAAAAACAGAACAATGTATTCATTTATTCCATACTTCATAGGCTATTAACACAGCCATAATGGTTAATTAAGAAGGAAACATCCGGTATCACACAAATCACTTGAGAATTATGAAGAACTTGAAATTAAAATAAAAAGTAAAATTGAATACAAAATTTTGCTGACGAACCGACCTTTGAAAGTCATCCTTTTTTTTTTACTCCAACTTTTTCATACCTAATGTACGACTACTTCTCTAGATGTCTCAATTAACGAACTGATTTTCAAAATATTTGTTGAAGATAAGGTCAAATGCTTTTTATCCTCTAAAATCACCGATCCAAAATATTTTGCTGTTTCTGTAATTAATCTTGGAGCTAAAGATATACTATGTCTTTATCAAAGCCCCCTCACCCCTCCACGGGGTCTCAAACTTTGTGATTTCATGTTCATCTGTATTGAATATTACATGTAAAAATTTCCGGAACACTGAGTAAATCATCTCATTAAGTACACAACTTATAAAAAAAAAATCCACCAATACAATAATATAAAATTTGAAATGAGTATTTCCTTCTGACGCCTACACGATCCACAGAGCGGGAAAAACCATCAAGTTGAAAGATCGTGACGACTTTTGGTCTTAATTACGAAAAAAATACCCTTTTCCTGCGTCGAGCGGAAAACCTGGTAACATCGGTAATGGCACAACACAGTCCTATAGTTTAAAGTTTCACATCGGACAGCTCGGCGAGCTCTGAAACACGTATACCGGAGTCGAACAACACGCCGCTTTGTCGCTCGTTAGTAACCAGAAACCGACACTCGGATACGAAATTGGAACTTTACCAAGAAAGGAAAATACGGAAAAGACTCTTTTAATTAGGTAATAATTAGCGCGACAGGACGAAAAACCGAGGACGCGTTTGCGCGTCACTCGTACTAAAAAGTTATACTTGGACAATTAAATTCGACTAGAAATACCTATCTTTCGGGCGTAGCGAAATCCGGTTAAGGGTACATCGTTTAATCAAAAGTTTTTGAAGAAAATTCCTCGTCTCTCTTTGCGTATAACTTTATATATAATCGGAATAAGAAAATAGAAGTTTTCAATTTATACCTGCTTCAGCGCCGTGTCGTACATTTTGTTGAAAATTAAATTTACGGCTAAACAAAAGGCTGCTAATGTGCAGAAAAGCAGCGAAATTATAAAAGGGGATTTTTGTTCGCGGTAGTCGAGCGTAATCGATTTTTGAGAATTTCCTCATATTCCTTCCATTTAGTTGAGAGTAAGTAGATTCGCTTTCGTTGCGAAACTTTTTCACAAATATTATATCGCGCTCGTTTTAAATTTTAAATATATTTTACCCACTCGAGTCTTCCGGGTACGGTGCCGGTATTCGGATTATTTTTAGTTATGAGCTAAATAAAGAACAGCTACTTTGTAGAAGTTGAAAAAATGAGGAAGTAATCTCATCGTCAGCATAGTTCAGCTATTCAGCTACTAGGTATGGAACGCGAAGATCGATAGTACCTAATGTTCTACTGTGCTAATTTCTATATACTCGTATGTGCTCAAAAATTAAAGTTACGTGAAATATCCACCAACAAAAACGATAAGCTTTCGGGTTCTGGAATTTTCAGACTAAAACACGTACCATCGAACGAAACATTCTCCCTGCATGACCTATCTCCCATACTTCTCACATCTTCCACTCAGGAGCGATAACGCGAATATTAAAAATATTTCAAAAATTAAACTTCCGTGTTGAGCAACTAACGTACAAGATTTACGCAACTTGCCAAGAATTTATACAATTTCTTCGTTCCCGCTAGGAAACAAAAAAACACATATCAGCCAATCTGAAATAAAAATCATCAACAGATGGAAATATTTTCGACCAAAATTATTAAACTAATTCCTCACTTCTTCCCCTCCAAGAATGGTGGAGCTTCTCAAAAAATGATTTGTAGCGTTTATCTATGTAAAGACGAGCTTTACGAGAAAAATACTATCATAAGAAATTATTCTTCACAGAATTCCCTACATGAAATATTACATTCTTTTGGAATACACATTTCATTTCAAAAAATCCTTCAAAACTTGAAAAATATTAAAAAATATTAAACAAATAATAATTTCTCAAAAGCTAGCTCTAGGAACTTGACTGGCACTTCATATATTTTTTTTAATTAAAGATTTTTTCATACTTCTCGGCCTAATTGCGATCCAAGCTCACTCATTTCCTTCTTCTTTGACTCTGCTGAAAGTTTTACAGATAAGCTTTTATCCCAGCAAAAGATTACTTTTCAAAGCAATGCCCCTGAGGGAGATGACATATTAATGTTTTAGTTATTCAATGAAAACTGAACGTACAAGAATAAATTTCTTTTTCTGAAACCTCGTTTTTTGATAAATACTGATCCTAAATTATGGTTAAATTTCTAATCGAATTTATACTCTCCTTCGAGGAGGGGAGAGGAAAGAGTTATGGTTAAAAAGTCACCAGAGAATCCAGATGTTTTAATGAAATTTCAGTATGGTATATACTTTGTGTTGAAAATAAATCCTTAAATTCTTAACTTCCATTCACCATTTACAGCAGAACTATGAGTTAGATCTCAAAGCTTTGGATATCTATTGACCCCTTCAAGGCTCAAATGGATCGTTAGCAGCTGAAAATTTAGAAGGAATATTTCATATCAATTCAACTAGTTTTTTGACCTCATGTTCTTCGCATTTATTTTAAATTTTTTTGTTAGAAATTAATCTCAACGTAGAAGAAAAAACACTACATTTAGTTTCCTACAGACTACTAAATCTTAGGAAAAAACTATTCACGACCGTTTACGCCTATGTCCGAGGGTGAATCCGGTTTCGACGATTTTGACTCGCTTTTAAATCCAAAAAGAAATTACTCTCTCCTCTTTGGTTGATGTTTTGAAATTAGGGTAAGAAATTTGATGTCTTCTCACCAAATATACATGAAAAAGTCAAACTTCGTATGTGAAGTTGGTTAGGTACCATAATATAATACCTTCAATGTGAGTCAGAATGGATCCAAAATGGCAAAAAATAGTCAATACTTGAGGTAAGCTTGTGAAACCTCAAATACCAGAAATGGTTTTTCGATTTTTGTGGACAAAAAGTACTACGCATATCAAATGAATTTTTTCGAAGAGATAAGGGTGGGAGTATTGGACTGGGTAAAGCATAGGACTCAAAACTGATTAGAGTTTATGAATGCAGGTTATAACATTTAGTGAACACTAAAAATTTTCAAAAACACACGTTTCTTTGTGACATAATTTTAAGAATGACAAAGAACCAGTGTTGTAGGAACGAGCATATGTCTGTTTTTGTTCCTGTTCTCGTTCCTAAAAAAACTCAGTCATTTGATCCTGTTTCTCACTCGTTCTTATTCTCAATGCTTCAACTATTTCGTTGCGTTCTTTGTTTTTTCAATTCTTTACAATCTCGTTCTCGTTTCGTTCTTCATTCTTTCAATCCTTTATGGTCTCATTTTTGTTCGTTCTTCGTTCTGTTCTCGTTCTTCATTTACTATTTATGTTGTTGCTGAATTCGAAAATTAATTAAATGAAGCTAATTAATATAAAAAAATGACTTGTATACCGTGCGTCCAAGTGATTCGGGTGCAATCAGCGAAAAAATCTCTTCACCAATTATTTGAAACTGGTTTTTTCAAATGAAAAGAAATTGTAAAGCTGTTGAAATGAATTTATCAGTCTTAAAATTAATTAAAGTAATTTTAAAAATGATATCTAATTTAGAAATATTAGTTTAACTTTTATTATGTTATCAACGAACTGAGATTTTTGCGCTGATTGTACCCGAATCACTTGAACGCTCCGTAGAATGGATAAACGTTTTATTCTCTTTTCCCTCTCATGATTCCTATAAATTTTTATGATGAACCATGAACTTTCAAAATAACGAAGAACAACTAAAAATTGCATCGTTCTTGTTCTTGTTCTTGTACCTCAACAGTGCACATTAATTTGTTCTCTTTTCGTTCTTTGATCTTTCAGCTTGAAAATATTCTGTTCTCGTTCTGTTCTTTGTTCTTCAAACCAGTGTTGTAGGAACGTACATAGGTCTGTTCTTGTTCCTGTTCTCGTTCCTGAAAAGACCCAGTCATTTGATCCTGTTCCTGACTCGTTCTTATTCTCAATGTTTCAACTGTTCTCGTTCCGTTCTTCGTTCTTTTAATTCTTTACAATGTTGTTCTCGTTCTGTTCTTTGTTCTTTCAATCCTTTATGGTCTCGTTCTTCAATTTTTTCTTTTATTCTTTCTTTCTTCATTTCTTTCTTTCTTTCTTTTTTTTCTTTCTTTTTTTTTGATAACGTGTTTACAGTTAATGTTGTTGTTGAAATTGAAAATCAATTAATCGAAGCTAATAATTTAAAAAAAAATTACTTATATCGGTATATTTAACACTTGCTCGCTTTCAAGTATAAGTTTCTTATTTTCTCTTTCCCCTCATGATATCTATTAATTTCATGACAAATCATGATCTTTCAAGAGAACGAAGAACAACCCAAAATTACATCCGTTCTTGTTTTTGTTCTCCTTCATCAGCATTTTACATTAGTTGGTTCTCGTTTCGTTCTTTGATCTTTCAGTTTGAAAATATTCTGTTCTCGTTCTGTTCTTTGTTCTTCAGATATATCAATTTTATGTTCTCGTTCTCGGTCCTGTTCCTCAGTAACAATAAAAATTTTCCGTTCTCGTTGTTCTTTGTTCTCATTCTTGGATTTGTTCCTACAACACTACAAGGAACATTATAGGTTCAAATTCGGCAATTGTAACTGCCAACGTAAACATTACTTTGCCTTTTTCAATTTCAACGTTCCTTATCACTTTGAAAATGACGACAGGGCAACACTTATATTTGAGAATTATTAGTAGCCAGCAAATCATATAACCTATTTTATACACCCTATCTATTTTGCATATAACCTAAAGGCTCGTAAAGTTTATTTGACGATATTATCTAACATGTAAACAAACCCTAATTAACAACTCAGCTGCAGTAATGAAGCAAGGCTGCTTACATTTTTTTTTCATTCCTCTACTGTAACATTTGCTAATGGGAAAATAATATTAAAACTTTATTTTAATTGTACGATGTAAAAATATGAAGATTTTTCAGTGTTATTTTTAGAAAACAAGGCAAAGAAATCAAAATTAGGTCACTATTATATGCATTTTTCAATTTTACGAAGAATAATTCCTTATTACACAATGTTTTGTACAACTTATTTTCAAAGAAATAAACGCGAAAAATTATTTTTCAAAAGCTTTTAGTTCTAGCGCTCCTCCACCCTATGAAGGTAATGGCTTCACTTAGATTCCCAGAGACTATTGATACGCTTGTTACGAAGGTACAGAGAACGAAATAATATTCAGGAAATAATTTTGATCAGAATATCCATCAAATATTCTACTTTGGTTCGTCTAAAGAAAAGTCGAATTTAAAAATTCTTTCTCGGGAGAAAAACTTCTTCATAAACCTGAGACGACATTTTTCACGGTGCAAAAATCACGAATCTTCCAACTCCTTCGATGGTTTGATCTTATAAATAAGTTTAAATCCATTCTAGCACATCCCCATAGTCGGAGTGACAAAATTCGCAATTATTAATCTACGTTAGAGGAGAAAAACTCGCTGCGAAGCTCGGTTTAACGGATCATCGGAAGTTTTTATAGGTATTTTTAAATTCTTACGTTGTCTTTTAAAGGTTAATACCCGGCTATAAGGGCCCCAGTATACGATACACATTGCCGAAAAGTTTATTCTCTTTTTAAGCGGATTTCCTTCACAGATCCCCGATTGTTTGTTGAATAATTAACTAGCGTTATGTTAAGCTGAATGTTGCTTTTAGAAAAGACTTGAAAGACTTTAAAGAACTTCGCCACTTTACGAAAAAGAAACTCCGAGCTGGGGTTTCTTCGCTGGCAAAATATCCGCCGTGGTAAAACTTTTCCCTTATATCCTTTACGCGCCAACAGTTGCCAACCTGAACTCAATGACATACCGGTGATGCATCTGCACCGGAAAGTTGCACCGCAAGTCTTTCTTAATTTCCGCTAATACCGGTCTCGAAGTACGGTGAAAAAATAGGACTCTGGGAAAAAAAAATTGCAAAACTTACTCGATAAACTTTTTGCCAAGATTTGATCCCTTCAACGTGGTACGACTGTGATATTACACATAGTAGCCCGAGTACTCAACTTTCCACCAACTTGACGACTGTTTGGATATATTTTATACGTAACTTTAACGGCTTGTAATTGCTTCCGATGTAGCTTACTGGCGCGCGGATTTTATACATGGTATTAGAAGTTTTAAAGGATTTTCGCTTTATTCTCGACTTCGCTCTTTGCACCTCTTCTCAACTCTGTGGCTTCGGACCACGTTGCCGAGTTTCGAATAAATTTTAATGGCCAGAAGTTATAATAATTTCGATAAATCAGCCCTCAGTCGCAGGTATGCTCGCGTGGACATCAACGCGTTTTGTATCAAATAAAAACTATAAAACTTGGACCAACATTTGCGCCGTGAAAATAAATATTAAGCCAACTGTTCTGTAGTCGTTAAGAAAAGCCGTTGAAACCATTATCAAGCTCAAAGTAACATACCTGAAACATGAAATAAAAGTTTAAACCATTAGAATGTCAATACACATATCCAATAATAACAATAAACAAAATAATCATGAAGGAAAAAAGATTCATAAAGGTTTAAACAATAATAATAATTTGCCAAGTTTTATTTTAAAATGATTAACAGCATTTAAAAATGATAATATAAGGTATACGGTGGTTTTTAGGAAATTGATGAACAATTTAAAAAAAAAATATGCCGAGGAGTTGTGAAAAAAATATAAGCATCCATGCCGCATCATTGGAGCTGAGTTTTTAATTGAGACTTCTTCAGGTTTGCAATTCATATCTACAGACCACACTCAATACCAAGTCTGAAAACGTCTACTCTGTTTCTTCCAAAACCACTTAAGAAGCTGAATTCAGAACAAAATAATGTAGTATTTTTTGCTATAAATTATAGCTACTTGAGGCTCCTGAAGTTACCCTCAAATTTTGACGATCCGCCATTTTGGATCCATTTTAACCCAAATTCAAGATTACATATTCTTGTCATCAACTAACCCCACATACTAAGTTTGACCTTTCTAGGTCGATTTGGTGAGGAGATAGGGAAGATTCATGAAAAGCAATTTTCCCTCCAAAAGGCTTTTTTGCTCCAACTTCCCTCCAAATTCACTTTGGAAACAAAAATTAAACAGGTTCATAATTTAGGCTTATTTAATCATGTAACACCAGAGCAAAAAAGTTTTGATATTTTGGCTCGCCCTTCCTCCCATTACGAGGTTCATAGCTCTTTCTTCTCCTCTCCAACATTATGTGTAAAGGTGAATTTAAGAAATAGTATACTTCTTATCCACATTAATTACAAGAATTCATACTAATTAAATTGTTACATATTTGAGGCTCCTCAACCTTTACTCAGATTTTGATAATCCGCCATTTTGCAATAATTTTGATTCCAATTCAACGGATTATATTCTGGTGCCAAATTAACCCCACACACAAAGTTTGACCTTTATAAATAGATTTGGTAAGGGGATACGAAAGATTCAAGAAATATCATAACTCAAAACTTCCTCAACAATCCTCTTTTGCTCTAAATCCCACCTAAATGCACTTGGGAAGCTGAAATTAGGATATGTTGGTATTTGTGAATCACTCTTTTATATGCCATCAAAAACTAAAATTTTGAGCGATTTTCCTCCATCCAGCCCCACTCAAAATTTGAGTGATGCACCATTTTCAAGAAGAATCTCTCACCAAAAATAAAGTTGGATATTCACCATTTGATTACAAATAGTCTGAAACGCGAAGATCTGAAGATCTGAAGACCCTCCCACCCCCTTTCTAAATTATGTAAACCGTAAAATGTATCCTATATATTAAAAACTCATCTAAAAACAATCTGAAAATTTAATGCATGTATAATTTTTTTTGAGGAATTTAAGATGAATTTTCAACATATAATACCAAGTAAATCACAAACGCTTAGAAAAAACTGAAGAAAAATTCTCAAGAAAGGCATAAAAAGTAAAATAAAAATCTCAATGTTTTTTGAAAGAGTAATAATTGATATTTTCACAAAGGATTTACAAAACGTATATAGGGAATATACGAAATGTAAAAAGTTATGATTTCTTTTTTAGTTGAGTTTTCACTTTTGATTTATGACTTTGACAAAAATTAATGAAATTTTTTCAAAAAAAGTTCGAAAAACTTGTACAACGCACGAAAGTAATGAGATTTGAGTGAATGAGCATTTTGAGTCAATTCTCCATCATAAAAAAAATTAGAAAAATATAAACTCTAGAGGGCAAACTACGCATAAATATTCAGATACTCTCAAAGCAACACAGAATACGAGCAATTCGAAATTTGTCGTTGAATTTTGTTTTCCTGATCTCCTACCTCGCGAGCGAATTATTACAAATGACTCTTTTTTATTTGTAAAACTCTCGTAACAGAGAGGTTAGAAAAAAATTATTTTTTAAGATTTGAAAAATCTCGACCAAACGGAAGTAAACGAGGAAACACAACGAAATCTGAATTTTAGGTAGGCTACTACTGGAAGGTAAAGCTCGCGAGTTCATTCACCCTTATAAACATTCCTTCGATAGCATCGCTAAACCGTCGATGTTCAACGACAAAGCACTTGAGATGGAGAAATTCTTGGCTTCCTTAGGTACTTTCTTCATAGCGAAAGTATTATTAAGAAAGTTGCGAACCCTTTGTATCCAACAATAGGGTAAAATTAATCGCCCCGTAATTACTCGCTATACATCTATAAAACGAACTTTCAAAGAATCAATCCGCCATCGGCACTGTTGTCAAATATTTTTACGCCTCGATAACGGTGGCCGTAATTTTGAAAGGGCTACAATTAAATTCCTCGCTTTCGGTTCTCGTGAATTATTACACGCTGTACCGAATATTCGCGCGAAACGTTGAAAAAGGGGTTTATTTATATGAGAACATAAGAATACTGAGGAAAAAAGGGGGCCGAGGATGTAAAAATTAAAAAAAGCTACGAACCCCGAGTCTGCTCTTAATATCCGTTAACAAAAAGGGACTTCCATTATCGACAATTTCGTTGCGTCGAAATGACTTTTTCATACGCACACACGTGGCACGACAAACGTTTTTGGACGGATGCCCTAATTTTGATCGAGCTTCCATGAATCGTGCAAAAAAATGCGACTTTATTTTCATATTTTTCATTATGCTATACGCCCGCGGCAGACCTTTTGTAACATGCCAATTGGACTATTAAACGATCGAACGTGGTGAATTATTCATAATTCCAGGGCCACGCTGAATGCATTATAATATGAAAGGGATTGTTTTCGACTGCCGAGTAAAATAATGCCTAAGCTAACCGGAAAAGTGCAATTAAAAACATCACTCAAGTAAAGCAAGATGAAAAAACCTTCGATTGTGACTGAGAAAAGCAAACCCCATTAAGTCGCGTTTTCACGAATCGAATTTCCGCAATCGTTTGTGAATCGCTAATGAGAAGTTTTGAGGAAAAACATATACTTCTCGGGAATGAGCAAGATGCTTCACCTAAATCTACTGACATAATGAGACGAGCTGGTATTTTGTGAAGGGAATGAACAGAAATATTGTAATGCATGTACAAGATGAACCTCATTATAGATGAATCAAGAGCTTCTTTTTTATTAAATATATTTCAACTAAACAAATCGATAACATTTCATCGAGGTTTAATTACATACATATATTGGTTAACCTAGTTTGTGCTTCTAACGCCTCACAGGGTATTGAACCAAGTATAAATCGCCTTCCGAAAAACACCATTATGACAAAAAGTATCTGCCGATGTACATAGCAATACTATCACCGCTTCGCACGTTTACTGACGCACAATGCGATAATCCTAAATCTCTATTAAATCAATCAAGCGCGATATTTTAATTACCGCGGTAAACTTTTGCAATACTTGTTGAGCCACTTGAAAACCTGTTAACTAAATTACACTCCCCTTCGTATACATCATATATTATGACCCTTTGTATATGTTTGATCGAACATCAGTTTAAAAAATTACACCGAATCACCGTGGCAATATTCTTTCATTCTCGGGCCTCGCTATTGTCATATCCGTGTACCAACGATCGACGTGCCAAGACTCATTAATCAAATCAAACGTCGCAAAACGATTAATATAAACGAACCATGCATACGCAACAGTTCCCATTGAATTCGGCGTTTTAACGCAATTAAACAATAAACTCGCATACCACAGCACCTTTAGTAAGGTAGAAAAAAACCTCGTCGACGGAAAAAAATAATCGCTAATAATAGCGTTATTTTTGGCTTTTTACTGCAATAAAATACAAAGCTCGTTTTACAAATCGAATAGCGCGTACGAAATTGCAGCTACGCCAATCCGCAATATCTGCGCGAAAAATATCAACGAGCTATTCGAACGAATTGAAAATAATATTCGAGATAAATCGATGTACGTGCGGCGAATTTCTACTGCCGCCGTTATGCTCTACAATGAGCCTTGTAAACGTGGGTTGCCCCTGCGCCTTTAGAAAATCAACATATGTTTAGTGTAGTAGTGTGAAGACTTATGGCTGGTATATTGGAAGTAATTTCCCATGTTAGCTGTGTGAATGTAATTGAAAAACTTGAGAGTGAATGCAAATGTTGTAGATTTTTTGGCCCCAAGTTAGGCGCCAATGCTGTCAATGAGTGAGCAATGAAGCTACACATGTATAGTTATTATTGATAAACTAAAAGATCATGTAAATGTCCTACGTTTTTTGGTCCGAAGTTGGGCGCCAATAAGTACGAAATTCGTTCATAGGTATCGTGATACTGCCTATCAAAATAGTAGGAGATTCATGTGAAATTGTAAATCTCTTAAATTTTTCTAGCCCCAAGTTGGGTGCCACTGGGCAAGCAATGAGGTCACTGATGTATAGATTTTTCTGAAATTTTTGATGATAGATTTTCCTAGTCCTTGGTAAAATGTCAATGGGTATGCAACAAGCTCATCAAATTCGCACATCCATATAAAGTAATTTGGGGGTTGGGACTAGATAACTTGAACGAGGAGGATTGATATTCAAAGATGAAGATAATCGCAAAAGTCTTTTACTTTAGTGTGAGTTGAAAAAATAATATCCCTTACGGTTGAAATCAATGATTAAAAAATATATATAATTTTCACTGAGTCATGTAGAACCAAAAGAAATGAAGCCTTGATGAATAAGATTTTTTTAAAATAAGAAATCCTTTTCAATATTATTCTTAAATAATAACTATTTGTCTTGTATGTCTTGTATGATGGCTATTTTCGTTTCCCGTAGTGAATAGTTATATCACACAACTGCTAGTTACTTTGTATAATGACTAGTTGTTTCATATGACGACTAGTCTAGTTTGTGTAATGGCTAACCACGTTTCATACACATAATAACCACTCGTCTCATATGAAGGCTAATCTTTCCTCATACAATAACTAGTTGTTTTACAGAGCATCTAATCGCATATTATATAACAACTAGTTGTTTTGTTTGAAGATCAGTCATGTTTCGTATAATAGCTAGTTGTTCCATATGATGGCTAGTATAGCGTTTTATGCAATAATTAGTTGTTTGATATAGTGGTCATTTGCTTTTCATATAATAACTAGTTATTTCATACAAGCGCTAGTCTGGTTTTGAATAATGACTAGTTGTTTTGTATCCTAACTAATCACATTTCATATAATAACTACTTATTTTGTATAACGGCTAGTCTTGTTTTGTTTAATAACTACATAGTTGTTTCCTATAACAACTACTGGTATTTTAAGCGATAACTAGTTGTTGCCTATCTCAATACAATTCTTACAAAATAATTATGATATGTATTTACCTTCTTTATATGAAATTTTGAAAATATTAAAAACTTTTCTTAGTTTTCGACAAAACTGTACCTTGCAAGTGTATAAAATCATCATAACACTGTTGCATTATATCTGGTTTATCACTGTTTTCATTCAAGTCATTCACTTTTATAACACAGTGTAGAATGGACTGCTGTAGCAATATTCAATTAGTGGTAAACCAGAGAACACTACGCATGAAATTTAGAAGTTCCCTGATTTTTAAGACCCAAGTTGGATGCCAATGCGCGCATAATTGCTCATCTATTTTACTTTTATTGGTTCAAATTACAATGTTGTTTCTATAAACATGATTTTAACATATTATGGGCACATTACTCCAACTATGGTAAACTGATGGGCACCTAATACGTGGAATACTAAAATAAAAAAATTGATCAACATTTACCCGAATTTGTTATCAAATGCAGCTAAACAGTACACATTTTGTACAACAATATGATAAACTGAAGAATCACAATGAATAAAAAAATGATACATAAACCTTCGATGATGATTAGCATTGTTGACTTCAAGCAATTATTTTCTCTATGAATAATGCCTTTTTGATCTATGTATTACGTATACCTAGCATCTTATATTGAGAAACCCTTTTTCAAGCTCATAAGATTTGGCAGAGCCATGAATGAATGGATCTGCAAATAGAACTATTTTGCGTCATTGCCTAAATATGAGTATAATAAGGGGAATGTTTCCATTTCTTTTCGAATGAATTTTGAGGTAGAAACTCACAGCTTCGAGCACTCGCCATTCTTATAAGTACGTAAACTCTTAAATTCTCGTAAAATATCATGCAAGTGTGCAGTAACGCCTCACTCTTGAATGCATAGAATTTCACCACCCTTGGATCGCGTTCTTCGCTCCCCTAATCATAAAAAAGCCATAAAATAGCTTACGCGTCTTCAACACAGCTCTTGAAAAAAGAAAAAAAAACGCACACGCGTCGCAGATCCACCCTATATTTAATGATGGGAACGCGCGGCAAGACTTTTAAAATGAATTGGAATTAATTTATGTGCTGAAATACGCACTAAATACTTATTTGAAAATGACGAAATATTAGCGACACAATATACTCTTCTTTTATTACAAAACGTCACGTATAAGTCGGTCGAAATGTTAATAAATATAAATAATGTCCTGGTACGTTCGCGAGAACGTGACATCTTTTCCAAAACGACTCGCAAGTCGCAAGCTTACATAGTGCAGAATAAAACTTACGTATAAACTTAAGAAGGGCACCGAGTATACACGTGCCTTTAATATTATTGTTACACGAGGCGAGACGGCGGCTGCGAATATTGAAGAATTTAAAGGCGTCGCGTTATTAAAGCCATTCGTAATTCATACAACAGAGTATGCGTATTATTAGCTCGACAGAATCGAGGATGTACTTTTTTCTATTCTTTAATTAAATAACGTAGCCAGAGTTTTCCCACAGGTGCGCATAAAAATTGCGACGAAAGATGGGTTATATTGCAGGATAATTCGGAGGGCAAAAAAAATGTATATTAAAGAGCTTGCCAGTTAACGCCACTGTCGTTGCGGACATTAGGTATTTTAACGTTTTCTCGAAGGTCCAACGGGTCTCGATGTAGTTAGAATTCACGTAATAAATTACTTGGCGAGTTCGTTCCGGGCACCGCTCACGAACGTGTGGTATTTTTCCCGGGGCATTATGCGTCGTCAAAAGTGTGTTTACTCTGCATTTAGAAACGGCGAGAAAATATCGCGATGACACATTCCTTGGTCTGGATAAAATTGAATACGAAGAGGACTTTGGGAACGGAGGCGCGCCAAATAGCGGAAAGAGCAGAACGAAAGGCTTTGCGGTTGCGGGAATATTCCCGAAGTGAAGGGACGCGAATAATGACATGATAAATTATTCTGCGGAATTTACATGGTTCGGTTGTATTTGCTTTTTCGTTGCTACCGTCGTCTCAGCTACCGCAGCGTTCGGAAACTTATATAGCTAGAATAAAGTAGCTGTTTGAGAAACTGTCGCTCATTGCAAGATGTTGTAATTTGATGGTAGATTTTCGCGTCTTCTCCTTTCTGACATTAGATTAATCTTTCTTTCACGCCACCGCCACCGTCGGTCTATGTACTACGCAGCCTAGTCGATGGGTTTCTTCATTAATGCAATTATCGAAGAGTATTTTATTGTTTCGACGCGCTGCCAAAGCGTGCCTAAAGATAATACTTCGCTCATTTTATTCGTATGGGAACACGCGTGTTGCTTTCAAACCTCTAGATGATATTAATCCGGTACGAAGATGGTAATTAATAATCTATAA
Source organism: Phenacoccus solenopsis (assembly GCA_009761765.1). Taxonomy (NCBI): domain Eukaryota; kingdom Metazoa; phylum Arthropoda; class Insecta; order Hemiptera; family Pseudococcidae; genus Phenacoccus; species Phenacoccus solenopsis. The sequence continues at coordinate 12,690,145 of CM019755.1, read as the reverse complement.
TGGCTCGGAATTACTGGCTGAAAATCAACTAAATCGAGTACTCTGTTGTTTTTTGCCTATGAGTTAAGAGATTTTTTTAAAAGATTAGGATGGCGTAACAGATAACATCAACTGTGAGAGTAAAATATTCTCGCGTTTTATGCGCCCTAAGTTAGGCGCCCAAAAACGTATCATTTACCATGACATAATGTAAATAAATAAATTTGGTTAAGATCAGAAGTTGTAATAAAATATTCAGGCTAACTGTCTTCAAACCAATGACCCCACAATCCTTACACATAGAATAATTCTTGTTTTTTTTCTTTGCTTCTTTTTTTCGAAAATTAATTTTACTTCAGATTTCATAGTTGTAAAATAAAATAATCAATGTAATGTTCAAACATTGACACCTGCAGGTAAAAAATTATATTTTTTGTAATCGAGTAAAAGTTAAATCTTAAAAAATTTTAAATAACTAAAGTTTTAATACAATTTGCGTTGTTTTAGGTTTACTAATGACATTTTCATTCATTCAACGACTGAAAAAAAATTAGCAGTCAATTTTTCCTGATTGTTAGGAGGTCAATATATTTTATTAATTTCCTCGATATATTTTCTTAATTGATATAATACATTTATAGGCTTTCAGTGGACTTCAAAGTTGAATAATACTCATTGTCCACTTTCCAGGTATTCTCAAATTATCTTTCATTTTTCACAAAAATTAATTAAAATACTCTATTTATGCAATTTTCAGTCGAATATAGGCTATATTAAAAATCTCTGAGGTCTCTTGAGTGCATTAAGGCAGAAATCCAAATCATACAGTGCATACTACAGACCACGCCCAGTAACAAGTCTGAAAACCCACCCTATCGCTTCCAAAACTACTTAAGAAATTGAATTTAGAACAAATGTAGTATGTCTATATTTTTCAAATTATAACTACTTGAGACTCCTCAAGTTACCCACAAATTTTGATGAGCCGCCATTTCAGATCTATTTTGACCCAAATTTGAAAGGTCTTATTCTGGTCATCAACTAATCCGGCATACAGAGTTTGACCTTTCTGGGTCGATTTGGTGAGGAGATATGGAAGATTCGTGAAATCTCCTGCAGAAATTTCCTCTTCTAAAGCTGTTTTTTCCACCTCACTTCAAAGTTCTAATACACAGGTATAAAATTAAATTATAAAATGAAATATATGCCCAAAATATTTTTCTCAAAATGTTTCAAATTTCAATGGTTTATTATAGAATTTTTAATATCTAAATAAAATTTATGCCAGCAAGAACGGCACCAGACAACTGTATTATTCAATAAACTTCCTTTCGAAAGTACTCGAATAAAAATAAAAATATTATAATTTTTAAGCGTAGAATAAAAAAATTATCAAATTAAACTGCAAATTAGAGCCCAAAAACCAGACAACATGAAATAAAAATTAATCGAAACGAGCTCGTTGAACAGGCACTCCATCCGTTCATCAAATAAAATTTAAATTCACTGCGACCAAGTTTTTGAGAACTCATTGCAGCTTCATTTGCCTGATGATATTTTGCATTATTAGTTAAACAAATACAAGCGTTAAAATGATTTTAAATTTCAATGCAAACTGTATAATTCAAGCCTCACCGACATCATTCTGACAAAAGAATATGTATAGATAAATGAAGTAGAGAGCGAATATTGACAAAGCTCGAGCTGTATACCGAAAATTCCCAATATGAATGGACGACGTGGAGGCTGACATGTGTAAAAAGCTTGGGACAATTACTGCGTGGGTGACAAATTACGCAACACCGAAAAACGAAAGTGGAGCTATTCGAGAAGTGACCAAAAATCACGTAGCCAGTAACTAAACGCGGAGACGAATCGATACTCCAGTAGTATATTATTTTCGACGTTCTTCGGCTTCAAAATAATTACAAAAGTTTGGCAAATTATTTTCTCGACATAAAATATACACGAAAGAAGAGGAATTGCGGCGGCCAACTTTTACACACTTTCTTTTACGAGTAATAAGAAACGTCGTTATTGCGAGTTTCTTGTTTTTGCCGGCTCGTTAATGAATTCCACCGGCTGTTGTTTTAATTAGCAACTAACTATCCTTAATTCGGTCTGAGCCGGAGTTTCGGATTATGTTAATTTCGAAATATGGCTACGCTTGATGCCACGTCGCTTCGCCAGCTTCGTAAAAAATATCGAGAGCTGCGGCGACAACTCGGTTGCGGTGAAAAAACCGCCGACGACGTTTTGTTCTGTTGTTCGCCTACCAGGCCTGTATCCAGCTCCGGCTAAGAATCTAATTAAAATTTACCTTCGACTAGGATTTCCGAGCGAGCTCCAAAACGACGACTTAACCGCTCGGGAATACGTTTCGGCAACACAGACGAGAACGCGTCAGCTTCGCAGGCGATTTCGGATTTTCGGCGAATGCAACGCGACTAAAGTTTAATTTGAATTACCGCAATCGTTGCACACTTAGCCCTAACAGATTTATACGCGAGCTGCGTTACACTTAATCTTCTTTCTTTCAACTCGCCGCCTCCTTAGTAAGCGAACAATCACGTCGCTATAAATTATTGTTTTCTGACAAGAAAACTCGAATACATAATGAACAACAATGGGTTAAGCAAGTCGTTGGGATTTCCCCTCCGTGCTACGAGAAGGCGTTCGCAACAAAAAGCGATACGCGAGTAAAACGGTCGCGCCGAATTAAGGGCCAGAGCACGGTGGCGTGTGCCGAGTGTTTTACGTTTTAAGTAATTCTATTTTCCAGCCAGTGAAATCAAGACGACTGAGAAACTTTATACGATGGTCTGAAAAACGAATTTGTAAAAGTGCGCCACCCGCTCTGGCGTTTCGCTTTAAATGAAAACTTTTCTCGACCGACTTTGTATAAAAAGTTACCGCCTCCGAGGACGGTATAATTTGCTTTTTAGGTCATTTTTTCCCGACTAACTTCGTACCCGAAAGTTTTTCTTTTACTCGATAAAGATTGAGCAACAAAAGCTCATAATTTGATAGCCGGACCCCAGCACGCTGTCGTAATACCATGACGGATGAGCGAACCTTCCATACCCGAAATGGCAAACATACTTCCCAAAAATATCGTTTCTCAGTACGTATTCGTATATTCGCCTGTTTCACACACGCATTTACCATCGCCAAATTCTTCGTATGAAACTCTCAACAAGGGTGCGAAAACTAGCCCTTAATAATCTCAACAGATTCTCTTTACATGAAGGAAAGGACATTTCACTCTTAATAGTATTATCTTTGAACTCCTTAGCGCAAATTTCAACTTTCCCAACCTCATATGAAAAATCAGTTTATAATGAAAAAAAATTGCTAGTTTAAAGTGTGATAGCGATAATTCTTAACTTTCTTAAAAATTTATTAACTTCATTATTATATCTCATTTCACTCGACACTCCTTGAACGTACCGAGGTATAGATTGGGATACTTGTAAGCGATTTCGTTTCTGATTTGATGGTATCAAAAATACATTCACGCTAACTGAGGGTTGATTATTTTCTAATGGCGGATGTGTAGACAAGTGCGGCGCAGCGGTACTGGTTGGCTGAGATGACGCATCTCTATCAGGCACGTGTAACAAGACATTGTGTCGTTCTTTGCATGATTTACACGTATACCTACTCGTGCAATTTTTGAAGCAATTTGAGCAGAAGCGATTTTGTTAGATGAGGTCGAGACGTTGTTTTGGAGAACAGCGAATTAGTAAATGGCTATCCTTACCAGCGATGCACGAATTCTTATTGATAGCGAAGCTATTTTTCACGCATGATTTTGGCTTTTCTCCTTCGTCTGATTCGGGATGCTCGTTACTGAAGAAATTCCTTAAGATCGTCGAGCTTAGGGAAGGAGTTACACGAAGTCACCGAATGTTCTCAATCCTTTGACGTTTAGGAATCGAGTTTGGTGGAAACAAGGTAAATAATAAATCGCGAAAAGGTATTACTTATTTCCTCCCCAACTGCCTTTAAACCTCTCACAATTACATAGACTTGATCTAAAAGACATCGAATTTCGAATCGTAATGGATGGCTTTCAAATTCAATAGATTTTTAAATAAAATGCGAATGACGGCACGTTATTTTCGAATCGTACCAGTATATAAGACTATGCGAGTGAGTACGACGAGTCTGTCAATTCGAAATCACGAATAATATCTCTCGCGGAACCTGTTAATGCCTGCTTTAAATAATAAAGTTTTTATACATTTGACAACTCGGTGTTGTTACTGTACAAGGTTTTCAAACAGGCCTTTAAAATTTGGGATATTCAACAGTTGTCCGTCGAATGTTGGGATTTGGATTTTTTCGTGTTTAGGCTTATTAGTACCTGGTGCTTGGAACGATTGGTTGAGCTCGTTTGGGAGTAAGGAATCACGTTGGTCGTCCATAAAAAGTTTCCTATGAAAGGTTTTCACTTTGCCTTCATATACGCTTAATATTTCGTCAACGTAGTTGGCATACTTGAGGAATGGCTTAACGGAGGCGTCATAGGAATCGTCTTCCGGTATCATCATCATAATTTCCTCTAATGTTTTGTCGGAAGCTTCCTTACGGATCCAATATTCGAATAGGAGTGCCTCGAGCCTATATATAATCTCGATATTCAGAGTAGTTTTCGCTATCTCGGACATCGCATCCTTACATCGAGATAGGTTCAACTCATCTACTCGGAATTTCTTTTTCAACGCGTCCATGTTGGCGGTAAGCCTAACAAATGACAGTTAAATTTTGAAGAGTATGGAAATCGAGACTAATTTTAAGAATTACATGCGAAGATCGTAACGAAAATCGCAATAACGGATGCAAATTAGTATACACGTAGTATTATGCACAATTTTGCTTGTAAATCAATACTGTTGATATGAGAAATAAATGGTTCAAGAGTAACTGTTGGTCCCAAAAATCGGTACGAAAGTGGCGTTTACGAAAATCTATACGACTATCGTTTCGAAAGTGAGTAATTGGGACCCTTCAGAGCAGTGGCGCGCTAGTGTCGTGTTTACATTTAATGGTATTATCAGTTCTGAAAACTGGGAATTTTTGCCGCCGGTTGCAGACTCACATAGTGAAATGTTTAAATTATTTGAAAATAAATCGAATAAATGAAATGAATGAATTGGGTTTGGCCAATTTGATACTTATCTATCATTTTGGTTTATAAATGAGATTCTTTCGCATGGTATGTATGATATTTGGATAATTGTATCACTATAGTCGTTAGTAACTGCATACAAATAATCATTTATTCCGTAACAATAATACTGGAATTCGATTTATCTTCACAACTGAACAAAAAACAATTAATTCTATTCAAAATAATTCAATGCAGTACCAGAATTATTAATTCATTGCCAATAATGACACTTTGTCAATTATTGAAATCCCCGTTTTCAGTAGTTCATCGTTTTACCACCAGGTACCGACTCTTTCGCCGAAGGATCCCAATAAATAAACGCGATAAGGAACGTAGATGTTTACGATACGTGCACCAGTTACTAGCGCGCTTGACTTGATGACGGCGTTATCAGTAACTACCCAAGTTAGCGTAGTACGTTACTTTGGAGGTTTCCTGTTTGGACAAGCTGCGCGGCTGGCAGGCTTGAAAACGAATTTCACTTGCTTGACGGCGTCAAGTGGCAAAAAAATCGCCAACTTTCGCAAAATGAAATCAAACGGTGTTTGATTCCGATAGGACAACTTGTTGTAATTGCACGGCGTGCAATTTCTAGTGTATTTTACCAAACTTTCGCAACAACGAACACGAATGACGGCGACACTCGCGAACGGTATTAGCTTTACTCGAATGGAGCCGAATTCCATCCGGTGGCCAGAGGATCAAAAAATGTTAAGAGATAAACCAACACGTCAAAAATAAATATGCGAACTCATGTTGGTTTACATAGCTTATTCTTGTTTTGAGAGTCACATTTTTAATATGATATAAAAAGCAACGCGATAAATGAAATACATGAATAGTGGACTGTGTGAACATCGTATAGACAGTGAACATTACAGCTTAACTTAACGGAATGGTATATAATTACATAGAGATATTGCATCTTATCGGAATGCCAAGGGAGTGGGAGAATCCTCCTTCAACAATCCTTACGCATTGTAAATTCGGCTAAGATGCAAGGAAACTCGCACAATTTTCAAATATACTACTACACTCAAAGATGCTAAACAAAACTTGCATAAATTTCAAAAAATGGAGTTTTTTGTAATTCAAAACACCACAATAAATATTGGTCGATGAAAAAAAAAAGTACTTTCTTCAATATGAAACAATGATGAATTACTTGTATGATAGAATTCTTTGAAGCTACATAGAAAAATTGGTACAGAATTATTTCAAAACATTACAATAACTTTATCATATGGACTGCATTACGCAACAATGTTCTAAGTGAAATGAGGCGCCATAGACTTGTTGATCGATCTTATTTTTGTTTTTAATGAGAAAAACTGGTAATGAATAAAATCATTCATGTTATTTAAATAATTTCAAAGACAAACAAGCAAAATTTGTTCAGTTTGATTGACTGGCTTTGTTATAATTTACATTACATCAGAAATTTGATGTAGTTGAAGTTTATGGCGCCTCATTTCACTTAGAACATTGTTGCGTAATGCAGTCCATATGTACAAAACTGCATCTATATATACATGAAATCAGTATTATTATATGAAACAACAAGTAATTACTTCAAGCTGAATATTATGTAAAAAAAAAACATTTGCTATCACACAAAATACAACTAGCCATTGCATGAAACAACTAGATATTATACGAAGCGAGACTAGCAGTTGTATGAAATAACTACCTGAAAATTATATGAAACACCATTGGATATCACATGAATCAATTGAATGTTATATGAAAAACAGTGGATCACTGTGTAAAATAACTAGTTATTATAAAAACCCCAACTAGCTATCGTATGAAAAAACTAGTTATAAAATGAGTCACAACTAGGCATAAATGAAACTACTAGTTATTATATGAAATGTGATTTACTGTCATATAAGAAAAAAGTTATGAAACGAGACTAGCAGTTGTACGAAACAACTACTTCTTATATGAAAAAAGAATAGCAGTAATATGAAACAACTACTCATTATAATATAATCTAAGAATAGTCGCTTTATGAAATATCTATTTAATATGGAAGGGACTAGCTGTTATACGAAATAACTAGTTATTATATGAAACGAGAGTAGGGGTTGTATGAATGAACTAGTTATTATAGGCAAACCGACTAGGCATCATATAAAAAAAACTGGTGAGCGGTCATCATAAGAAAAGCGACTAGTTATAATATGAAGCAACTAGCTATTATATAAAATGCAAACAACTATTACATAAAATGACTAATTAAAATACAAACCACGACTAGTCATCATATGGAACAACTAGTTATTATAGAGAATTATACTAGTCATTACATAAAATAACTAGTTATTTTACAAAAGGCGACCAGCCATCACAATAAACAACTAGTAGAGATACGAAATGCGAGTAGAAGTTACATGAAATTAGTTATTATATAAAACGAGATTATCTATGGTGTCAAAAACTCTTTTAATTTATTTTTGATGGGTTTTAGTATCAACACTCTGCAAGGACATTTGAATGGAGTATAATGGCGATTTGAAATATCTGTACCTGATGCTGATTCTCAAATCAATCCAAAATAATACAAAAGAATTAAGTAGGTACATTGATATCAAAGGCACAACAGATTCCAGCTAACCCACTTATTATTTAACCTATTGTATGCCTTTATTTCCACTCCATATCAAATTTGATAGCTGAAACCTTCATGTTGAGTAATCCAACTACGGAATTTTTTATCAAAATTTGTTCAGTCAAATTGATCTTCACGCTTCCAAAAGCTCTGTAGTAACGTAATTGAACTGTAAACTCGATTGGAATGTATATTAGGTAATATGTGGAGCTGTTTATGATATTTTCATGTAAAAATCATTACGATACCATCAAAAATCTAACTTCGAATTCACATTAAGGAGATTCTATTTATACAAAAACGAATCTATCTTATCAATCAGCGAACACTCCAAATATTAGAGGGAAAAGGCGCAACACTAATTTCATCGACCAATCTGTATTCCAATAACGGTGGGAGGGGGTGCTACTGTCCTACAAATTGTGGCTTAGGAAATTTTAAGCGTCTCAGTTATTTATTCCCATTTGAGCTTTCTGATTATTTCGAAATCCGAATAACTTACTCTAGTCGGTACCACGATGGTCACCTAGCGAACTTACCTACATTTCAAACCATGCATACACGAAATTATACCCTAATGTATACGCTTTTATCTCATTAAAAATTCAATTTCAAGACATACTCGAGCGTGCATCTCGTTAAGTTATATTAATTACCCCACGATACCTCCGGCGACTCAGTTCCCGGCGAACGTGCTCGAGAATGGCGCCATTCGACCGTCGTATAGAAATTCTAGCCAATTTGCATTATTTTTATTCTCGTATTTACATCATACAAGCTCCAACGTATATGCGAATCGATCAACGAAACTCGCTTTCAGAGCTTTTCGTTCGTCGTGAAACCTATTTTTTCGAAATGGAAAATAAATTCGTAAACTTGTAAAAACGAAGTAAACATTGAGTCCTAATCGCGCATCGTCGTGCCGGTAATTGATATGGGAATTAATGCGACTCGATTAATCCACACATCCTAGCGATTATGCTTTCTTGCGTAAAGCTGATATTTGAATAGGCTTGTTACGGAGTTCTTGTAGCGATAATTCAACGGCGAGAGTATATTATAATTTTTCGCTGCTGTGCTTAACGTCATTGTTAATTTAATTATCCTCGTGTAACGGGTTCTTCGTCCGATGGACAAGCCGAGTTCGTGTGATTCTATACTTGGGTTTGGAATGAAAGCTCTATGTAGAACTGGGCTAGACGTTTTGAGAGATTTTTACGCCTTGTGGCAGCAAAAACGCGCAGCGAGATGACTGTTACGTATCATCACTAGGTCATTGTCCTTTGTTTATAGCATAGGCAAAATAAATTGTCAATGGTTTGAGTTTTTTACAAATGCATTCTGTTTTTAAAAACTATAAATTATCTGTTTTCCATCTCGTTTTTGGGTACGCATCTTTTTTAACACAAACTGCACTCTCTCCTCGAGTCCAAGCGAGATTTTACCTTCCAGATATGAGCTACTTATACTAGTCGAGTGGTCCTTTCTTCGCAGATATCATTACTATTTTTTCTCACATCAGACTCAATCTGAACTTTCTTTTTATTCGTTTAGCTTCCGGTATTGACTGCATTTTTTTTTTAGAATTAGGTCAAGGTCGCAAAGTATACTTTCTTTGTACATTTCTGAAACTCTTTTCATAGATAAAGATGCCTCACTTTCTGCATTTAAGTCGCTTCGCACTTTAAGAGAATTTTTGGTGAACGCTTTTCGAATTATGTATTTTGAAGTTTTACAAACCAACTTTAAGTGAAAATCGAAAGAAATTTCAGTTTCAATTTAAATTCTGTCCGTAGTGCTGAAAATAATTTTCAAGACGCGAGCGTGGCGGACGCACGAGGCTTACACATGTTGCGACGCATATTTTTCTATTCTAATAACTTTACCCTGCTTATAATACCGTACTAGTATACGAAAATCTTATATTTTACTTTTACCAGGGGCAAACTAACATTGTATTGTGAAAAAAGCGAAATTGGATGGTCTCAAGGTCTCGCGAGTCGCGAAGAATATACGAGCCGAGTTCATCGCATATCTTTTTCACGCGTTGGAATATTTTTCACTCGAATTTCTCTGCATCGATCTCGGTGGTAAAAAAAATCACGCATGTCGAAACGTACCTCGAGACAACTCAGTTTAAGACCGCGTTAAAATGCTAATTACCTCAATTCGTTTAAAATATTTTGAAATTTATCATCGCTACGGAGACAAGTGGTAACGAAGATATAGCGCCGGTGGAAAAGTGAAAGCGCTAAAATGTACCAAAAAAAAAGTACGTCAGCCTGAAAAACGAAGGGTATAACACTTAACGAGCGCCAGATTAACCGTTAACTGGGAGACATTTGGCGGCGCAATCGATAATAATGACAGCTTTTTAAACTGCCTTCTTTCCCTTCTCGCCGTCGCAAACGGTGAAAAGCTTCGGCGCAAAGTAAATTTATTACTTTCCGAAATCACGTCCGTATTTTTCCCGTTACCTTCGCCGACGTTCGTTTTAAAAGGCGTTCGCTAATTTTCGACGACGCGGCGTAATTCTCGCGACATCTTCCGATTTTTTTTCTTCATCGCCGAACAAAATCGAATGCAAATCGAGTCATTTGGTTTCCGTATGGTTTACGTCATCCGATAACATCATCGAAGAAGTTTGCCACCGACGCCATCACGCTGAACTTTTAACGTTTGTCCGAAAACTTTCAAATGTCATTGAAAACAACCGACGCAGCACAATGGAACGCGTATCATTAGAAAAGATAAACTATTAAATTTTGTTAGCTGTACTCATTCGTTGCCCGAGTTGCCACAGATAGTTTTAAACGTTTCGGGTATTTTAGCCATGACTGTCTTTGTAAACGAGATCACCCCTGTTTTAAAAATTCATCGGGTAACGAAGCTGACGCAGTTTCTTTCCATGTATCCACCATGTTAGTCTGTCACGGTTGTGGCTAGTAGGTAAGGATGTGATATTCGATATGAAAAAATTATGATGTAGGTTTTCGATCGTATTTTAAGACGTCATGCGTTATATACAATTCCTTTTCCGACACTTTTTTACAATGTTGGAGGTACGCTTCACCAGAAAAAAAAAAAAAAAAAAAAAAAAAACATTCGACGTGAATCTCTCTGCAGATGAACTCGTGGAAGTAATGATATTTGGATGGTTGGTAGCTGGTATTTGAAAAATGATGAAGAATATAGCCATGTGCCTCCATTACAAGAGGGTACATTGCCCTGGGTCCAAACTGAGGCCAAGAAGAGAGAGGGAGAAGGAGGGCGAATTTTCTCCAAACTCAAATTCCGAAAAGGCTCGGAAATCGAAATTTAAGAGTAAAAAAGTTTTTATAACTTTGATTATAATTTACGTAGTAAACTATCACAATTTTGACCTATTTTTGAAAATACCAATGTGGGAGTGCATTTAGGACACACAAAATTTATGAAACGACCACTATCAACATATAAAAATGAGTTTATACCAGTGCATCATCGTTTATGAAAAGTAGGAAAACTTCAAAACATTGGTCTATTCTAGAAATTATTTCATAAGTTAAATATTTTTATTCTTTGTTTTTACTGTTATGTCTCAAGATCATTATACAACTTTTAATAACATACAACTAGAGTTGTGAATTTTCGCAAAAAATAAATGATTTCAAATTTATCCTATTGCACATACCGTATTATGCAGAAAAGAATGGAAACGTTGGTAAGTAAGAAAAAAATCCAAAAATGAAAAAAAAAAAACACAAAAATTTAAAAACTCAAAAAAATTACAAAAATATTTGGAGTAATAAATGTTTGAAAAAGTGGTGAAAAAGTATCCGAAAGAACAATACAATGACAAAATGAAAACTTATGTGAATGAAAATAAAATGTAAGCAGCCATGCCGCATTACAGAAGCTAAGGTTTTAATAGGGACTTCTACAGGTGTGCAAATAACGTTGTTAACCTCTTCATGTCTACAGACCACATCCAATACCAAGTCTGCAAAGTGAAAACGCCTACTGCTTCCAAAAACGCTTTAGAAGTTAAGCAATAATCATATGAACGCATATTTTTCAAATTATAACTACTTGAGGTTCCTCAAATTATCCTCAATTTTGGTCCATTCTGACCCAAATTTAAGAGGTCATATTCTAGTCATGAACTAACCATATATACAAAGTATGGCCTTTTCAGATCGATTTGATGAGGAAATATGGAAGATTTAAGGCATATCATGACTCAAAACCTCCTCAAGAAACCGTTTTTTGCTTTAACTCCCATTCAAATGCCCTTAGAAAACTGAAATTCAGATATGTTGGTTTCCGTGACTCACTCTTTCATATGAAATCAAAAACAAAAAATTTGAGCCATTTCCTCGTTCTCCAGTTCTTCTAAAAAGTTGAGTGATCCGCCATTTTGGAGTGTATCGAAAAAACAACGATGTAACTTCTTTGAAATTGTAAGAATAAGAGTCTCTCACCAAGTTTTGAGCGAATTTCATGAACACCCAGTGGCGCTAAGCACGGAAAACCAAAAAATTGAACATTTAGATGATTACAAATGGTCTGACACGCAAAAATTTGAAGATCACCTCCTTCGACTCCCCTTCTCAAATCAGGTAGGCTGTAATAGCTGTCATTTTTAACTTGAAAACTCGGCTAAAAAAATAAAAGTGTTCAAGAGTAAAAAATGTTCGGAAAAAATTGAGAGTGAAAAATGTTTAATAAAACTTTAAATAAGAAACAAAATCAAAAAAACAAAAAAATCAAAAAAACACCCGAAAATTATTTCAAACTAAAGAACACTCAATGCAATAAAAAAGAGTGTAGAAATGTAAAAAATTTAAATAATCTAAAAAAATTTAAATTGTATAAAAAACTATTTACAATAGAAAAAGATATCAAAAACTTCTCAAATAATCAAAGTAAAAAAAAAGAAACTGCCGAAATGTAATATGTTTAAAACTGAAAAACTGTAGAAATAAAATAATACGAATAAAGCACAACAGAATAGAAAAGAAATATTAAAAAATGAGGGGGAAAAATCGCATATAAAAGAAACATAAATATCACAATAAATAGTGATTTCTCCACAAAGAATATCATAATGTTAGTGCACAATTTACATAATTTTCAACACGACACCATTTAACATGGTAGTTTATTCATTCATACAAGAAACTAATCATAAATTACAACGAAATCAGGCATTTTTACACAATCTGCCGACGAATAGATATACATAACTGATGAAACTCTTAAATCAACAAAATTTTCCATTTCTTCCCTTTTCAGAAGACCTCGCAGTAAATTTCCTTCGTCGAAAATATAAATAATTGAGCTGACCATCACTTACAGCTAATCGTTCATTCTCGTCAATTAACTCATTAAAGGCGCTAAACGTTAAATGAAATTAAACAAGGAGACATTTATAACGAAATTTACGCTCATTTAAATTACAAATGGGAATTATATACATTTACTAAACACTTAACGAATTTCAAGAACGGCACGAATTGATTTAAATACACGAAAGGCATATTTTCTAATAATGGTTTAGAAGCGTCGAAACGGTCATTAATTTGGAGATTTGACTTCGGCGGGGATTTCGAAATTTCCCCAGGAAGACTGAATCGGCGAAATATGAAATTATCGACGTGAAGTGGAGAATTACATCTTCTATGCAACTGCACTTACAATTAAGTTGAAAGGAATTCGTAGTAGATTGACGAAAGAAGGTTATTAAATTAATAGGGTATGGGAGCAGGACTCCTGTGATTTACTCCTCATAGATGTGAGACGATTTTTAACAATTGGGAAACATTTTATTGAAGTTTTTCGAATAAAGAAGAAATTCTCATCTTACTGCAGCCGCTTTTTACTTTGAAGGGGGCTTAAGTATTTAATTTTAAGACGTTCTCGAATGACAAGGATACATGACGATCTATTTTACAAATACAAAGGAAAATTCTCAGCTAACAATGATACATAATTATGGTAAAGTGGATTCCACGACTTGACAAAGCTCCAAGACCCCCATGATTCCATTTAGCTGATCAGGGTGGCTGTTACGATTCATAGCTACGCGTTTCAAATACGAATTAAACTCGCATGTACTTCGGTCGCGAATTTATGATGTACCAATTACGTATAAATGTACGACCGTGCCGCATGTGCATTTAAGGGAACCGGCGACCGAACGATTTAAAATATACGGACGCGATTTCGTCTCTCGAATGCTTTTTACCCTCTTATGACGAGGGTGCAAGTTTTATATAATCTAATGGAGAGAGCGAATGCATCGGCGGACGAGTGTTTCAAGAACGCGAGGGCTGCGAATTCAATTTACCCTCCCTAGGAGTGCATTTCCACGTATACTTATGGCGTTCTGGCTAAGTGCTCGACGCACGAAAGTTGAGCGAAACCACGTGTCGAATTACGTTTTTATTTATTTGTTCCCGACGTAATTAAATTACACGATACGAGCGACTCGGAGCTGCGAGCGTTTCTGATAAAACCTTTCGTCCGAGATGGTACCAGCGCTTCATATGGTATGGAGATAGCAGGTGATAAAAATTTATGGAAATACGGGACCCTTTTTTTGTGCCCTTCCAATACGGCAGCCAATACGTTGCAATAAATGGGTATACGGTTTGGTTTTGATATTCGTTTTTTCACTTTTGGTAATACCCGCGTTGTAAACACAAAAATCTTCGCGACGAATTGTTTGAAATGACGACAATACAGTAACTATGTTAAATACGGTTTAGCTAGATGTTCCGTTGGCGTCTTTTTTTTTTCCTCACGAATACACCATTCGATAAACGAGTTGAACTTTTTTTTTTTAAACGTTCAGTCAACAGTGGCACCCATTACACTTCTAGCGAGACAAGAATGAAATAACGTAATTTCTCTCATCTACATTATATAATATGTGTTTTTTTGAATAGTTGATTTCAAATTTCGATCAGGATTTCAAGGATCTTCAAATTTTTTGTGTTTCAAACCGTTCCTCATACACATTTTTGCCATCTTATTCGGTCAGAAAGCTTTTATAGAGATCTCCAACAATAAAAAAAAAAATTTCATATTATTTTATTTCACTCAAAATGACAGGTCACTTGAATTTTGAAGGAGACTGAAGTGACCCCAAAGGCTCAGAATGTTTGAGCATAGCATCATATAGTAAAATAAGGTAATGGGGCTAACATATCTAAATTTAAGCTTCTCATGTGAATTTATAGAAGAATTAAAGCAAAAAAAAAAACAACTTTATGAAGAAATGTTCAGTCATGAAATTTCTGCGAATTTCCATATCTCTTCACCAAATCCATCTCGAAAGTACAAATTATGGATTTAATGCTAATAATCTGTTCTATGCTTACGATTATATTATCATACTTGTTTGGTAAAACAACCTTTTTTTTACATAAAAAAATGTAATTACACATTCTCATTGAAAAGCTTCCGCGTATGTGTAATATAACTAGTTATTATGTAAAATAACTAGTTATGATATAAGCAACTAGTTGATGTATAAAACAACGAGAGATCATGTAAAACAAGTAGGTAGTTATTATGAAAAACAACTAGTTATTATACGAAAAAACTAGTCATTATACGAAAAAAACCAGTCATTATACGAAAAAACAAGTTATCATACGAAAAAACTAGTTATTATACGAAAAAACTAGTTATTAAACAAAACGACTAGTTATTAACAAAACAAGTAGTTTTACACAAAACAACTAGATACCTCTTCTTTCATAAAAACATCACAGAAACATATGGTTTCTATATGCAATGAACATCATAGATTTTAATTTGCAACCATCCCCTTCCCTCAAAATAACACTTGCACTGCCACCATAAAACAGACCTATTTAAACGTTAATTCGTGATAATTTTATTGAACAGCGTTTGACCATTTTTCAGGGGATTGGCGGGTGAGGTTACAAAAAATAACAAAAAAAATAATAATTAAAGAAAAATTCCAATTCCAACTCAGTTTTACCAGATAAAAATGTGAAAATCGAAAGGCTAATTTGAATGGAAATTGTTGAAAATATACCTAGCTGCTTTAAATGATTTGGGGGGAGAACTATGAATTTTTCAAATTTTCAAATATCTTGTTTTTGTCATTTTTTGTATAGCAACCAAAACTTTGAAAAATATCAAATATGCTTCATTAACAATAGTGTCACATTTATTTTGTTTTAATTTTTTTTGTGGGGTGGGGGGGAGAGATCACTAGTATACAAGTACCATCATACATCGGGCAAAACAACGATGAATCGATGATAATGGAGTATATTACACTTTTTGCAAAACTAAAGCTATATTAATTGAATTGCACCAGATTTACAAAGGAAATTGTGTACAAGTGATCCACTCAAAAAATTTGGATACGAGGTGTAACACTCGAATTTCGGCGATTAAGGTATAATTTATTTATAACAGAGTATTATTAGATGTTTTGTAAGGTTATAGCCGGTTTTTTCAAAATGTACCCAATTAATGAGTAATATTCAGTAGCACATGACCTGAGGCTCCCCCTTCAAGCTTGTACTATATGGAGAGTTTATTTATCGGACATAAATGTGGGTAAAAAACGAAAAAGTTTAGGTATTACTTAAGCATCGGAACTCCTCGCATTAGTTCATTATTTTGTTTTTTAGCATAAAATGACAAAAATGAGATATTTAAAAATTTTAAAAATCCATAGCTCTCCCCCAAATCATTTATAGTGGCTAAAATCCTAGAAATGAAGTACTCTAGGCATACAATTTCGTATTATATTAGTTCGTTAGAAATCGGAGTGTCACATCTCGGGCTCTTTCCTTACAAGGTTTTTAACAACTTTCATTCAAATGTCAGATGATATTTTTCTACAATAAATATACCACAGCAAACTAGGAGGACTTTACGCGGGTAAACACGAAATTCGAGAAAAGAGGAAAAGGTACTCTTATACGTTGCGCTCTTTCATGACTTTTATGGAGAAAATAGTGTTCTAGACGCTTTGGTTACGAGCGAAAGAAGCAGAATGGAAATTTTGTAAGGCATTTTAGTGACCTAAATCGAATTTCGGCTTTTCAATTTTTGTCGGGCTAGTCGAGTTAGGATGTTATCCTGCTCCAACGATTTCATTCGGACTTGCATTTCGGATGCAATTAAGATAACTACAGTTTCAACGAAGAAGAGAGTGCTCCATTTACGCCATATCATACCATCCTGTTCGATTGAAGTACTTCTCGAACGCGGTGTCACATTATATTGGAGTACCGAACGGTAATAACTACTGTCGAGCTTGTATCGCCAGAAAATCTCTCGATTCACCTTTTAAAGCAACACTTCGCGCATCACGACACCCTCACAACACAATACAACATCGAGCAAAAAATAAATTGCGTTGAGAGATGTGCAAATATCAAAAATTAATCTAAAAAGTGGAATAAACGTAATAAACGGAGACGAAACCCCTAGCTGGGTCGCGCAACCGGCACTAAAGATACGTAAAAAAATATCCTTCAAGCGGTGGGTTATCGTGTAAACATTGCCGACACTGAAAACGTCATACAAAGAAAAGCTGCTGTCATCAACACAATGGCATTCTCTGTTCTCGTCTGTTCTATTACCCGTACCGCCGCACGCAGAGGGGACGAAAAATAATTCCGAAGTTATTACGAAAGAGTTTTTCGCCTTTACGTTTATACGTAAACGCGAAATTTTCCTACTCGCGGTATCTTTTTTCGTTTATGATGGGCGACCGGCGCGCCTCGACAACCATATTATTCTTGTCGGCCGCCTTTATAATATTAAAAATACTACCAGCACTTATCCTCGCAAGAGCCTTTTTTTTGCTGCCATTTTTCGCGTTGTTTTACTATGTAGAAATTCCATCGCCATCTTCGTCGTGATGTATTGACGCAACGTAATACCATTTTCGTCCGAAATATCGTCTTTCTTAATACTTATAAAATTCCCTCAGATAAAAAATTACATCGTTTAAACGAAACGATAAGGCGATTATGGTCTATAGTATTCGCGATCATCTCTTTTATAAAACCTCGTGCCGGAAAGAAGAACTATTTCGTCATCGAAACCCTTCAAAAGTTTCGATTAATTAAAAATCGCCGCGCTTTCGAACAATGCTATCTGACCGTATTTCCGACCACAAAGCGAATCGAGTATTTGAAATTCATCGAAGCGACGAAAATCGACGGGAATTTAATTTCCTCGCCCAAAATAAATATTACACGAAGTAATGAGTTTATTTTCAGGCTTTTATCAATTTAGAAAATAAATATCAAATCAAAAGACGAGCTTCTCCGATAGAAATTCGCAGAAAGTGAAAAAAGCCTGAGTTTCGGATTCGATTTTTGCGCCATAAAAAGAGGTTCGATGACGACAGCAGAATCAACGAACGTGCCCGGCCTTCTTTTGTATATGATACACTTCATTTGACTTTGTATGGGTTGGCGTTCTATGCTTCAGGTTGTAATTATCTACGAGGAAAACGCTTATCGAAGAGATGAGTTTGGTTTTCTCGTCTTCCTTTTTCCGTTATTTTTTCCCTCGTTTTTCGAATTTTTTCGCTCAATAAATTTGTAGCTACTGAGAATATTTACTAGATACAAGGTTAAATGTGATGTTATGGAAATACGTTAGCTTTGGGGGATGGGAGATGAGTATTTCAGCGATATGCTGGTTCTCTTAAACATAATTTGGGAATGTATAGCATACTTTTATTTCCAATAATCATGAGTCTATGTTCATTGAGCTCGAGCTCTTTGAGGTTCTTCAAACTTTTCTCAAATTTTGACCATCTGTCAATTTTGAATCCATTCTGACGCAAGTTCCAGAGTTCATGTTTTGTTTCCTAATCAACCCTATATACGAAGTTTAATGAAGTTATATGTAGAATATTTGAGAAATTGTATACGTCAAAACCTCCTCCAAAGATAGTTTTTTTGCTCCAACTCCCCTCCAAATTCATTTGGAAAGCTGAAGAATATGTTCATGTTTTTGACTCACACTTTCATATAAAATCGTTGGCAATAATTTTGAGCCATTTATCTCAAAATTTTAGTGGACTGTTATTTTAAGCTATCAAAAAAATAAATATTTTGTTCACCTTCACGAAGAGTCTTTCACTGAATTTTCATCAATTTTCATCCGTACTCGTTGGCGCATCGCAGGAGTGGGGAGAAAAATTTACATTTATACGATGAAGTTGGGCATGACCTGAATTCAAGACCGAAACCAGGATATATAATGGGAATGGTTTTGAAAATTATTTTCAGAACAAACGTTTCGTAGGTCTGCAGTCAAGGTAATCTGGAGTGGCTGGAGGACATTTTTTAAAGAGCATGAAAATACTTAAAAGCGCAAAACATTGATGAATATACTTCAGGACATAATTTTAGAACAGGAAATTTTCTTTGTTATAATTCATAGCAATTACACTAGTCATAATCTATTGATAATGAAAATTTTAATTGTTTTGGAATTGAAGGAATGTATTTTAGTACTTTGCGCGATACTTGTTACTATAGAAGAATTATACTAACAAAATATTCAAGAAACTGAGATCATTATCCAACCCCTGTCTCCTATGAGGTCAGTTATTATAGAAGAATTACACTAACAAAATATTCAAGAAACTGAGATCATTATCCCACCCCTGTCTCCAATGAGGTCAGTCTGAACCGAAAATATTTAAAGAATCCGCCTGCCTCTCTAACCATTACTCCCTATCCCACTTACCGAATCAAGTAGGTTGTTGTAGATACAATTTTTTTAATTAAAAACTCAGCTCCAATGGATTCCATACATTACTCGAGTTCTTTTAAATAATGAAATACTGACAGATTCTCCGTTAAATTTAAATTCAGCGATTTAAATTCCGATAGTGTTCGGTTTTTTTTATATACACAAAGAAATTTTTCATACTTCAACATAGCACAGCAAAACCCATGAATACTCAATTTATGTTAAGGATTTATAAGTATAGGTATAGGTCATCATAACGCATTTTTGCTTACGATATACTGTGTACAAATATGGAATGAATTTACCACCGTAATTTTTAATTTTGCGATAAGCTCATTCCCAACTGGATGTCTTATACTTTATTTTTATTACAAATCGCTTATTTAGATTGATTTGTTAACTTCTCGATTTTTATGGAAGAGCAGAGGAAGAACAAAATATCACACTACAAGTTTCAAATTTCACAACCAATTTTCAAGCCAATCAATGAAAAATTTTCAGCTTCACCGTAGATTGAGCAACACATCGTCTGTAGCTAACTCGAAATCGGTGATTTCGAAAACGACAGAATTTTTAACATTATCACCATTTCCACCATCAAATCTTATAAAATCTTATAATTTTCGGGGCTTTTCACAACACACTCGCTTGTTTTCCCAGAAAATCGTGACTGTGCGGACTTGAAAAACGAAACGATATACCATACCAAAGAGTACATTCCCAAGACAATATTTGCTTTCCACATTCGTCTATTTGCCTACGCTTAGTGCGATGTTATAAAGAGCTTTTTTTCTTAGCGGATTATAACGCCAAGGCGAAAATATATGTGATATTCGAGTTCGTTAATTAGCAGCGCATCCGAGCCTGGCTGAAATTAATGCCTCTTTTACATTAAAAGAAAATCTCCTGGAAATATCTCGCGAAACGAGGCTAGGCACAGTGTGAAATATAGTTCTCGCCGAATCCACTCCACTGCATTAAAAATTACAAGCATTACAAATATAAAACGCGAAACCGAATAAATTAAGAGTTTTGATGCTCGAGAGAAGAAAATCAAATGTAAACGAAAACAACAATGAAAGTTACGAGGCGGAAATGAAATCTCTATGGCACGAAAACACCATGTACAAGCACAGATAGCACGCCGGCACCGGGGTTATAGCATTTTGCCGAGTAGATATACTATAGTAGCAGTCATGTGTACGTATTGTAATAATGATGATGGAATATCTCATCTCTTCGAACGATTATTCTGGGAACCATTTAGACAAGTTTGAGGTGAACTCGAGAAACGCGGTTTATAGAGAACCGACGAAACTTGCCTGCCTATTGTTCTTTCATTAACGTTTGCGTATATTTTCGCGAAAGTGGGGGATTTTTTTGGCGAACCCTTGCGTTGAAATTTATCCGTCTAATTGTCGCTTCGACGAATCATTAATCCGTGGAAATTTCTACCCTTGGATGAACTTTCTTCGCGATAACGCCTCGTCGAATATTAAAAAACTTGGCGTATCGATAAATTGAAGAAAAAAAGCTGCAAGCAGCTATGCCGCATTACTGCTGAGATTTGAATGAAGGCATGGCCAGCTTTACAGATGATACTGTTTATCCCTTTAAACACGCAATTAGTACTGCGCTGAAAACCCTCCTTTTTCCCCCTCCAACGTCACCTAATGGAGATAGATTTGCGATATGGTACAGATCTTCACAAAGTAATGAACAAGAAATGATAATTTTTTAGCAATGAAGAGTTTTTTTCGATCTTAAAAGTGCGTTAATTATCTAGAATAGGTAATCGACAGAATGTAGAAAGCGGCACGACAACGTTTCATAACATTTGGTACTGTAGTTCGTAGAACTATTTGCAACTCCTTCAACGCAAGCTGATGAAATTATTTCACCCGAATTTTCAAAATTAAAAGTTTGACAAAAAGAAATTCCATCCTGAAAAACTCTCTATTGATTCGCTAAAAAATAATTGATGCTGCATTACAATTTCTATGCATTTGAAAAAATCAATTTTAAATAATTGAAAAAGAAATTTTTTCACTGATTGTACCCGATTCACTTGGACGCACGGTATATTGTTATTAATTTACATTATATAAACCCAAGCTACGAAACGGATGACTCCAGAATATGCCTCATTTGAATAGCCAAAGATGTTTTAACGAATTTATTTTCAAAATATAACTGTAGGAAAAACTCTAGATTTAGTTAAACAAAAGGCACCCAACAGTAATGTGAGACCCACTTCAAATTCCAATTGAAAACTTCAATAGCTCTCGTATTCAAATTCCAATTCAAAACCTGAATAGGTCTCGCAAAGATTACACCATATACCCATCAGCTCTCGCATAGTTCAGAATTGAGTGAATTTATATATTTTGTCGTACCATGAAGACGCTGTGAGACCCATATGCAAACTTTCTAATATGCGATTGGTAACACTTAATAACAGGAAATCAGTAAATACAGGTAAATACATGGATCTTGCATTATAAGGATAGGTTTAAAAAACAATGATGATATTTTCAGAATTGAACTTCATACTACAATAGCTATACATATGTATACATATAATTGTTACTATCCTTGTCAGACCCAGAATATCAAATGGAAGAGCCACGACCAGTCTTTTATTGTTTAAGAGCAAGAGATAATGTTAAAACTTTTAAGAATCCCAAGAGAATTTGGGAGAACTTTGAACTGAGCTATTTTAACAAACGGGTCTCAAGATTGCATCTTATAACAGGTTTTGGATGATTTGAGACCAACTAAATGTGTATATATGATGGTGCTCTGTGAAACCCATGCAAAAATTGGTGTACGCTGCCTTGGTAGCACGCCTTAATTGAAAACTTGTTAATACTAGAAAACGTTACAAGATCCAAAAGGGTCTCGCAAAGACGGTGGTGCTTCAGTGGTGCTTCCAGAAAAAGGCCTAACTGTACCTTAGTATGCAATGTAAAGGAAAAAGTTGGGCATTCGTCGTATGTCTACAAATGGTCTAGATTTCTATAACACGTAACTGTAATAGCCATTATCTGTATAAAAAACTCAGCCAAAAATCGAAGCAGATATTTCAGACGGAATATATAGATTTCGAATATCCAACGTATTCTCGTTTTCTTTCATACGTAATTGATTTTCTCATTCATCCGTTGAAAGACGAATGTAATCCATGGTCGAAATGTTGAGAATTTCTTTTGAAAAATCTCGAACTCGCAAATCGCTTCTGCTGGCAATTCTAAAGCGTAATTTTTCAACGTTGACGTTGGCTTTAATTTATATATTTACGAGTAGGACGTCCATTATATGCATTTCTATTAACAAACATTTTGTTTTTACCGACGTCCGCGAATGCTTTATGCGGCACAATTAACTGGGACGCTTATTGTAATACGATGAATATCGTCAGTTGATTCGAAATGCATTATTCGGCGCTCGCTTCCATCCTTTGTATTCGTTTCACTTACAAAATTTTCCATCATAAACGCACGAGATAATTATTTTGTAATTTGCGAATAACAAGAACGTTGATGCGAATATTCAGCCGTAATTGCTGGCACCAGCGTTCCACCATTGTAACACCAAATCGTCCTCTCGAAATGCTATTTTATATGTATACTGCTATACCCGGTACACCTATATTTCATACAAAAAGCATAGTCGTCGCCCTGTTCGCTACATGCTACATTATGTCGTTTCTTTATTATATGCATCGTCAATATACGCTGATGGGACGCGAATGCATTATGTTTGTCAATTGTTGGTAGAATACCCGTCGATACAACAAGGACACGAGCAATACGCAGTGAAGAAACGAGTGTTTCCATTAGGACCGATATTTCCATTCAAAGTGAGATTTCATTTTTAAGCCATCACAAATGTGTTACTTGTCGCTATTGTTTTGAAAAACATCGCAGCAAAAAATGGTGAAATGAATCGCGCTTTATTACCACTTTTGAAATTTCGAATACGAATATGAAGCATTCCAATCGATTTGAGATTGTCTTCTTTTGATAGAGCAGTGTTTCCCAGTGTATTTTTTGAGCACAATATATACATGAATAAAACGAGTTCTTCATTACTTTCGAAAGAACAATCTTATATTTGCCAACATTATAAAATTATTTAATTCTGATTTACAAAAAAAAAAAATATTTATTTATGCAATCTCTGATACAAGAAAAAAGAGAAAAAAACGTAAGCACCCATGCTGCATTACTGGAGCTGATTTTTTAACTGGGACTTGTTCTGGTTTGGTAATAACGTTGCTAAACTTTTCAATGACTACAGGCCACAACCAATACCAAGACTGAAAACCCTACCATATCCCTTCCAAAACGCATAATAAGTTAAATTTGGAACAAACGTAGTATTTTTTGATATGAAATATTCATATGAGCACATATTTCTCAAATTATAACTATTTGAGTCTCATCAAATTATCTTCAAATCCTAATGATCCGGCATTTTGGATCTATTTTTACCCAACTTGAAGAGGTCACATTCTGGTCATCAACTAATCCTATACATGAAGTTTGACCTTTCTAGGCCGATTTCGTGAGGAGATATGGATGATTCAAGAAATTTTATGACTCAAAACTTCTTCTAAAAGCCGTTTTTCGCTTCAACTCCCCCACAAATTCACTTGGAAAGTTAAAATCATAATAAGTTAGTCACCTGACCTCATTTTATCATATGGCTCCACAATAAAAAATTTTCGACCTCTCGCGTACTCAACACCATGTATGGACATGAACTGGGCATATAGTATATTTCTCATCTACAATAATCATATGAGTTCACATTAATTACATTTTTACCAACATAAGGTTCCACATGTTCTACTTAAATTTTGATAATCCGTCATTTTGGATTCATTTTGATCCAAATTCAAGAGATCATATGCTGGTTATCAACTAACCCCAACACACAAATTTTCATCTTTCTAAGTTGATTTGGTGAGGAGATATGGAAGATTCGAGAAATTTCATGACTCAAAACTTCCTCAAAGAAACTGTTTTTTGCTCCAAATTCCCTCAAAATACACTTGAGAAACTCAAATTTTCATATGTTGGTGTCCGTGACTCACTCTTTCATATAAGATCAAAAATGAAAAATTCGAGCTATTTACCATTTCTCCAACCCTCCTCAAAGTTTGAGTGATCCGCCATTTTGAAATTTATCGAAAAAAAAAATGAAGTAGATACCTCTGAAGAGTCTCTCATCAAGTTTTGAGCGAATTTTATGAATACCAGCTGGTGCTACGAGTGGAGGAAAAATATATATATATCAAAAAGCTGGACATTTGCCGGATGAATACAAATGGTCTGAAACATAAAGATTTGAAGAGTACACCTTCCCTCGACCTTCTCTTCTAAAATCAGGTAGGCTGTTATAGCTATCGTTATTATGTTAAAAATTTAGCTAAAGAAAAAAACTTCGAAAAAATTAAAGGAATAAAAAAACGGTGACATTTTTTTTAAAAGAATCATTAGCAACCTTTGGTGTCTTTTAATCAAAATTTAGTTTGAAATAATCCAAATTTCTTTTTTCAAATTTTTAAACAACCAAGAAATTAAATTTGTGTAAATTTTTACAAGACAAATCTTCATAAAAAAAAAAAAATGCCTGAACAGTTTTTAATTTCAAGATACAGTTTTTTTTAAAAACATACGTTCTTCATAAAATAAAGAAAAAAATATGATTTTTCAAAATTTTTACAGTTTTTTTTTTCAAATTTTCAACAAAAAAAATCAATAAAAATTTCAAACTAAAATTTTTACAACATATAAAACAATAATTTAAATTAATTTATGCAAATGAATATTATTCATTTGCACCACTTGTCACAATGAAAAAATTCATTCAAAAAAATTATTCCAAAAATGTTTGGTTCAGTAACTTTTTTCATCAAGAAAATCATTTTCATGATGCACTTTTTCATTTAAATTTTCTTGACTGCAAATTCAAATATATATCTAGCATGTATCCATATGCATAAAACATTTTTCAACTCGAGACCAGGAATTACTTGCACACTAGGAAGAACTTATACTTGACTGAAATCAAGCCCATAATAACTATCAAATCTGACCCAAACACGAAAAATGTACCGCCCGGAAGCACGTTGGTCGTCGCATTGAGGGGTATAATTTTTAATTTGGGTAAAAAAGGCGCCGGCACTCGACGCGTTCCTTTAATTTAATGTAACTAATTAGGGCGTTTAGTCCGTCACTAACAAAGCGTCGTCGAAAAAGCCGGGCGCGAGAGAGCGAGATGCAACAACGAAAACAAAAATGGTATTTAAAGAAAAAGGCAACAAGAGAAATACGCGGGTAATTCAGAAAAAAAAAGCTCGAACGCCAGAGGGTCGCCTACAAAAAGGGGGTTAGAGCGAACGGGCCTTCAGGGACGTCATTTGTATACATCGTTAAAATATCATAATCTCTACACGCCAACCCTTTCGCTCATTCGTACCGTTATGGCCGCAAATATGAAATAGCGTAGGGAGGAAAAAAATGCAAAATAGGCAAAAAAATTTCTTAAAAGATTGAAGGGCCGTTCTTTATCCCGTTTGAAGTTGATGACAAAATGCTGACAAATGGATGCGAGTTGTACACTTTTGAACTAGCGTGTGAATTGTGTAAAACCCCGAAGTATCGTACCTTTTTACCTTGAATAATCCTCGAGAAAGTTTTTCGACGGTGAATTTTTACACTGCTAATTGAGCCCGTTGGAAAAAGCGTGTTTCAAGAAATCAAGCAAAAGGTTAAACGAGAAAACGGTGTTTACTATCGTCGCATATGCCTTTGATAATATTCGGTTGGGTTACCGTTTTTATCAGGCTGATGACAAGTTTATAACCGAAGGCTATTTTTATCGGCTTGTTGATAGGTTACGCAGACAATACAGATTTTCCATTAATTAAATACTTCGTTCGATACCGTGATGTTGCTTAGATTTCTATACTTGATTTTGCCTCAACGACTGGCGCTTTCCTAACCTTGCATCTGAATGTATACTCTATTTTTTGGAGCTCTTTACGGCTTATAGTTGAGCTGATGTTTTAGATGAGGGGAGATATTAGTCCAAGTTTCAATGTTCATACCCGCTACGTAGTCTTAATTAAGTATGTAAAATATCTTAGTTATCATCATTTGATAAAATATTCGTCAACAACGTTTTCAACAAATTTAATCTTCTTTTCACGTCATTTTTAATATCTTGAAATTGTTTTATAGCTGATAACATCAACTAAAACCTTTTCTCTCTTTCTTTCAAAAATTAAAATAATCACATTAACGAGGGGAAAAGGAGAAAACAGGGTGTTAATAAATTTCAAATTAACTTTTCTTCAGCATTTAGCAGCCCTGTTAAATTCTTGTAACCTCAATCCAGAGTTTATTGACCTAAACGTAATTAGTTCGCAGTTAGTTCATTTAGCAATAAGAAAAAATTTTCAATTTTGTCATGCCAGTAATATAAGGAACATACGAAAGAGCCGCACTCTTATTCGTAGATCAAATCTCAAAAAATTTGAAAGCACTAATAAAATGATAAGTGCATATGAAATACTTTCTTCTCATATGACGTCACATAGAACAAAACAATTTGCATTTCCAATAGTTAGTTTGATTTCCCCCAAATTGAAATGAACAACAATAAAAATTTCACAATTTTTTTGGTAGATAGATAAAATGATCCAACCTAGTCGCGTTAATAAATTCTGATTTCCATGATGGAATCTTCGTTACATTTTTTGGAGGAAATACTGCAATTATAATTTACTACATTGTTTATTTATTAAAACAATGGCTAGTACAGCCTACCTGATTTCTAACAGAGCGGTCAAAAGGAATGGTAGCTCTCAGATATCGTTCTCAACTACTATCGACAGTATTCGGCAGCTTGGAAGAGACGGCATAATGCCATCTGCTGTACTGCGTGGTGTTTTGGTCGAAGTGCGGGTCGACAGAGCGGTGCTGAGGTCGAAGGCAACCTCCGCCCGAACCTCGTCCTCATCGACGAGGCTGCGGGGTCGGTAGCTATTGTTGACGTGACTGTTCCCTTCGAGGAACCAGTACTCAGCCTTTGCAGCAGCACGCGAGGAGAAGAGGAGTAAGTACGCGGATGTTGTTGAGGCACTTCGCGCTAAGGTGTACAGTCTGTCGATGCGATCGTGGTGGGCTCATTGGGCACATGGGATCCCGCCAATGATGCCGTCCTTCGCGAACTTCAGATCGCGAGGTGGTATGCGGTGGTGATGCGGTGCCTGATGAGCTCCATTTCCCTGGCCCCCCAAGTATTCGCTAGGGGGTTGAAAATATGCACATCGTTAGTGCTTCGTTAGTGTTCGTTAGTGCACGCATTATTTTCGTTAGTGCTCATCCCCAAGCATAGATCTTGCATGGGGGGCTGGGGAAATGGCTGCCCCCCAAGTATTTGCTAGGGGGTTGAAAATATGCACATCGTTAGTGCTTCGTTAGTGTTCGTTAGTGCACGCATTATTTTCGTTAGTGCTCATCCCCAAGCATAGATCTTGCATGGGGGGCTGGGGAAATGACTGCCCCCCAAGTATTTGCTAGGGGGTTGAAATTATGCACATCGTTAGTGCTTCGTTAGTGCTCGTTAGTGCACGCATTATTTTCGTTAGTGCTCACCCCCAAGCATAGATCTTGCATGGGGGGCTGGGGAAATGACTGCCCCCCAAGTATTTGCTAGGGGGTTGAAATTATGCCCATCGTTAGTGCTTCGTTAGTGCTCGTTAGTGCACGCATTATTTTCGTTAGTGCTCACCCCCAAGCATAGATTTTAAGTGGGGGGAGAAGTGGTTTAAAAAGGAAATCAAGAATATGGAATCGAATGAAGTATGGACTGTGGTAGATAAGGATTCGAATATCAATTTAGATGATATGAAATGTGTGTTCACGCATAAATTCGACTTATTGCACCAATGAGTAATTCATAACACTCTCCTGGGAAACGGGTTCATGCAGAAGAAAAGCATTTAGGTACAATTAGAGCATTTTTGGTATCTTCTCGTAAAAATAGGTATTTTATTAAGCAATTAAATGTTAACTGAATATTTTTCAATATTGAAATAGAAAATTAATTTATCTGAAGATTCTGAAAAGATGAGATAAAAAAAAATGTTTGAGATGTTAAAATTAAATAAGTCTGTGTATAGCCTGAAACAATTTTCTCTTCATTGCAATTTGTCTTTCTGAATTTTCAATTAAAAAACTGTTTTAAGCAATGCAGATCTGATTGAGCTTTTATTCGAGATAATAGTAATGATATAATATAAGTACTTTATATTGTCATTATGTTGATGATCTCATAATTACGGGAAATAACGAAGATTTATGATTCTGGAATATGTAGCTTGTTCTGAAGTTGCAAATAATGCATTAATTTTTGAAAACCTGTTTGATCGAATTAGGTAAGTTGTTAAGTTATAATTATGTACATTAGGGTGGATCGAGAAAAAAAAACATATCTTGGATTTTGACCAAATTTGGTGAGGTGGTTAATAGGGTGGAACGAATTTTGGTTTTTTTCGAAAATCGATGACCCTTAGGCAAAAAAAATTGTTAAATGGTCCTAAAAGAATGCTCAAAAAATTGCAACCTTCTAGGTTAATATTTACCTTCCCCATACTGGGGTCAAAGTTTTGAAATTTTGATGTTTTATTCGTTATTTCAAAAAATTATTTTTATTCCAATTAATTTTGGTTTCGAGCTACTTTTTTTGTATTGCCATCCTTAAATTATAAAAAAATTATTTATACAATTTTTTTTTTCAATTTTTAGGTGTTCTAATATGTTTATAGTTTGCTATATTCGTTGAATTTCGCCCTTTTTCGTCTTATACACAAAATTATGATAAAATTACAAATAAATGGTACAACGACTGATTCAGCGAGTGGTATCGTTTAAACTAAACCGAAGGTCACATTTATTCAGTATTCTCTTCTTCAGGGGTCCCCAAAACATAATCTTTTCGAAATAACGAATAAAACATCAAAATTTCAAAACTTTGACCCCAGCATGGGGATGGTAAATATTAACCTAGAAGGTTGCAATTTTTTGAGTATTCTTTTAGGACCATTTCACAACTTTTTTTGCCTAAGGGTTATCGATTTTCGAAAAAAAAAAAAAAAAAAAAAATTCGTACCACCCTAGTGGTTAATTTTGAGTGGGAGACCTTCCAAAAAAATTTTGAGTCCCCTAGATGAAAGGGGAGGGAAGCAGGAGGTCCCCAAAGTGCTTTGAAAAAAATGCTATTTTTTATGTTTCTCAGGCAGTTATAATGGTGTGAGAAACCCTTTATAGCACTTAAAAGGTACAATTTGAGTTTTTGAATTTTCCTAGACCATCGTCATCCTTATTGGATAAAAATTCAGACTGCTACAAGGTGGTGGAAAAGTTGCAGATCGCGATATTGCTATGTACGAAATTTTCGTCGACCCTGCATCAATTATTTTTTGGCTCGATAATTCGAACAATTTTTTCTTCAAACTATAGTGATGCATTAGGAAGAAATTTTTTTAAATATTCTGTACCAGTGCAGCCAGTAATAGATCGTAATATTCTAATATTGTGAAATTTTCACTAGCTTTGAATGTATTGTTTTTTTTTTGCCTGGAAACTTCTCGAATATTTTTTTTTTCTTAACCATTAGAAATGAATTCTGTAGGATTTTTTATGTAGCGTAGGTTTGTTTTCTGATTCTTTTTTGTGAAATTTGTGGTGTGGAATCTGTCTCCATCGATAAAAACAAATTTTCAGGGTGAGCAGAATACACATTACACGTTACAATTTAATATGTGAGAGATTATTTATTTTATTTTTTCATCAAAATTACGAAAACGATCGATAAATTAAAAAAAAAAATCCGGCTCTGTGCGTTAGAAGGAAGTTCAATCTAATGCAGTTTCAATAAAAGGAATCCAGCTATTAAAAGAATCAGAAAAAAATTTTATGTTACGAAAATTAGACGTACCTGAATTGAACTTCGAAGCGAAAAAATAATTGATGCAGAGTCGACGACAATTTCATATATTGAAATATCGTCATCTGCAACTTTTCGACCCCCTTTTAGCAGTCTGAATTTTTATGCAATAAGGATGACGATGGTCTAGGAAGATTCAGAAACTCAAATTGCACCTTTTGAATGCTAAACAGGTTTTCCCACAACATTTTGACTGGCTAAGAAACGCAAAAAACAGCGTTTGTTTCAAAAGGTGATGCACTTTTTGCGCTTGGGGTGCTCGAAACAAGTAGTCACCCGATATTGTACAAATTATTATCAAATAAACAGTCGTCGAGTTGAGATAATAATAATATTTTATTTTTTACAAAACATAACAGTAATAAAATATTGTAATTTTAAGAGGAATACATTAAAAACTGACAGTTTTGATATGCATTGTTTCTCACAACCTTTACTTTACTTTGTAAATCATCGTACTTCTCCCATTGGTGGGAATGAACACGATAACATAATGCAACATAATGCCCAATACTATGCTGGGTTTTTGTGAGTGGAGGTATAAAACTCAACACCCCACGAAGGATCATCTTCTCTGTATGTACTTGGATACATCCTGGAATTTGGCATAACTTTACATACAAATCTTGATGAAGAGTTTTACCTTGTTGTGGAGGACACGCTTCTATGAAGACATAAGGCAATGTTCTATAAGTTACCCGGGTAGGTTCTCTGCATTTGCTACATATTTTATTCTGTGAAAGTACATCGTTTAATGATGTCTGTAAGTTGTCAAGACTGTTATCAGGTAAATTAATAAGAATAGTACTTCGTTTCATTTTTACTATGGAATGACATATGTTACAAACTTGTTCCTCATCACAAGATGGGTAATTCTCCAGTAATTTACTTAGAATGAAGTTTGCTGTACATGCCCCATCAATAACAAAATTACTTCCCAGTTGCCTTGAATGCTGGAAAATGTCAAATAAAATCAATGCCCTCTTTCGATAACTTTGGGTATTCACTCCATCTCTAAGGAGGTGGGCAATCAACTCAAACAATGTCTCATTTTTATTTATATCTACGAATTCTGTCATCGAAGGGCTATCCACATAAGCTGAGCAGAACATTTGAATTACGCTATCAAAAGCACAAGTATTTGTTAATGTATAGTAGAACTTCCCAATTTTCACACTTTTTAGGTCATGGACATTCCCATTTCGAAGGATACCTATAGTTTGAGATTTTGTGTGACTACTTTCATTATAATGCAATATAGAAGGATCTGCATCGATGTAACGCTTCCTCTTTCCAGGTGTGCTGCTTGTTTTTTCCTGAATGGGTACACTTTTTGAAGTGTCCTTCAACCGTGTATCCTTGCTCTTTTGGTTTTGGGTCAATATACCTCGCCAATTTTCCTCTTCAAATTCTTGAACGTCATTAAGTTCTAGAGAATTTTCTATTTCTACAGGGTCGTCCACGCTACTGCCTCGATCTTCTTCACCCAAATCTTGTAATTTAGCATCCATATCTAGTTTCGCCCGGACTAGGTTGGCACTTCCTAAAATTGATGTTAGGTGAAATTCAAGAAATTTATCTAATCGCATAGGTAAATTTTTACCCTGGAAAACGCGATTTTTCAAATCATTAAAATTTCCTTCCGCCGAAGCGCTGCTAACCGTTAATTTAGAGGAATTGAAGAAAGGTGTCATGATAGCTGACCAACATACGACTCTTTTAGAGAATTCTAGTAATTTTTGAGCTACTCCTGGATTCCACTGAGCATTATCATGACTACCATTTTCCAGTTTGCTATATTTTAGACATTCTTCGTAAATTACTCGTATCTTTTCAAATATACTTGAGACTTCATCCACACTTTCAGGTTCATCTTCTATCCCAAACTCATTTTCATTCGAACTGTCTGAGGTATCTAAATAATGTTCCAATTGTAATTTTTCATCATTATGGAAAGCAATTCGTTCTTTCAATAATTGTTTTGCTGCTTCACATCGTGTTGGATTACTACTGTTCAACACTGAACCATCTTCCTCGCAAAGAGCAACAGTAAAGATACATTTATAAAGGTTCTGCATATCATTCCAGTCGGTACAAGTGATTAATAAAGATATTGCACTCAAGTAGAAATGTTTAATCCTATAGCGTGCTGATTTCAATTCGGGCCACCCGCTCAAGATTTTCATGGTATGATTAAAATCATTCCGTAGAAAACAACGTGGTAATTCTGAATTTGTGTCATTATTCAAGAGTAAATCTGAACAAACCTGTAGATATTTGTACAATGTTGAGTATTGTGTGCATGCTTTAACTGCTCCCATCATTAGCGCCAATGAATGGTCACACACAATAACTTTTGGTATGGGAATGTCATTTCTAAGCCATTCTGAAAGCCAATAACTAATTGAATTGTTATCATGTCGTTCTGACAACATATGGGTGGCTGTGAACTGGCAATCCTTTTTTACATCCACAATCACCACCTCATAAAGTAAAATTTCTTTCGTTGATCTTCCCGATGCAAGTTTAATTTTTTGTATGAATCCGCCACTAGCATCAATAGCAATTTCTGATGATTCATTATTTCGACAATATAGCCTATAAGTGTTAATTTCACTAACAGAGCAATAGTGAATGAAAAATCTATCATATCCCACATCGCCTATGATTTCACTATAAGGTAAGGTGTTCTTCAAAGCTAATATTGAGATTATAGGATCAGGATGAATATCATTAACCTTTAAAGCCTTATGCTTCATTAATCGAAGCGCGTTTGATGTTGGTAAATCGCTAGGCTCTGGATCACTATAACACATCAATTTACGTGCCTCATGTCTCCTCAAGTAAGCTGCAGAAAAATTTTCAGTCACCATTTTTTTCACAAACTCTTCCTTTTTTTCCCCGATAACACGTCGTTTCGAAACATTCGTGCATGTTTTGAAAGGCCCTTTGTATACACACTCCAAAACAGCTCTACAGTTGTTTTCTGGTACATCTTCCATCATCCCTTCAAATTCGCTGTTGCAAAACGTACATAATCCCGTAATTTTAAGGTATATTGGACCAGTTGGATAGATTTTACTTCTTTTGAATGAGATGTGACAGGGCAGTTTGGTGTGAAGGTAAAAGTGTTCATACAATGTAGAAGTCCACTCATATGGCGCTAAAACTTCGTAAACTCGTTCCTTATATAGAGCTGTGAATTGGGGTTTTAAACGACACCATTCCTCAGCGCTCAAGGTTATCTTAAATCTCAGAAGGTCTTGAGAACATTTTTCACTATCGCTACCCGACTCAAATTGGCTTATATTGCTATTTGTTGTAACGCAATTTTGATTCTGTTCTGGTAGGAGATTCAACTTTTCATGAATATTGTAACGATTCATAACAACTATAGTATATAAGTGTTTCGATGTTAAAGAATGTTTCAAAGATGTAGCAATATTTTGCCAAACTTCATGCTTCGGCCCATGAAATTTTTTAAGGGATTCATTATAAATGGCATCTTTATATGCTACAATCGCGTCAATGACCTCTTCCGTATTGAAATTTCTTTTCTTTGGCATGACCTAATTTAAAACAAGAAATTTTTTCACTCATGCTGCTTCTAAAAGGAATTAAGGTGTTTTAAAAAATTTGTAAGCAGTCATGGTACATTACTGCATTCAAGTTTTTAATTCCACCTTAAATGCACATAGGAGGCTGAAATTTAAATATGTTGTTGTTCTTGACTTAATCTTTATATGAAATCAAAAACAAAAATTTTGAGTTATTTGCTCTTCACCTCCCCTCAAAATTTGAGTATCTGTCATTTTGAGATGGATCGAAATGTATTTTTTACGTGGAAATATACTTACCGTAAAAATTTCAAAATCCTGGGAGTAGTGGAATAGGTACAGTCAAAAAAGTTGAAAACTGCGTGCAATACACGTAAAACTGCACAGTATAGCATAGAACAATATTTTACGTTGATGCGTGGAGAGAACAATGTATGAGTATGTTATGCGCTCAAAATTGCATATGATACATTAATGTTCTTATTCTCTGCCATTTCAATACAAATACGTCGAAAATATAGTACCTACCAGCGATTGAAGATGATTTACCATACTTTTTTGTGCTCGACTATTTGGGCAGCATTTTCAGTTTGAATACATTTTGGGAAGTAATGAAATCGTGAAAATTGTCGCGCTTTTTGCCTAACTTTGCGCTGTCAAAAAGTCTCAAGCTATATTTGACAGACAGTATTTACATTTCTGAAATAAGCATTCTTTTACTATTATTTGTTTATATTTTATTTTCATTATGTCATTTTGTACGTTTACGTGTTTAATAGGGCATCTCATCTTAGGTCATACCTAATTGGGGTGCTCCGATTAATGTAATGTATAAGATTATATTTCAGCGTGTTTGTATTGAAATATCAGAGAATAATAATATAATGTATCATACGCAATTTTGAGCCCGTAACGTACTCATATTTTGTCCTCTTCACGCGTCAACGTGGAATATTGTTCCATGCTATACAGTGTGATTTTACGCGTATTACACTATACCGCGACGCAGTTTTTAACTTTTGTTATTGTATATTTCCACGTAGAAAATACATTTTTTGAAAAAATTTCGCGACTGATTCCAGTTTAGTTTTAGAGAAATTGTTATTTAAAAATTTCAGATCGCCCAACTTAATAAGTAATAACTGGATAAAATTGAAGAAATTCTTGTTCGTGCCTTACATTAATAAGAAGACACAAATAAATTTCAATTTTTAACTCAGTTAGAAGATGAGAAAAAAAATTATTTTAAACTGAAAAACACTTTTTTGTCTATGTCTCTAGATATAGGTGAAGTGAGGGTCTAAAATTTTGGTCAAAATTTTTTCTCAATATGGTTTACCTTATGGCCTTGCAATCGTTCAAAAAGCTCTCGGGGGCACTTTCAACCATCTTATTCTACCATGCTGTTTGGATATTTTAGTGTCCGTGACTTAGTGGGATCAGAAACAAAAAATTTCAGCTATTTGCCCTTTCTTCAGCCTTGTTCAAAACTTGTGTGATAGGCCATCTTGAATTTATCGAAAAAATGAAAAAACGTTTTTTTTTGCATTTCTAAGAAGCGTCTCTCACCAATAGCTAGTACTTTTTCCTGAAGCCACAGCAATAAATTTCAGTGCCGCAACTCTTTTCAAAGTGAATAAGTATAATCAACTGCCACCAAAATATCATAATAGTTAGGTATATTTACCATAGACGTACCCAATTATGGAATATCACACTCTGGTCAACAGTTCTCCAATCATTCGATTATAACTTAAAAATTGAACGAAATGATCACTTCTACAATTATTACATTACGTAATGTAAACGTAGCACGAGATCAACACTTTTCAATGTTACTGGAAAAAGCAGTAGACTTCCAAAATGATCGAAAAATATAGTGTACCTATCAATTTTGTACGATATATACTCTTATCAATCTTCCACTTCCATCCATCCGTTGAAATGATTTCCAGGTATGAGCGGTAAGATAAGTTTCTTCAAAAACAAAACGAAGAAATTTATCGTCGACTAGCGCCATAAGGCAGGTGCTGATCAATCAGTTGACGCAGCATATTGTCATGTTTCTTCACCCAAAGATACAGTGGCTTACACGTGTTTAGTAAATGACTTAGCCTAGCGTAATTTTAAGCAGCTGCATTTTTAAGGAGAGTGTTTCACCAAATTTTAGGCGAATTTTATAAATACCCGCCGGCGTTTCGCATAGGGGAGAAAAAACATTTTGTATACGAACTATGTATACGTATGAATTACAGATAATACCAAAAGTTGGATACTTACCAGATGATTAGAAATGGTCTGAAACACAAAGATTTGAACATCTCCCCTCCCCCGATCTACCTTTTGCAAATCAGGTGAGCTTTAATCACTGACGGATTTATCACTTGAGCGGCCATAGGTGGACAGAAAATTGCCTCCCTTGCTAGTCAAACTGACCAGATATTTTTTGAAAAAAAAAGTATAAAAAATTTGTTTACTTATTTTTCAATTTTTTTCCACTTTTCACGAAGTGACAAGCATATGTTATAATTTGTTTACTTCATTTGCTCGTAAAAGAGTATTTTCTGTATTGTCTGAAAGCAAAATTGCCAAAAAAATAAAAATAAAGTATACCTAATAAAAATTAGTACCTTCCATCATTTTTCAGAAAAAAAAAAAAAGTATAAATACTCTAAAAAAGAATGGGTACAGGATTTGTTAAAAAAAAAAATCTATTTAGATTATCAGCAGATGAGAAATAAATATGATTACATAGGTTGCTAGATACCTGTATATTATTTCGTTTTTTATATTGATACCAAAAACTTTAAAACTAAAAGCATTTTCTGTAGGCCTTCATTCCGGAAAAATTATCAATAAGCTCATCATAATTTAACACTAAAAATATTTCTTACTCGATAGTTAAAATCATGAGATCGTTTAGTCTGTCTTGTATTATTGTGTTCCATAAATAATTTTTAATTCGTTGGAAACAGGAAAAGAAGCATTCTGCGGTGCAGTTAGTATGGAAGTACAATTAAATAATCTATATGCGATATCTACGTTGAGAAAAACCAATTCTAATGCATTTTTGCGAAGGTGTTCAAGTAATTCAGATGACAAATATTTTAAAATTTGCCGCCTAGTTGGCCGCCTTATTCATCTACTGCTAAATCCATCTCTGGCTATAATAGCTGAACTCAGCTAAAAATGAACAATGAAATTATGTGGAAATTAGTAGGTAACATGTATGAGCTTCCTATAATTATGAATAACTTAAAAATTTTGTGATTTACCAGGTTTAATCTTTTTTTTTTAACAACTCTTAGTTAAAAAAAAAATTAATAAAAAAAATGCGTCCCTCCTCCTATAGAAACTGTTTTTCGCCAACCCTGTTGAAGATTTCGTTTTTACTACATAATCGCAAACTTATGATATGAAGGAGGAAGAAACTAAGTAAAAGTGTTATAATGATATTATATAATATATATTGGCAATAAACTCATATATTAAAAGAATTTTGAAGTTTTGAAGAAAAAACTTTTTGACAGTTCATTAGTGTTGTCTAAAATGAAATTTAGTCGAACTGGATTTATTTAGGTATCTGTGCAATCGCAGTATTGAATATTAGGTACGAAGTCTAACGCAAAAGAAGAACGAAGAGGAAGCGCTAACGATGTGCATAATTTCAACCCACTAGCAAATACGTACTTTGGGGACAGCCATTTCCCCAGCCTCCAAGCAAGATCTATGCTTGGGGGTGAGCACTAACGAAAATAATGCGTGCACTAACGAGCACTAACGAAGCACTAACGATGTGCATAATTTCAACCCCCTAGCAAATACTTGGGGGGCAGTCATTTCCCCAGCCCCCCATGCAAGATCTATGCTTGGGGGTGAGCACTAACGAAAATAATGCGTGCACTAACGAACACTAACGAAGCACTAACGATGTGCATATTTTCAACCCCCTAACAAATACTTGGGGGGCAGCCATTTCCCCAGCCCCCCATGCAAGATCTATGCTTGGGGATGAGCACTAACGAAAATAATGCGTGCACTAACGAACACTAACGAAGCACTAACGATGTGCATATTTTCAACCCCTTAACAAATACTTGGGGGGCAGCCATTTCCCCAGCCCCCCATGCAAGATCTATGCTTGGGGATGAGCACTAACGAAAATAATGCGTGCACTAACGAACACTAACGAAGCACTAACGATGTGCATAATTTCAACCCCCTACCAAATACTTGGGGGGCAGTCATTTCCCCAGCCCCCCATGCAAGATCTATGCTTGGGGATGAGCACTAACGAAAATAATGCGTGCACTAACGAGCACTAACGAAGCACTAACGATGTGCATATTTTCAACCCACTAGCGAATACTTGGGGGGCCAGGGAAATGGAGCTTGCCTGATGTGCTCCGATACAATT
Organism: Phenacoccus solenopsis; assembly: GCA_009761765.1. NCBI lineage: Eukaryota > Metazoa > Arthropoda > Insecta > Hemiptera > Pseudococcidae > Phenacoccus > Phenacoccus solenopsis. Next base: position 12,651,620 of record CM019755.1, on the reverse strand, counting down.
TGATGGTCGAGAGACATCTATGTCACCTTCATCAACGGTCATCGACAATGGGTCGGTGGGGACGACTATTCCCAGAGGTAGTCTCAAGAGGGGGGAGGGAGAAATTTTTGGATTCACTTGCCTGCGGGCGCTGGGCATGCACCGGGCACCAAAAGGGGTTGATGCTGACGCATCAAATATTTGTATATCTAGAGATACCGGATTTAACGACATGTCTTACTTTATCTATATAATTTAAATGTTTGTAGACACGCGAGAGCCCCCACTTGGGGCGCTACTTTATATTTGTATATTAATTTATAACATATGAACAATCGTTTATTAATATCCTACTAAATAAACTAGCCGATCAAGGCGGGATCAAAGTGAATCAAAGTCACTAGTAAGACAACCAATGAAATTGCTAAGTCATATAAAATATCACTTATAGTCAACATATCATGCAATTTATTGTTCTGCAATTTGATTCGTTGTTCAAGGGATTCATAAATCTTAATATTTGGCAATGAAACTGTGTGAGGGGTCACTGAAATAAATAAACAAATACATAAATGCATGATCCCATCAAATTATAGTCAAAATTAAACGAAAAAGAGGAACAACACAAAATTTGAGGAAGCTCAAGGACCACTAAAAGCTTTCCATTTAATAAATACATACAGACTTATTACTGAAATAATGAAATTCTGACATAACTCAAATTCAATCAGCCAGATAGTTTTTTTTTTTTTTTTTTAAAGGTGGTGTTTCATGAAACAAATATGTCCACGGTAAAAAAAAATGAAGAGATATGAAAATATGTTACAAAATATGTCATACATATAAGACTACAGTAAGCTTGATACATCAGCATAATTATAGAAATTTCAGTTGTTAAAGTCAATTTGAAGCTGGAGTCCCAAATAATTTGGGGAAGTAGGATGAAGCTAATTAAGTTATAAAAATTTCACGATTTGTACCTAGTTTAGTAGGGGCACAATGGGCTATAAAAAGCCAAAGTGCATGGTGCTTGCACCACCCAGGTGAACCTGAATCAGAACCTAGTTTAGTAAATCTAGACTTTCATATAGGAAATATTTCCAACAAAGATTTGTTCAACTAATAACATACTGAAGGTCTCTATTCATAAATAATGAGGATAGCTTAGAGAGGGGATTGGAACATAATTAGATTTACAGTAAGATAGAAAAAATATATGATTATACCTTGATCATAAATACATTGAACCTGATAGAGTTAGTGAAGCGAGATATTCAAATATTGAGAAAAACATTTTCTAAACCATGTAGAAGCGCGTACATTATCGTTGGATTCTATAATGCAGAAAATTCGTGAAAAATCTAGTCATTTCATAAAATTATACATGTTTTACTATGATATGAAGATATAAATTGCATTTTTTTACATATTATAACTACTTGTTTTACATAATAACTAGTTATTTTGTGTAATAACTAATTGTTTTGTATAGAAGTTTTGCATAATAACTAGTTGTTTTGTATAATAACTAGTTGTTTTGCATAATAACTAGTTGTTTTGTATAATAACTAGTTGTTTTATAAAATAACTAGTTGTTTTACACAGAAACTCGTTAGGTTACCCATATATATATAGGCATTTTTATGAGAATGTGTACCTAATTAAACTTTTTTACACAAAAAAAAACTTATTGTTTTACCAAACAGGTATATTATGATAAAGTAACTTCAAGCAAAATACAAAATATCAATTTTGGCATTTCTTTTGGTTTTATGTAGGATTTGAAAAAATATCACAGCGTACTGCTAATAATAAGGATGCTACGTTCAATCCTACTGTGTATTCGTCAACATGCTCATATAAATGTCCACATGTAATAACTGGAACATTCAATTAAGCTGAGCATAACAACACACTCGAAATAAGCAATGAAACGATCAATCCCATTCTCAAAAGGAATTTTCCAGCTCCCGAATTGTAAAGAAAATGTCTTCTATTTCTACAGAACTTGAAACACAGATTTCAGATTACATAGATTAATAGACGAGTGTTATTTTCCATTGAACTTCAAGGAAACGCACTTCAAATAGATACGTAGATATGCCTTATAGAAATCTATCTGATCGGAGTAAAATTATGACATACTCCCGATACGCATTTGAATACGCGTTAACATAATTGAAATATAGTACCACGCGGGTTTTCTCATCTCGACGATAATCCCATAAAGACGTCATTCTGCCGAATAAATATTCCATTCGACGAATGAATAGACCAAAAATACGACCTCCTTTCGTCGGCTACTCCACAGCCATGTACCCAGTCTTATTACTTGTAAAATATCGCCTCACATACCTGTAACAAAAGAATGAAAAAAAATCAGCCTAAAAGAAATTTCCATTTTTAAAATCTGTTCTTCAAATGACACAGCTCAGCGGTGCTACGGTGATCGGGCAACGTGACCAGAACACGCAACACCCGCGCGATCGATTCGGTGTACGGTTAGAAATGCGGTGTCTAACGAGGGCGCACGACGGTACGGTGTAATTTATAAAACGCGCTTCAAGACTTGGTCAAAACCGCCACACCGCCGATTTCATTTTAAAAGGGTATTTTTCTAAAAAGCCTCTAGGCTTACATGCATATTTAATTCCCCATACGGGCTGGCATTTTTTTTCCTTTCCTCGCGTATGCGCTGCCATACGAAGGCGTTATAGAATAACGCGATTACAGTAATACGAGAATATCCACACGCATGGAAACCTCGATTTGAAATTCACAACGTAATAAGTGTAATTCTTTGCCACTATTATCTTGTCCGTATCTATAATTCGAACTTCGAAGCGAAATCGTTGACCCTTTACTAAGGCACTGAATGGAAATAGGTTAGTGCCACTATGTTTACCCTAGACGCGCACTGAAATTTGCCTAGTATATACTAATCAAACAATCTTACATCAGTCGTACACACGTATAACCTCAGTAGAAATTTTTTCTCCTACTTCTCACGCAACCATCGCCTCGTAAAAGCGTCGTCAATTCGCGACGAAAAATTACTCACTCATTTGATACATTTTACTCAACGTAGTGAGACGCGAAATTAAAGCCAACCAGCCGTACACTGGAAAAGTAGTAGAAAAATTACTCTAAATTGAAAATATGAACGAATTCATAACCGAGAAAGGGAAAAATTTAATTTCATAACACCGAAGTACACAAAAGCAGCGCAAAATCACGACGAAGGAAAAAAATCCAAGTCAGCGAGCAGCGATGAAATACGAAAAAAATTAAAATAACCATTTTAAAGACACCGATACGAAAAAAAAATGAAGTGAAAAAAAGGAATTTAATTAAAACTCACTTCGTCATTCAACGAGAAAGAAAGAAAAAAATCTGCAAGCGGCCATGCCGCATTACTAAAGCTGATTTCTTCTTTTCCTCAATATACAACATATTTTACGTAATCCCTGTGTTCTTGTCCTTTTGGCGTGCATTCAAGACACCACCTTAATCCACTTACATAACATTCGAGGGCTTTTTGCCACTCCAATTATCATATGTAAAGAGTGATTAAAAATTTCCATCATCAAGTAAATGTGAACACCCAATAAAATGATGTCAAGCTCCGTTACACCGGCCCCAATTATTTGAGGTACAGGATTGAAAAGTTTACCAATCGTTTGTGTTTCGTTTTGTATGAGAGGGGGTTACACAAACGAAAATAATGCATGCACAAACATGCGCATACATACACAAAATGAGCACAAATGATTGACACATTCAACCACATCCATAATGAGATCACATTTTTCAAAAATTTCAGGAAAATTGATTTTTTGACGATTTCAATTTTTTTATTCAAAAGTAATATTTTTTTTATTCGTGTAGACAGAAATAAATTTTAGCCAGCATTTTTTTGAAAATTTATAGATTTAAATTTTTTTGTAGTTGGAATGAAATTTAATACTTTATTCAACAATTTGCAATAAATGAAAATGTATATGAGCTTAATTTGAGAGGCGCAGAATTTGTATAATTTTTGTTCCACAGGTGCGCCCAAAGTATCACCACATTAATTTAAAACTACAATATTTATTCAGATGTTTTACGAAAATAATTCATACTTTGGGAACCCCTGTGAGAAAAAAGCACTTGGATCAATGCATGGGAGTGAAATATGGTATACCATTTCGGTCTGAGTTAAAAAATCTGAATTTCCCTGTGATGTCAAACAAAATACTTGTTATGAAATCTTTGGTTCCATGGAAAACGTGAATCACATCTTGTATAACCTGGAACGTGGCCTACACGCTATAAAATGACTGTTTATCATTCATTTTCAAAGATATCCAAAATCTGGGGCTTTCTTTAAAAAAATTTGAGAAATTCTAAATTGAAAAAAAAACCTCAGCTAAAATTTTTTCAAATAATGTCTAACAAAATGTAAACTTTGAATACAAAATTTTAAAAACGTTGAATTAATGTTAACAAGTTTTTCCATCAACTTTAAAGATTGAAATTCTTTCCACACTTCCGAAAAAAAAAAAAAACAAATTTAGTCCTCACTCTAGTCTATAATCATTCAATCTGATCTATTTGATGGCAAAGCTTTCCTCATTTTCTTTCTATTTTATTGTACTAGGCGTTTATAATGCTAGTAGTATTACGCCTACTGTTGACGATTTCGTTTATACTTGGTTGTTATATTTGATCAGTAATCATTTAAATTTCTTAAGACCCAAATTGAGAGGATAATTTTGTGATATTCATCTAGCCCTATATACAAACTCGGCTGAAAAGAGAAAAAAAGAATAAGCGGAAAAATGCAACTGTATAATCGATACGAATGATAAACATCAGACGAATAAACGACCCACTATCTGCTGATACTAAGCGGACATAGACACATGTCATTTCGGTTATGCGAAGCTTAACGCACGCTACACGAAACAAATCGCGTATATCACACCGAGCGCCGGGGTAATTAAATATAATTAAAGCTTAGCGTCGATAACACTCTTAAATTACAAAATCCCGCCATGAATAATAAATACGGCGTTTTGTCAATTTACCAACGCTAACGAAATCACATCTTGGCGCAAGCATCAGACTACCGACAAAAACGCTGCCTAATTCGGATTAATTATCCGAACGTTGATTAGTGGCGCGCTCTGTTTCACACGGGCTATTTAATTCGCACCGCGGGCCCCAATACGAAAGCGAATGCTGACAAATGTGACATCAGGTGGCGCACGAAATACCGACGAAATTACCACCCGATCTTGTCAACTGTATAGTTTATCTCTCAGTTCTCCCCGCTTTTACCCGTTTGGTGTCTTGCTTGCGCTTTAGAACAGAATAAAACTACGCTTTGGAAATTCCGGCAGCTCATTATAATATTCAGCGTATACGTTCTGTGCATCGATGACACTGTCGAATTCTCGATTTTACCTCTAAACTACGTGATCACATAGCTCTCAGGTACATTAATTTTCATTAACGTTTCACAACTCATTCGCGAACCGAATAACCCCTTGTAATGGAGAAATTTTCCACTATTTGACGTGAATTCGTTTGTTTCGAAATTTCCGTTCATCCAAGTGGTCAAAATGCGAGCACGCGATACGATCATTAAACGTTGGAAAAATTATTCTGCCTGTTTAATCAAAATATTATAGACTGCACGCGTTTGATAAGCACTGTTTTTCGGTTTTTTTTTTTTTTACTGATAAAGTGGTCTCTATATTTGAAAGAAAAACTATTCGTATAAACTGGAGCTTGTATTTTACATGTTCGCTAAACTGCCTATCAATTCGCCTGAATTAAGGTGCGGTTGTTAATTTCAGGCAATTAGGTATGCAACATAAATCACATAATTGTAGAATAGTTAGTCTTGTACACGTTAAGAGGATTATTTCAGGCAACCAGGTGGCAGGTATGCCCTAAAGTAAACAAATAATTTTGTCCAGAATAACGCTTGAATAAATAAAACAATTATTGAAATAAAGTTTTTCATAAAAGTATTAGGAACATTTAACCAAAACTATAGAGAACTTTGGAATTTTCATCAACATTTTTTTTACATAACAAAATATGATTTTTCATAAGCAATTTTTGCATTTTTCATTTGTTCCATTGCTCTTATTTTAGCTATTATTTATTAAAAAATATGTTATTTAGTACACGAAGTGTGAGTTTCTTAAGCCCATTTTGTGAAAATTCATGAAGAATCTTTAACAAACATATCATAACTAAAAATTTCTTCAGAAATATATTTTTTACGATACTTTTTCTTCAACTATTCTTAGGCTGAAATTCGGATTTGTAAAGGTATTGACTCATTCTATCATAAGAGAGATTTCAGTCCGGAAATTTAGGTTTTTCAGTTCTCCACAAAACATCTCAAAATTTACATGATCGATAATTTTGAAGATAATCAAAAATCTAAGAGATGTGCTCTCATAGGTATTATCTCATGGGACAGTTTATTCCAAATTAGAAACATAAAATTTTAAAAATTGATTTTTTAGTTGAATATGAACACATTACTTCATAGTGTCAAATTTCAGTGCGCAATAAATCCAAAACAAAACGATAAAAAGGAAAAATTAAGATTGCAAGTAAAAATCTGAATTCCATTCTACGACAAGTATTCTTATAAAAGTTTTGAAATTCATCATAGTTTTAGATTGGAGAAATGCATCTTAAAAAGATCTCAATAAATGATTTGAATTCCTGATTAAAAATCAATTTTCATCACCATTTCATCAACAGTGAGTATGAGTAGTTTCAAACTCTTCGTATGTTCACTCATATACACATAATTTGTCACAGAAGTTCCCATCTACCCAATTATTTCAACTCGAATGTATTATTTATGCCTTTAAAAATAAATGAATGCCGCCTCACCATTTGAAGTGCATGATGAGTTGCCTAATTGCGTGTAATGATGAAACTTTTACTCGTTCCTCAAAACGACTGGATATGCAACTTATTCTACTAGAGTGTAAAATAAGTTGCCTAACTTGAGGATATTTCCATATTTACAATTATTGAAACACGCGGTATCAACATTTTATTATTTTACAGCGAATTTCTTAATCACTGTTTCGCACTCTCCGATGATTCTGTGACAGTACTTCACGTTCACAGTGACATGAAAATCTTTAATTCAGGTATGGTTATGATAAAGCATTATTTTTCTTTTTACAGTGAAGATCTATGAGCCTAAATGAATTTGGGAAATCACGTTGAAACATAAGGCGACAGTTTCTAGTATTAGAAACATCTGCTGGAACCATTATGCTCATTTCGACTGATTTTATTTGCGATACAAAGGCATCATAGATGAGTAGCTTAGATCACCCTTATGTTAAAATACTTTGCAAGATTAACTTTCAATTCATTTGTATACTTCTGGAATTAAAATAATGATAAAAAAAAAGAAAGGAAGGAAGAAAAAGACGAAGAAAGTGGAAGGAGAAGAGAAAGATTGAAAGGGGGAGAAGACGGAGAAGACAGAGAGAGAGTGAGAGAGAGAAAGAATGAATCGCTATGTGCAAAAAAGAATATCATTTTTTGACAAATCGTCGTTTCATCAATGACTATTATTTGCTTATTTAAGGTCTATGGATTATTTCAACTTTCTTTGTGTATTACATAACCAACCTTTAACTGAAAATCATTCAGAACTTTGCTGAGAAAGCTATTTTTGCTATTAATTTTTTCCTAATTGAACAGAGGGAATAAAATTTTGACATGTTAGCATTAGCAACTCATTGAATGGAAATTACCTACCTATAAATTAAAAATTTAAACCTTTAGATAAACTTTCAGCTTCCCTCAAAATTTGAGTAAAATGAAATTTGACAAATTCATGTTTTTTAATTTCGCAAACACGATTAGACTAGATGATAATAAGACAGAGGGTGCTTTTGAATTAAGACCACATCCAAGGTAGAGAGAGTTGATGGTTACATCATGAAATTTTATATGAAATATGTTTAAATTAAACACAAAAGGCTCGCTTTGATAAAAGCATTCTCGTAATTTATCTGGTGGTCAATTTCATCTCCTAGGGTGTTTCAGTCTGTACCATTATGTTATACCCTATGATGATGAGAAGGGTTGAAAAGTTTTATCTATTTTCTGTTATTTTGAGCGCGGATGAATCGAAGCCGAAAATCAAATTTAATAGCTCGACTACGTTCGCGTCAATAAAACACATTCTAATTTGAAAATAACGACGAAGAAAGAACAGTGGTAGATTTCGTATGAAAAATAATATCGGCGAATTAAAGTTGGCGTAAAATTCGTTAATAAAAACTGCACACAACAACACAGCTAATATCGAAAAGCGTGGTAAATATTGCAAAATCGACACACATCAACAGGTTCCAAGTTCGCCTTTTTAAGTATGTAAACAGCCTGTAGCTATATTTCGGCTGGTAACGTGAGCTGCGATCGTTATCGTGATCGTTGTGTATACGGCACATATAGCAGAAAAGCGGAACGCACGATAACGTTGCATAATTTTCCTTATAAACTCGTTGGAATTGAATTTGCGATTAATAAATCGCAGATTCGGTAGTTGAGCGAAGCGATATGAGAGCACGAAAGTAAATATCGAGTGGGTAAGATATAAAGCCTGAGTATAATATAAACGCGCCATAAATAACTACACGTTCAGCGGTGTTTTTACGGCCATCAACGACCAGCATAGCGATGTAATGAAAATTAAATATACTCGCTTCCGATGTATTTACATGCCGGAGCCGGTCGTTGGAAAAACCTACATCGTTACTATGCCCGTTGATTTTTATACTCGTTGTATTCCGGACTAGAAATTAATTTGGTTCGAGCCATCCGAAAGCTATACAATTCACGACTATGTTCCCCCCTACATTCCACATAGTTGCGTTTTTCATCGCATCCCGTTTATCGATCACGCAATTCGGTCTTTTGTCCTCGACCAATTTCATGAATTTCAAATAATCGTTCAATGAGAAAAATAACGTATACCGCCGAAAAAAAACTCCTATGGAAATTACCATCTTCGTGTACAGCGCTGTCGAATATCATTTCATAGAAACTCGTCGATGTAAATCGAACCTCGTAAAAATAATTTCAAAAATAAATTAACCTCATAGATGTTCCATCTCCGGCGACCGATGCACGTATATCGAGAACCACCACAAACACCGGCTATTCAACTAAATGAAAAAATTGTTTCTTCTCTCGCTTTTCTCAACTTGAACGAAGTAACTACTGGGAATATGTCATCTTGCTACTATCTGCGTATGTATACGCAATACTACGCTATCGCAGATATTAATTAGCCGACGCTTTTTATCAGTGAAGTACACGTGCCATCGAAGATATTTATTAATTTTCACGTTTTGTAGAATATTTCGACTTTGAAACTTCAAATAGCGAAATGAAATATTATTCATTTGATCTTGGACGATGTTTAGTATCATACGACTTAGCTGTAATGTATACCTCCACTAGCAACCTGAGAAGTGAAAAATTTCCTTTATTTTTCTATAAATATTTCATAAGAAAACGAGAAATACGATTCAACTTCACGAAAAAATTAAATAAAAATTGAAAACATGAAATATACGCTTAACAGAACAAGTTGGGTAACTTATGATACATTTTGCTCGAATAAGTAGCGTATTTAGGAATTTCAAAGGAATATTACCAATCTTCACTTCAACATTCAACTAGGCAACTTATTCTACACAGGCAAACAGTAAATGACATAGATTTATTTTTGAAGGAAGAAAAAAATCTCTTGCCTAAATTATTAATTCTCTTATAAATTTCATGAATCAACCATGTGAGAGTAGTAAAATCATTTTCTCTCATTAGGGAGTTCAATCGTTGGCCGGTTAATCATGTGCAAAAATGATTCAAAAATTAATCTAGAATGAACATAATTATTAAAGGTTCTCACAATACGATTATTCATTTTCAAAACTATGATTTTTGGAATTTTAATTGCGACTTTTTTGTAGAACAGGATTCAAAGTTGCTGTAAATGGCACGTTAATTAAAAAAAATAAATAAATAATAATAATAATATTCGCATCGTATATAATCTTTTGTGAATAACAAATTAGTGGAATCAAACGAAATTTTTTGAAATCTATGAAAATGAAAATCTCAAGACTAGATTTTCAGAAAATTCTACACGAAAAGTGGAAAATGGAAAAAAGTGAAAACAAGAGATGAAAAAAATAATGATAATTAAAAGGGAGTGCGAAGTTTTATGATTCTTCAGTGAGAAAAAGATTAATAATTTTCAAAATTTTATCCCATTTCTTTCTTAAACAAATGCTTTGGAAGAGCAAAAAACTTAAATAATGGAAACCAGCATGCCATATAACCCGACATTGAAAAAAATATAAAAAATTTGCTTATGCTTTATAACTATTCTTTTGTTTAAAAAAATATTTTGGAAGCTTTGTAAAACCACAAAGTATGAAACTAGCATGTTTCATGATTCCAATAGAGAAAAAAATTAAAATTTTGAATGTATTATAACCATTCTTTTGTTTGAAAAATATTGTGGAAGGTTGTAAAACCGCAAACAATAAAAAACAGAATGTTTTATGACCCCCATTGAAAGAAAAAAAAGTTGAAAACTTCAAGGTTTTATTAGCATTCCTTTGTTAAATTAATATTTTAGAATAGCTATAAAACCGCGAACAATAGAAACCAAGGTATTTTTTACAATCTCAGATTAAGAAAAATGTACCTACAACTTTTTAATAATATGTTTATTACGGAGACAATAAAAATTTAGATAAGATCTTCACTACCATTTATGAAGAGATTTCGTTACATTGCAAAAATAGATTTTTGAACATTTGAATTTTTTGTAACAACATTTTCTTGAATGTAAACTTGGTCATCAATTTTTTCAAAATTGATGAAGTCTGAAAATTATTCAAAATTTTATATATCTTCAAAATACATAACTCATAGGCAGTTTATAAGTTACATTCACACGGCACGTTTAATTTGAAATTTTACAAGTCTTAGGAGACACAATAAGCCTCATTTTTACATCACAGCGTTTCTTATCAAAGTTTAAGTTAATGTGGAATTTCATATGTAGTATTTCGTCAAATATATATTGTCTATTGTCTATTGTCATTCAGTGGCGAAACATCGAAATGATGTAATTTTCAAAAGAATTTGCAATACTATGGAAACCCTTATGGAGTGAAAAACTGGTATATTTTGTCTTTTGAGTCATCTCATACTATGCACGTGACTCATAAATTATTCATTTATTACGCAATCTTGTAAATACACATAACCTGAGGCTTAAAAAAATTCAAAAAGAAATGAGGATTTCAATTGGGATTTTTGAACAGTTTGACCTCTTTTGGCTAATATTTCCATTCATTGCAAGGACTGGATTTTTTCACATTTTGGCAATTACGGAATGCCAAACTTTTAATCGTCACATTTATGTATATAAAAAGCAAAAAACTCGTTAAATCAAAATAACAACAAAAAAAAAAGGAAAAAAAGCTCATAAAATAAATGGACGGTAAATATCGTATAGACGATACCTCTATAGACATTTAAGGTTAATTTAATATCCGATTCGAAGGAGGAGCCTTGTAGGGATCGCGATAATAGTTATAAATTGATTTGAAAAGTATTCGAGGCCGCCAACGATATAAGACATTCATGGTATAGAGGTATAAAATTTCTATTATTTATTCAGTTAGCTTGGCCTGGCGAAACGCACGAACACCACAGCGTACAGGTACGAAAGACCGATTTTCATTTATTTAATCGCATATACTATAAGTCTACCCTGACGTTGTATGCGTACAGCGGTATAGGATACGAAAGGATTTATAATTAACAAGAGCGGAATTTTTACACGTTTTACATAAGTAACGGGTAAGGTGAAAAAGCTCGACACGGCCGAGCGAGGGAATTAAGCGTGAAAAGCTCTCTTTGTTACATAACGTTTATATGTAATAACGTTGAACGCAGCGGCCGTGTCCGTTTGTTATTGATCTGCTCGGTAAGGCGACGTCGTGCATAATCGTTCTTTTGATGGGAAAAAGCGCGCACCTCTCGGTGCGGTTGTCCGCTCGTCGCGCCACCTCTGCCAGAGCGGCTATTGTTGACGCGCCAATTTTCATAATGAACGAAGCACTTAATAAAAGCTCAGCAGCCTTAGCAGCTTACCCAACTTTACGTCGAACCGTCGCGAAAATTTCGTCGAGCTTTTCTGCTTCGTTGGCGAGAATCGCGAATTCTCGTAATTTTCTTTCCTAAAATTTTTTTTTCTTCGCAGCTAATTTGAACGATTTAACATCAAAGCGAATCAACAATATGAATAATCGCATTTTTCTATCTCGCAGCCTAACTGAAGAGTGGAAAATTTCCTCACTCCTACGAATAAATTTCGCCGAAACAAAAATCTTTATCATCGCTACAAAGTCTCAGGGCCTACCCACGCGAAATCTCATCGTCTGACGAATCAACGAGTACGCCAACTTATGACAAGTTAATCTGAATACGCTTTGATGTCGACGGTAAACACCATAGCGAACGATTTTTCGCCTCTCAATAAATCAGCGGGCGGCTCTGGCGCGTCGAAACAAACCGTCTTGTTTTTTCGCCGCCAAAGACGAAGAGAGGGATGAGAGTGCCGAAAAATACATTCATTTTGGCTAATTCCGGACTCCCTAATTTTAACTGAAGCTCAGCTGGGTTTCGCGTGAGTCATTCCATATTAACGAGGGGACTATACGAGGTATTCCCTGTCGAATACGATCGGTGGGTGTGCAACGACAAATGCATTCGTTCGATTTAATACGTTTTCGGATGACGCGTTATGGAGCATAGATACCGAAACGGCCGATGGTAATCTTCGATCGATGGAATATCGTAATCTGCGTTTTAAGCGAACATCATTATAACGATCGTTACTGGTGTCGTAATTTACTTCAAACGTTGGCCACTTTGTGCTAATAAAAGAAACGAGTCTTTGTCGAAGGGATAATTGTGGGGTAATTTTTAAATCCTTCAAGGGCTCTAGGATGTATTTTTTAACCCGCCGATATTCGAGATGACGACATAAATTTCACTCGTAGCGTTACTACGATTTTATTTGAGAGAAGTTACATGAAAACTGAAATAAAAATTGAGTAAAATAAAACACCTAAGGAAACATGCTTCATTAGGAGAACTGAGTTTTTAATGGGACTTGCTCAGATTTGCAGAAGCTGTTGCTAACATCTATGCGACAAGGCTTTTCTTAAAAAGTGCCACGATATCTAGTGGACAAGTGGCCAAATGACTTCAAACGAAAGAACAAAAAATTTCAGCCCTTGAACTCACTAAGCGAACTTCTCCCCAAGTGGGGGTAGAATTTCGAAATGCCGTTGTTTTTGTTAAAAAATTTAATTTTGGACATTTCAATTTTTTTTGTACGAGAGTTATATTTGTTACCTATGTAATGTCTGAAAAAAATGTTGACTGTAAAATTTTTCAATTTTCAGGGCTTCTAAAATTTTTTTTTTTTTTTTTTTTTTTTTTGTTTATTTTTGTTTGAGTGGTGTTTTTAACTGCCAGGGTTTTTACACCACTATATCGGAAGGATTTCTAAATGAGGGTGAAGAGTTTGGTTCGTCTTAGGAATTCGAGGATAGTTTGTATTGCCTGAAAATCGTCAGATATGGGTGTGGGGTCGTTTTTGATGTTTAGGGTTATTCGGATGGCACTGAAGGTTGTGCACTGGTGCAAAATGTGGGTGACAGTCAGTGGCAGCGTCTGACAGAAGGGGCATATAGGTGTTTCACGAATGCCAGCGAAAAGGTGTTGATGAGTTAATCTCGTGTGTCCTAAGCGGATTCGCGTGATCGCGATCTCCTCTTTTCTATTTAGAGAGGACAGATGTTTCCACCGAGAGATTGTCTTCTTGTGAAAGGATAATTTCGTGCAGCTTTGTGACCACTCTGACTGCCAAGTGGAGTTAGCTAGTTGGTAGAAAAGGGCCCTCGAATCCTGGGGTACAATTGATAATAATGGGGATGTAGTGGTAGCGTCTTTGGCTAGTCGATCAACAAGTTCGTTTCCTTCTATACCAGTGTGGCTGGGGACGAATATGAACGTTATTATTTTTTGACTAGCTAACAAGTCGTGGGTTACATCGAGAATTTTGTGAATTACGGGGTGGGGACTAGACGCGTTTTGGAGTGCTGTAAGTGCACTGAGGGAATCTGAAAAAATTAAAAAGTTGATTGGCAGGGTGTTTGCAGGTAAATTTTTTATTTTCATTAGACTGTGTAATATTGCGGTGAGTTCTGCAGTGTACACTGAGGATGCAGGATGTATCTTAAAGTTTGAGGATTCTTGACCTATGGTGAATGCGTAGCCAACGTGGCCAGGGAGTTTCGAACCATCTGTGAAACACAAGGTGGAGTTAGGGTATTTAGAGAGAAGTTCGAGAAAAAGTATTTTAAATATTTCGGGTTGGGTATTTGACTTTGGGTAGCTTGCTAAGGAGAGATCAATCTTTTGCTGAATCGTGTTCCATGGTTTAGGGGTTTGCTCTTCGAAGTTGTTGGGTATGGGAAGGTGATGCTCTCTAGATGTTTCAAGAAAAGTTGAGATAGGCTCGAAGATAGGTAGTGCTAGGCTAGAAACATGTTTTTCTATTCTTTTCATTATAGGGTGATTGCGATTATTAGAAATTTTTGAAAGGTAGTTATTTGCAAGCACCCTTCTTCTATAAGTGGGTGGCAGTTCACTTGCTTCACAATATAGACTTTGGATTGGTGTGGAACGAAGTGCTCCTATACATATACGTAGTGCCACATTGAGAGGAGGATTTAGGATTGATAATGTATTTGGAGATGCTGAAGCAAGGGCTAAGATGCCATATTCGGCTTTACTTCGAATTAGAGATCGGTATAAATTAAGAAGAAGTTTACGAGATGGGTTGTAGGTTGGGTGATTAATGACTTTGAGTATGTTGAGTTTTGTTGCAATCTCGTTTTTAAGGTATAAGATATGTGGTTTCCAAGTCAGTCTAGAATCGAAAATTAGACCGAGGAATTTAAGAGTATCCTGGAATTGAAGGGGCTTTTCTTTAAGGGTTAAAAGGGGGTGGTTTAGAATTTTCTTTTTACGACTGAAGCAAACACATTTTGTCTTTGACTCGGAAAAGGTAAAACCATTATTTTCTGCCCAGGTTTGTAGTTTGTGAAGTGTGGGTTGTAAGATACGCTGGGCTATTTGTGGATGCTTACATTTGATTGATATGTTAATATCGTCGGCGAAAAGTCGTAATGAGATTGGGGGAGTGATAATAGTTGAGATTTCGTCGATGAGAAGTATAAATAGAGTGGTGCTCAAAACGGAGCCCTGCGGTACGCCATTTTCGATTGGTTTTAAGGATGAAAAAGTATGATTTACTCTAACTCTAAAGGATCTATTTGATAGAAAATTTTTAATAAAGAAGGCGAGGTGACCTCGGATACCTAAAGATTGGATTTTTTGGAGAATTTTATACCTCCAGGCTTTATCATACGCTTTCTCCATGTCGAAAAAGATGGAGTAGAGCTTATTTCCACCGTGAAAGGCAGTGAGGATATCTTGTTGTAGGTCTAATAGGTGATCGGAGGTTGAGCGTTTTTTACGGAAGCCACTTTGGTAACTACTTAAGAGGTTATTTGTTTCAATAAACCAAAGTAATCGTTTGCTTACCATTTTTTCTAATATTTTACAGAGTACGCAAGTTAAGGATATTGGGCGATAATTAGTTGGAGAATGGGACTCCTTGTTGGGTTTCAAGATTGGTACTATTATCGCTTGGCTCCATGTTGAAGGGAATTGGTGTGAGGACCAAATGTGGTTGTATATATTGAGCATTTGAATGAGACCTTGTTCGGGAAGATTTTTAATCATGAATGGATGTATATCATCTGGTCCTGGAGCCGTGTTTTTGATATAATTGGTGATACATAGGGTTAATTCGCTGTAGGAGAAAAGCTGATTATAAATTTCATTATTTTGTGACTCAAAGGAAAGATGATGGGTTTCTATCTGTGTTTTGATGGTTTGAAAGGTATGGCTATATGAGCTGGTTGCTGAGACAGAGGCGAAGTGGTTTGCTAGACAGTTTGCTATGTCTTCTGGGGAGGTATAAACTGCGTTATTTTGAGACACAAAAGGGATGATTTTTGGTACGTAGTTTCCTTTTAAAATTCGAATTTTTTGCCACATCTCTTTAACAGAGGTGTTTTGAGTTATAGAATTCACGAATTGTTTCCAGCTTTCTCTTTTTTTAAGTAGAATGAGACGGCGAGCTAAGGCTCGTTGTTTTTTGAAATGAATGAGATTTTCTTGGGTAGGTCGTTTTTTAAAATTACGGAGGGATTTTTTCCTCAGGGTTATGGCTTTTTTGATCTCGGGACACCACCAAGGTACGTATCTTGGGGAGATTTTATCAGCCGATTTTGGAATGCTGTTTTGTGCCGCAGATAGGACGGCATTTGTGAACGAATTTACTACTGAGTCGGTGTCATTTGACTGAGGAGTCGTGAATGAAAAGTCTTGTTGGAATTTTTTCCAGTTGGCTTTTGAGATAATCCAAGTCGGAATTTTGTTTATTTGAAGAGCTTGGTTTCGGTTTTGTAGTGAAACCATTATAGGGAAGTGATCGCTAAAATATAGATCATCTTGGGTTTGCCACTGGAGGAGGTGTGCGATCGATGGTGAGGAAAATGTGAGGTCTATTGACGATAGGTTGCCATTTGAAATATTTATATGGGTTGGTTGTCCTGTATTTAATAGGACAGTATCGAATTCAGATAAAATTTATTTATTACGTTTCCTCGATTGTTCGTCGTTGTTGAGCCCCACAGAGGATTATGAGCATTGAAATCTCCAGTGACAATATAAGGGGAGGGAGTTGTTGGAATAGTTGGGTTAATTCATCTACTGAAATGTTTTGGTGAGGGGGAATATAAATGCTACAGATAGTTATTGGGGTGTGGTAAAAATCTGCTATTTTAATTGTTACTGCGTTTGCTTGGATGTTTGTGTTAGTTAGATGGAATTCTTTAGATGCAGTATTGTTTTTAATGAGGAGAGTGGTGCCGCCACACGCGCTTTCTCCTCCTAAAAAATCGAATCTGTAGCACTTGTACCCTCGAAGTGAGTATGCATGGTGGGGACGGAGGTGTGATTCTTGGATGGAAAGTATTGTTGGGGATAATTTAGACGTAAGAAGTTTTATTTCTGATGAATGACTTTGGATGCCATTGCAATTCCACTGAACGAGGAACATGCAGCCTCTATTGTAATAAAATTTGCTGATTAAGCGTCATGGTCAGACGGGTCGTCTGACCAGGTTATGGAGTTTGAGTCTTCATTTGCTTCTTCTAGCGGGACTAGATGAGAAATTTTTTTGCGGAGTTTAGTGAAGCGGATTTTTATAGAGCGGTGCTTTAGAAAGCGGTAGTTATCTTGTAAGATTTTATCTAGCCCGCTGAAATCGTCGGTGAATTGAGAAATGTCGGGGATAGGGTTTTTTCGGCTTTTAACCATATCCATTACTACGCTGAAATTTGAAAATGACAGAGGATATTGGTCTTTGTGTAATTCGAAGTTTTCTTCAATTGGTTTTAAAAGAACTTTATCGAAGCGGGCTGATCGATGTTGGTTTCAGTGTCTTGTGTGTTTGTAGTGTCTTGTGTATTTGTGTCTTGTGTGTTTGTGTCTTGGGATTTAACCTTTTTGTTTCTTTTTGGTTTTTTGCTTGTTGTATGCGCCTCGATTTCTTCACTTGGAGAGTCATTGCTTGTTTGCATCACTGGAGTGTCGTCTTGGATTGTATTTATTGTCGAGTTTGTGGGTGAGAGTGGCCTTTTGGTGTTAATTGGTTGGACTTCCATCTCATGTTCGGAAGAGGAAGGGAAGTCGTGAAGTATTTCGGAATTATTTTCTTCTTCGTGGTTGGGATCGACTTCAATATTTGTTGGGCAGGCTGCGGAGATATGGCCGTGTTCTTTACAAAGGAAGCATCTGACCTGATCGTCGTTGAAGAAGATTCTATAGTTTTCGCCCATGTAGTTTACTACCGCGGTTGATGGAAGATTTTTTATGGTATCTATGTTTACATATACCTGTCTGCGAAAGCTTTGAATGTGCGCGAATTTTTCTTCTTGAATGCCAAATTTCAAAAAAGTGATGTTGGTTGATAGTTCCACGTCGAAACAGTTTATTAAATCAGCGATAACGTTATGCGGAATGAAGGGAGGCGCATTAGATATTATGATTCTTTTATCTGGGTTGATAAGGCGTCTTGCTTTTATGAACGTGTTATCGATTTCGATACCCGCATGGTTTTGCATAAAGAAGTCAACTTTATCTTTGCCATTTAAGAAGACGTTTACTCGATTTCGAGAAATACGCGAACAGTAACGAATATCAGATGGTTTAATTACCTTTGCGAGTTGGAGTACGTACTCTTTGACTTGGATGCCGTCGATGTAAGGAAAAATTATTCCCTCTTCTTTTGTTGGGAATTCGTTTCTAGCGACTTGAGCGAAAGATTTTGAAATTGGAGATTTGCTGGGGTTCTCCTGTCTGTACTCAGTACAGGAGCTTGATGAAGCATGTGGTTGAGACATTGTATGTAAGGATACCGTCTCAGACGAACTGAGACGGTATGAGAGTTTTTACGAATTTGTTATGTTTGAACGAGATTCACACGTTTTTCAATAAACGGAACAGTTAAACACGTTGTATGTATTGTTCGAAACACGCTTTAAGTACAAGTACGAGATAATAGAAAAGACGACTGTCTCGGCACACGTTGCGATAAGAACTGTAAAATTTTTTTATTCGCACCAAAAATGCTAATTTTCTAGTATATTTGTGTAACATCCCAATTTATGTAAAATTTTGTAATTAATGATCTTACACGTTACACATGATATTTCCCCTTTATGAAACTCAAAAGAAAATAATTTCCAATTGTTACCTCTCAAGGGGTTACTAATATGCCACACATTCGCTTACAAAACTTCTCAAACTAATAATATTCCTAAGATATACCTGGCCAGATAAATTCTTAATTTGAATATTTTTTTTAAAGAAACTTGCATTAACCAGCGCAGTGCAAAGAAAACCCGCGCACAGGACAGAAGAAAAAGTAACAAGTGCTAACAAAAAAAAAAAAAAGTCGTGGTGGAAAAGGCATATTTTTTTGCGCCGATGCGTCAAGTCGCGGGCCCTGAAAAAACTCGGGACCGGTAGAAACCCCCCCTCCCCCTGCTCACACCTGGCACTACCTGAAGTTTTCAAATAGAAAAAAAGTTGTCATAGGACACATCTAAATTTTACCAGTCTTTACACAACAAAATATAACTCCTGCATTCCAAAAAAAAAAAAAATGGAATGTCCAATTTTTTTTTTAATAAATAAAAACAAAAAAAAAACAAAAGTTTCTAATTTAGACCCCATTTTAGGGGTGTTCTCGGTGCGTTTAGCGGCTAAAATTTTCTGTTTCTTCTTTTGAGGTCAATCGATCACTATTCCACTATGTACCCCAGCACACCCCAACTCACACTTCTCTTTAAAATTAGTCAAAAACTTCAATTTAGAAAATTTATAGCACTTCTTGCTTATAAAATTTATACGAGCCCCGAATTCATCAAATTTAAGCTATCTTAAGCTTCTTCCAGCTTCATTCAAATTATGATCATACGCCATTTTGGATCAATTTCGACCCCAATTCAACAGTTAATATTCGGGTCTTGAAATAACTCCATATACTTTAAGCCTCATAAATGGATTTGGTGAAGAGATGTGAAAAAATCAAGAAATTTCATCTCTCAAAAGCTCCTCGTTTTTTGCTTTAACTCTTCTCAAAATTTACTCCAAAAATTTAAATTTGAAAATGGTATGACACGAATATTGGAAATTTTGAATCTTTGGAGGTTACTGGTCACTCTAGTTTCTCTCAAAATTTAAGTTTAAGTCAAAAATCTGAAAAAATGTTTTTCAAAGATTACTATCAAAATCGTTTCGAAAATTTTTTAGTATTTTAATGCTTATTTTTTACAATTTTCGAGCAGCTCAATAAATGAAATACCTACATGCATACGTTGGTAAAGAGTTCATCATACACGTAAATAATAAGGAAGGTCTTAAATGTTTTTAAATCCACATGATTAGAAGTATTTTGCGCCTAAAACACTCGAGTATGGCAAATTGTACTACATGAAAGACCAAAATATGTAATGGTAAGTGATACAAATACATGTTACCTACTCAAAATAATCTCTCTAACGAATGATGATTTTTTATGCGTATATCTTTGGAAAGTTGGTGTTGCTCAAATAAGAAGGTCTATACTTTATTTACCGCGATTTAGGAACCGTATTGCAACATTTACCACGCGGAATACAAAAACCTAGTCATCTTTGAAGAAAAAGATCTCCCAAATTAAAACGAAAAAATGTAATCAAAAACTCCATACCGATAGTATCTAAAAACACCCATAAATGCATTCATATCGTCGACACTAGTCAATTAACCACAAATGATTTGAAATACGAAGATACGGAGTCACTTTCTCAGCGACCTTTTTCTCTTAAACTGGGTAGGCTGTCAGCGTTGAATTTTACGTAAAGAAGTTTCATTCAAAGATTCAGATTTTTTAATACAAAAACGAAAATACTTATTTAAAAAAAAAAAAAAAAAAAAAAAAAACTGTTAAAAGAACATATTTTCAAGCTGTCTTGATTCTTTTTTTTCCAAATAAATAATTTCAATAATTTTTAAAAAGTTTTTTTTTAATAAAAGTTCCAACGAAAAACACCGACTCTTATACATATCAAAGAATAAAGTTTAATATTTAAATCCCACACAAACTTGCCAATTTTCATTTCCAAACAAATAACTTCCACTATAAACGCCTCTCGAATTTATTATTGGAAATATTCTATTCTGGAAACCACTTTAATGCTTCAACAAGAACACATAGGTATATCACCACATTTACGGCCAACTTCTACCTTCACAAATCGATATAACCGAAATTATCTAATGAGTGGGTGATGTGAAAGAACACCGGGTAAGTAAATTTTATTAATCAAACAATACTTTTTCCATACCCTATAGTCACGTACTAAATACAGGTTCACGACATTTACTGGCAGAAATAGAACAAACGAAAGTCGGTGACCGCGGTATGTACGCCAACGCTAAAAATTTTTCACTTCAAGCTCGATGAATTTTTCATTCGACTTCGCGAGTTGGATATTCATATTGAAATTATAAATATGATAATTTCAACTTTTGAAACGTCGAAATCCAGGAGTATAATTTTAAATTGAAGATTGGAAAATTTTCCATGAATTTTTATCGATTATTTTTTTTATCCTTTGAAATTTAAGCTTTTATCCGTTTTAGATTAAAATAGACAAATTTGGGGTTTCTATTGAAATAGATGACCTTGACATTGAAATTTTTTTATTTCGAGTACTAAATTATAGAGGTTTATTTTTGTACAATTCTTGTATTCGAAATCATATCTTAGTACGACTCTATAATTATTTATTACTGTGAGGGGAAGAGTAGATAGCGATAAAATTCAATGGGTTGAGCTGAATTTATTTTCGAACGATGAAAAAGAGTAGTTTGACACAACAAAGATCTGGCATATGCGCATAATGATTTTTTTTCTCAAATAAATATAATTATGCAATAAATTTAATTAAATTAAAAATTAAAGTAACTTTTTTTTCATTATTATTAATTTTTCTAAAACGTAATTCTGATTTTTTTTAAATTTCAAACTCCCATCTACCCTATCCGATATCCTCAATAGCCACCAGACCAACCTCCTATTCACCTTCCTGAAACAGTCAAACCTTTACCACAGAATCTAAACACTCCATACCCGCAAACGTGCCTCTGGCCTTAGCGGCAGCACACGGCACAAAAAAAAAAAAAAAAAAAAAAAAAAAAAGAATTAAGAAGCTATGTAAAAATTCTTATTCTTTCTGTTGTAAAAATTTACAAAAAAAAAATATAAATAAAAACTAATATCAAATTAATTTTCTTAATTAAGTATTTCTGATTAAAATTAACGAGGTGTTGATTTTCTTTCTTATCCTTATAAAAGTTGAAAAGTTTATGGGTCAAATTAAATTTTTTTTCATTTTTATATTGCATTAAATTTTTGAAAATAACGAATTTTTGTCCATTAATCCACTTTCTTGGATTTTTACGCGAATTTGAATACGTATTAAACAATTTTTAATGCGATTTTTCATTTTTTTTTTTTTTTTAGTAAAAATGTTTGAAACTATAATTATGAATATGCTCCATAGAAATTCAAATAATGCAAACATTCGTCGAAAGAGGCGAACAAGGCTACTTTATCGTTGGATTCGGGTTCAGTATCGTTGAAAATTTGAATTTTAACAACTGCAATGTATGTACCTATTATTTAGTCCTTCACGTCATACTTTGCCACAAAATGCCTTCCAAACATTTTCCAAATAGCTAAGAGCAGGAGTCGAGTAAAAAATCGAAACATATTAAACTCAAACTATTCAAAATTTCCCAACATCCATTTCAAAAATCCCTGCCTTGCGTTGTTCAATGAAAATTCTCGACGACATCGTCGTATCTCAAATCAACATCGTTGAAAAGAAACTCGCCAACTTCGCGACTCGTCGACGATACTACAGATCTTTATCAAAACCACCAAGCCTCGCCGGTAATTTCAAAAGCTCGCAACGTTACGTCGGAAATATCCAAACTCAGCGACACTTCCCGATCCGCGTAATTGTTGGTAGTGCGGGAAACGCGGCTGTCAAAAAGCCAGTTAATCTGGGTTAAAATTAATTTACAACTTCTACCTTCTATGCGGTACGTTCGTAATAAAAAACTAAATGGCGTTCAAAATGCAGTTAAGATAACGTCGCGCCTCGTACGAATGCACAGATAACTCCGCCATCGTAGGCTCTGGTGTTCGAGATTCGAATACGCATCAGCGAATTAATTTATCACTCCCGGGAATATAAAGAATTAGATAAGGTAACACGCGTGGTCGCCGCAACCGCTGGTTTTTTATTCGAGTTGGTAGAACGCGGTGAACCTCTTCAGTTGATGAGGAGCTGTCCCGCCAAATGTACAAAAATAACCCCCTCTTAAATGTTCAAAATATAATTTTTAGTTGCAAAACTGTTACACTTGAAAATAAATGATATTACGTTGAAGTACAGGGCTTTCTTTATTCACCCATTAATGCTGAAAGGTAAACAAAAGAATGGGCCGAATTTCGTTTTTTTTTTTTTTCAACGCAAGTGCGAGTGCGCAACATTTACTAAATGACCTCAGAAAGACGTAATAACAAAATTACCTATCTCCATAACTCAATTTTTAAATCATCACAAAATGAAATCAAATTTTTAGAAACTTAGAAGTTTTCAAAAAAACGAATTTTTGGACGATTAAAAGTTTTTTCACATTCCAGCCACACTTTTTAATTTACGAGGTTCAAACATTCTAAATTTTTTTTTTCAAAAAGCAATAATTTTGATTATTTTCAAAAATGAACGACAAATGTTTAATTTGTAAGTCGTATGTACAGTACTGGTTTAATTTAGGTTTTTTTAGAGTCAAGAGGCAAAATACTCGTACGTTCCATTTTTGTTCCACAGAGGTACTCAAAGTTTGAGTTACTTGATTCTAAAACATTTGAAGAATGTCATTTTGAAGCATAAATGTGATGTTTTGGGAAGCTTTGTGTGGTAAAAATGAAGCATATTTTCCATTTTGGACACTAAGGAGTCCAAATCGAACTCGTACTATGTACACTACCAAAAATTTTCACATTTGGCCATCATTTTTGAGAATACATCGCTAAAATTGTTGCTTTTTGCAAAAAATAGGAAGCATTGGCGGCTAAGATTTTTTCACTCTTTAGACGACAAATATGACCTTGAAATGTGAAAAAATTTGTTCTTGAAAATTTTAAAATTGAAAAAAAAAAATTTGCAACTGTGTTTTAAGTAAAAACGAAAACTTTCAAAGCCTACCTGATTTGAGAAGGAAAGGTCAGGGGAGGAGGGTCAGTCGTTTGTAATCATCTGGAAAATATCTAACTTTTTGGGATACATGTATTTTTTTCCACGCATAGCGCCAAAAGGTATGAATGAAAATCGCCTAAAATGTGGTGAGAAGTCTCCATGCGTTTTTTTTTATTTTTTTATTTATTTTAGATCAATCAAATTCCAGCGGATATTCAAAATCGCTCAAAATTTGGAGAAAGACTCTTCTAAAGAATCCCCAAAAAAATCTATAAATAAAAAAAAAATAAACTTAAATAAATTTAAATTTATTTAAATTTAAAAGAATATACATATAAATTAAAGAATTGAAGAATTTAAAATAATATTAATTATAATAATAATTGGTGAATTAATAAAAATTAAATTTATTAAATAATTTAAATTCTGTTTTTTAGAAAAACCTCAAAATGGTGGATCACTCAAATTTCGAGAGGAGCTGAAGAAAGGGCAAATTGCTCAAAATTTTTGTTTTTGATCTCATACGAAAGAATGAGTCACGGATACCGACATATTCAAATTTCTGCGTTGAATCAATAAAGAACGTCTTTTTGAGGAAAGGTAAGGAAACCTCATAGATCTTCCATATCTTCTCATCACATCAATTCAGAAAAGTCAAACCTGGTGTGTGGGGTTAATTTAGCACCAAAATACAACTATTCGAATTTGGGTCAAAATTGATCCAAAATGACGGATTGTAAAAATTTGAGGAAAGCTTGACGAACCTCAAATAACAAAAAATATGATTAATATAGACTCATATGACAATGGCAGTTAAGAAGTATGCTACATCTCAAATTCATCTCCACACATGATGTTGAAGATGAGAAGGAGGGAGGTGAATACTTTGTTTACTGAGGTGTCATATGATAAAATGAGGCCAAATGACGAAATTATCTAGATAAGTCAAATTTTGAATATAGGCTTAGTTGATGTCCACAAAAGGGATTCTTGAAATTGTGTCGAAATGCATTGAAAATAGCGGATGGTGAAAATTCGAAGAAGGCTCAAGGAGCCTCAAATAGCTACATTTTGAAAAATATATGCTGATATTATTATTGCAGGCAAGAAGTACTACATGTTTTATTACTTCTTAAGCGCTTTTGGAACAGATGGGGTAGGGGTTCTCAGACTTTGTATTTAGTGTGAATCGTCTACACGAACGCGTTTTCAATGTTACTTGCAAATGTAAACAAACCTCTAATTAAAAAATCAGCTCCAGTAACGCAACACGGATGCTTACATTTCTTTTTCATTTTTTGAGGAATCTAAAAATCGAGGTAGGTTGCTGAAATGTTTATGATATTTTTTTGAAGTCATTTAGCAACTATTATGAAGCTAGCATCTTCATAATTTGAAAAAACGTAAATTTGGCCCAATCTAGTTGGCAATCCAATTAATTCAGAAACAGCCAACACAAAATGAATTTTGGGAAATATTCAAAATTCATATAATGAAATCAAAATTAAATTAATGATTGGTTCGAAAAATAGATTTTCATAAAAACCTTTATCAGTAAATTAGAATTCATTTAACAACTTCTAGAACTTATTTATGTAAATTGATAAAAATTCTTCATAAATGACATTTTTGCCCTTTCTAGTCCCAAATCATCATAATGTACGTCATTTACTTGGGAGGGAGAGTGATTTAAGAACTTTAGTTCTAAAACTACCTTATACTTACAAAGTTGAAATTTGTAGAATCAGAGACCTTTATAATTTTTATAATTCGACGAAGTAGGTAGGATGAGAGTAAAATGACATTGGTAAGGAGAGACTTGACTTAATTTTTGAAAAAAAAAAATATCATTTATTTATCCAACACATGCCTCATATTGAAAAAAAAAAAAAAAAAAAAAAAAAAAAAACAGTTAAAAAAGAAAAATCCACCCCTCAAAATCAGCGCTGAGCAGTTACTCATCAGCGAAGTATACTCACCGCACCACAGCGAGTTGACGAGTTTCACAAGCGTCCAAAATTGAAATAATTTCCACCACCGGCCTGTACGACGAGTCGTATTCGGTGATTTTATATTTCACCCTTATTCGATTCGCGATAAAGTTATTTCCAAATAGCGTTCTAACCTCCCACCCTGGTTGGCTTAGTTCGTCGAGCTGACGCTCGCCGCGGTACCATCGTAGAGCCGCCTTCCGACCCTTCGAAGATCACCAACACGCTACCGACGGCGAACAGTTTCCTACCGAATGATCAGTGGTTCAGTGTATGTTGTTCAAGTGATCCGAACAATAGAAGTGTTCGCGAGTCGATGCTTTACTTAAAATATTCTTACGTGTATTCTTAGTTCGAAAGTTAAAACGAATATTTTTTTGCGATTGGTCGACGAATTAGTGAATATTAGTTTTAGGTGATTGTAGCAGTGTTTCGATGTAGTATTGTTCGTAATATCATATTTACCGCGCTCGTACTGGTTTTCGCGACAGTGAAGTGTGGTGCGATGTGTATACGTGAAAATGTAATCTATTCGGTTCGTAGTACGGAAATGGCGAAAAATTATCGCGATAAAAATCCATGATAATTTGCGCTCGGCGTTACGTGGCGTTACCATATCACACACACAATGCGTTTCGTTATTCATGTCCTGTCCACATATCTTACGCGATTCGTTCTCGTGGTAATGTACGTTTTCGGTTTAGTGTCCGGTTCGGATTTCTGTCCGAGCGTTTGCACCTGTAAATGGCGCAGTGGTAAACAAAGCGTCGAGTGTACCGAGAAAAATCTCATCACCATACCCGAAGGTATTAACACCGAGACCCAATTGCTGGACGTATCCGGCAATAATTTGCAGATTTTGGCCAAAGAAACCTTCATGAAGTTGTCGTTGTTGGATTTGCAGAAGGTTTATTTACGTAACTGCTCTATAGGGCAAATCGACGATCGCGCTTTACGAGGTTTATCGAACGTGGTCGATTTAGATTTATCGAATAATTTAATCACCTCAGTACCGTCTTCCATCTTCGAGGATGTACCGAACTTACGTAATTTGTCGTTGGCTCACAATCCCATCCAAAAGATCGACGCTTTGACCTTTAAGAACGCTGCTTCGTTGACTAAACTAGATCTGTCCCATTGCCAGATAAAAACCATAGCACCAAAGGCCTTCGAGGGTATCGAGTACTTAGAGGTGTTGCGACTGAATGACAACAAATTGAGCGAGCTTCGTATAAAAACTGTGGACATATTAAATGGCCTGCATGGTATCGAGTTACACGACAATCCGTGGTATTGCGACTGCACGCTGCGTACTTTAAAGCTATGGCTGGTTGAGAAAAATGTACCATACACCATCGACCCAACTTGCACCGGTGGACCAACTCGAGTGCTTGGCAAATCTTTTCACCACCTACATCCCGATGACTTCGCCTGCAAACCGGAGATCAAAGTGAAACCAGAGTACAGATACGTGGACAGTATAGCCGGTAGCAACGCATCGATTACGTGCAAAGTGAAGTCCATACCACGAGCAACCATCACGTGGCAATGGAACGGTCGTCAGTTACAAAACAACAGTAACTTCAGCCCATATCAACGAATAGTGATCTACGAGACCGGCGACACAGAACGCAAGAGCGTGCTAACGTTGGTCAACGCTCAAGAATCCGATTCTAGTCAATTCACGTGCGTCGCAGAAAACCAAGCTGGTCGCGTCGAGACCAATTTCACGCTCAAAGTCAGCCATAGGCTGTCCGGCTTCGCCATACTTAATAACAGTTACACAGCTGGCATAAGCGTCATCTTAATCATCGTCATATTCTCCATCCTGACGGCCATCGTGTATTTGTTATTCCGCATCAAAAAAATGCCCCCAGCTAGAGATATCAAACGTACCAGCGACGAGATCATACCAAACGGTAACCTATGCCAGGCCTCGGACAACAAAACCTTGACCATCGAGCCGGACATGCAAATCAAAAAAACCTACTCCCCGGCCCAACCGTATCCGCGACCAGAGACCCAAACGTTACCACGTATCGGCGACCTATCCTATCGCACTGCCATGTACGACGACGCAGTCTACAACCAACCGAAGCCGGCAGCTGCTCAGCTCTACCAGCAAACCTCGAATCCCGATTTAATAGCCGATACCAGATACCAAGACGGTATGGAGGGTCAGTATACCCGAGCCAACGAGATCCTATATCCGTCTAGTCTATGGAATCAAAACGAAATACAACAGTTTTTCAAAACCTCCGCTAGCACTGAGTTCCGTTTCGATACCAACGACAAAACGCCCATCATCGAGCAAGTCGCTTTTTACGATGGTAATACGTCACCCACCAATGACAAACGTATCAAAGACTGCGAATTCAATAACGTCTCGACAACCTCTAGTCCGCCGGAGTCAACCAGCTCAATACCGCCGTTCAATGGCAACGGTCATCCTAATGCTAAGACCCTCAGAGTATGGCAAAAAGGTGTTCAAGTGCTGCCACCAGTTACCACGCTTAAGAGGGTTTTAATACGAGCATCGCCCGATGAAGGTTACCTAGATGGTTGTGGAACGGATGTTTAAATGTATGTAAATAATATTTATATTTATATCGATTTCGGAATTTTTATTTTATTTTTTTTTTCCATTGCCGCAAATATCATTTTTTTCTCTCGTTTATGTATTCGTGTTTTTTTTTTTTTTAAATTAATAGTTATGTGTTGGAGACATTTTATTCCTAAATATCAATGTTATGTCTTTGAGGCGTAATTTTTATGATATCCACATTTTCGGACAAACGTCGTATGGAATATGTATTTCTAAATTATTCAAACCAAAGCCATTTCTTCAGCATTTTTTTTTAATCGAAAAAAAAAATTTCCTTCAAAAAAAAAAAGGAAAAAATATATATGATTCGTAGCGACTGATCTACGACGAAAAAAAAGTTCCTTTTTGTACAAAAAAAAAAGTTAAAAAAATTACGCCTATTTTTTATTTGTAAAAAAATTTTTACTTGTAAATACGATGTTTCGGTATCTGTTTAACTGAAAAATTGTGATATAATTTTTGTATGTCATTAAAACTTTTATCAATGTTTAATGTTTCGCATTTTATTTGTCGAAAATTACACGAGGTGAAATTTTCGTTTAACTCGCTTTTCGTATTATACGAACGTTCCATAACCGTCGATGTGCTATCTGAACCTAGTGGTAATTCAAAAACAAACACGCATCGGGTTATAATTGCCGATATCCGTGTTCGGTGTGTAGATATAATGGCCTCGTCATTTCGCACATTTCTCCCAACAGCGTCGAATTTACACGCACGGAGTCGTCCAGCGACGAGGTAGCCATTTCGCTTAAATGCTTTTCAGGTGCGTTGAAATTCCGTATACGTTTACGCTTTATATATTTTCTGGTATAGCTGAGCTTATTGTAATAGTTTGAAAATATACCGCTAATGACTTCCCCATTTTGTATTTATCGTAACACCCTGTACCCTTGGTGCGGTTGATTTAAGCGTTTCAGACCCAAGAATGAATATGAAGTAAATTTGAAATTTAGAAAAAACCAAAATTCATATTTTAAAATATGAAAAAATATAATAGATCAATTTTTTTTTAATGTTGATAATCAATCGGTAAGAATTTTTTCTGCTTTGAATTTTAAAAAAAATATATATATATATATATATATAAGAAATTTTGTTACAAAATATTGAGAACTGGACGTGGGCTTCAAACATTTCTCTTGTGAAAATAGAATTTGGTTAAAATGAAGGGCTTCAAGAGAAGGAATTTTGATAAATAAAAAATTGATATAGTATATCAGCGTTCGAAGACTTTTCAATTTTCTACATCAGAAATTAGAAAATGAAAAAAAAATCCATCATTTCTCAAAAACAGATCAAAAATTTTTAAAATCGAGAAAATATAATTAGTCGAAAGAATGGCATAAAAGGTTTAAAAAAAGTTCAAAATTAAGAAATGTGAATAGTGAATATGATTAATTATTAAAAAAAAAAAAAAAAAAAAAATTATTTTAAAACTTATGTAATCAAGAAATAAAAACATCCAAAAATATCAAATTCAAACAGAAAAATTTTCAAAATATGTGAAATTGTTTTAGGAAAGTATCGTGTATTATCTCACTTGATAAAAGTATACATAACCTTAACAACCTCAGAAGAGAGAAAAAACAACAGCATACTTTTAAAATTTTCTTTTGAAAAATCAAGTTTAGGAACGAAAAATATGGACTAGACAATATTTTTTTAAATTTAATAGGTTATCTCTATAATAATATGAAATGTTGTTGTTGGGCTTAATTTGAGTTTTTGAACCTTCAAGAGACAGAATAAGCCCGATTTTTACATCACAGGGGCGTTTCTAAAGAATGAGTTATTTCATGGTGAAACAACTACATGATGTCATTTTGGAGCAATGACACTTCGGAAAACACCTGTGAAATTAAAATTCAGCATATTTGGGTTCCTGGATTCAAAATATTTTGAATTAAATTCATATTGTTCTTTTCTTTTCTATTTTTGAAAATATCCAAAATTTGATGTTTTTTCAAAAAAAAAATCAAAAAATGACAAGGTACTAAAAATTTTTTCAAAGTTGACAGCTAACTTTTTATTCATTCTTCAGACAAAAATATACAACTTAACCAACCCCCTCCCACCAAAAAATCAAATCTCTCATAAATCAATTTTTTGATGTTTTAAAATTTTCATAAACGTGGATCTAATTTTGAGTGGTGTTCCATCAACTTGAAAAACTGAAATTTTCCCACGCTTCTTTAAGTTCATTTCGTCACTACAATTTCGTCGCTTCACCATTTTTCGAAAAACTCCGAAAATTTAGCCAATTCCAGTGCAACACCAAAAATGCGAAAAAGTGTAGTTTAACTTTTTAAGTCTATTATCAAGAAAAGAGAAGTTGAAAGCAAATTAAAAGTTACGATTCTCTTGAAAAAGGGTCGTTCGTTCTTTCAAAAAAAAAGTTTATTTAAATAAAAAAATAGTCCATTATAATTGAAAACCAGTCTCTTCGGTATTTATGGATAAAATGTAATACAAACTAAGGTGCTTTTATTATGACATATAAGAAGGTCTGTACGATAAAAATGATAGAATAACTTTAGCAACTGATCTGTAACTAAAATCGATTAAAAATAATTTTTTTGATTCCCTGCAGTGGGCTTTTTAAAGTTGCCAAAAAACCAGAAAATAAAATAGCTAACATAATTTAGGAATATTTTGTATCGAGGTCTCACCTACACTTTGAAATTTTCAATGCGTAAGTAATAAGGAATAAACTGAAATTCAAAATATATCAGATTTAGGTTCTGTAAGTTTCTTAAGATTTTAAGAATTTTATTTTCAAAAGTCCATCAGAATGTTGACGTTTTATCCAAGTTCTGAAAGTAGGTATTTTCCATGATGAGGTGAAACTTGGAAAATTCAAGTACGTTTGAAAACAAATCTTGACATCAAGTTTTTAATTACTACGAATTTTTCTATTTTTAATATTTATCGAAAGAATTGTTCATGAATGAATTGCATCTATTGAAGTTAAAATTAAATGGAATAATCATTCTATTATCTGTTTCAATTAAGCTGAGATTAAAATTTTGACTGTAAATTATATATGAATTAAATTTATTTGGTCAAATTTTAGACAATTTGAAAAATG
Organism: Phenacoccus solenopsis; assembly: GCA_009761765.1. NCBI lineage: Eukaryota > Metazoa > Arthropoda > Insecta > Hemiptera > Pseudococcidae > Phenacoccus > Phenacoccus solenopsis. Next base: position 12,619,853 of record CM019755.1, on the reverse strand, counting down.
AGTAAATATAAATAACTCTGTATTTCATCACTAAATGTATTGGTCTTTCTCTTTGTCCCCTGTAATATAGAAAAAAATAGATGAAGATGAAATTAACTAGCACTACTACCTATCTATGGAACGATATCTAGATATGTATTCCTATTCATAAACTCAAAACCTTTTTAGGACAGTGGTAAATAAAAGAGATTTTAAACTTCACATTTTCATAGGTTTATGGTTATAACTATGTGCAAAATAATGTTGACAGAAAATAGGTTTTCAAGTGAATTTTCTGTCAATTATCTTTTATTTTTTAACCAAGTAAAATTGAGTATTCTAGCCGACTTGAATTTTAGTTTTCCTATACAGTGCCTGTTTTAGAATCGCTGTTTGGGGGGGAGTTCACTTTCATAAAGTCAAGTGGGAAAGATGGTAAATGTTTAAATGACCAAAAAGTTGATTTAAACACCTAAAAAAAAAAATAAATAAAAAAAACAAGCTCTTGGAGACGGTTAGACACCTAAAGGCCCCCTTCCTCCCTCAAAACTGGCTATGTTCCTATATTATAAAAGTGTTTAAAATTTTATGTTTTCTAATGTTCAGAGCAAGAACTAACATTTTGATGGAGAATTATGATAGATGGTGCCTATTTTATGCAGAAAAATATAAATTCATTCGAACTGAAAAAAATTTGTCTACCTCATATTTGTCCAGCACGAACTGGAAAAAATTTTGAAAATTTATCCTCTAGTATATTCTCGCCTCTTGGAAAATTGAATAGCATTAAAATCCGGTCATTTTAGAGCTCCTTTCGAGTGTATCGAATAAAGAATTTTTTTTCATTGGAAACAAAAACACCTCGTATTTCCTTCCTCTTTAGATAGTAGATGAGGTAAAATAGGCGTAAAAATGGCGGTATTTTTTCGCCAACTCGGTAACGTAGTTTAGTGGAAATTATTTAAATGAATGATGAAATACGCTTAAAATAAATTCTTTCGAAAATATCCCACTTTCTTGGCTTTTTTGCGGGCTTTTTCTTTCTTTGGCGAGGTGGGATTTCACGTCGTGCACTTTATTTTAAAATATCGTCGATAATTTAGAATTTCGCGCCGCGTAAACATCTTTCAAGTAATTACATTCGTTTCCGGGTGCGTATATTTTTTACGCCAGCGGATTTCGCGATTTTCGAGCTCTTTGAGGAAGTTTTGCCGAGCAAAAAATTCAGATTAGTTTTCGACGCTAGTTGAACGCTTCGAATGTGCCGAAAGCGTACGAAGATTTTAGCGGAATTACTTGAAAATGGTGGCCTTGGTGGAAACGACCTTTAAAATTAATTCCCCTTTGGCGTTTCCACACTTTCGTCCTAATAGAAAGGAAGATGTACTGGAAAATTCCAAATTCGATTCAAACAGAATGGATACTTCGAATACTTGAAAATTTTTCGTACAGTTTTTTACCCTTCTTAATGGGACTTCATTTTGATTCAGTACAGAAGTCGTTTTATAGATGGTGAAAAATGTATTTTTTTTTTTTGGTAAAATTTTTTTCACTCGACCTGACTCCTTTAGATTTCAATGTGAAATTTTTCTGACTTTTTAGCCCATCAACTACATCATACAATGAATCACAAAGGGAGATGAACAAGTATTCGACCAGCACTGCGATTCCACCTGCCTGAATTTTCTTTCTTTATAGTCCAATTAGAGAACAAACAGAAAATCAAGAATTTCGACAATCCGGCCGGAAAATTCTCGCTTTGTCGAGTAAAACTGCGAGGGATTTTCGTGTAGGTACTTGGGTGAAATCAAAATTTCATATCTTTTTATCTCTCGAATGCGTGCAAAAAATACCTCAATTGCCGACAAAACTATTACTGAACGATACAAAATTCCTCTTGAGTAATAAACACAACGGAGTTTTTGAGTAATTTTTTTATCTTTTATTTACATCGTATAAGCTCCGGTAAAAATTTTTATTAGTAATAAAAATGAATTACAGATGAATAAAAAATTTTATTTCGCCCATTTACATCAAATGAAGTCGAATAAAAAAAAATTTTTAAATTTTCGCAACACTAAACAATAAATTCGACAGGAGATTTGAAAACCCATTTCCCCTAACCTCTCATACTCAAATCGGGTGGGCTGCAATAGCTACGGTTTTTTATACCCGAAAATTCAGATTATGATTTTTTTTTTTAAATCACTTCGAATGCATTCATTTACTTTTTTCAAGTCATCGTTTTCAGTTTGATTTTTTTTACGTTATTAATCTTATAAAAATGTATAAAATGGAAGAATATTAAGAAACGAATATCAGCTCGAATAAGTCGACTTCTCTTATGCTTTGAAGTTCGTTTCTCGAAATTCGAGGCAACGAAAATTATTCTGTTTCATTTCGAACTTTCTTTGAGGATTCTTATTTATTCGTAATAAAATTTATTACGCGTTTCCCCATCTTTTCTCCCCCTTTCCTTCTCTTTATTATGTTACTTCCAATTGACACTGGAATTAAAGAGGATAAAAAATATGAAAAAAATTAACATACTTTTACAAGCATTGAAAAAAAATATGAAAAATAACTTCTTTATGAAAATCGTTTCAAATACCCTTACAAAATTCTAGTTTCTTTTTATCGAACAATATTAGATTTCAAGATTCGAAAATTTGTAAGAGAAAAAAGTTATTTTGAACTAAAGAATGAAAATCCTCAAAAATACATAATTCCTTGTTTCAAGACCCTATAAAAATACTACCTTCAACTTATCTCAATCTAGTGAACAAGGTACCAAAAGATATTAGAATTTTTTTCCAAAAAGATTGAAATTATTTTAAATTGTTGAGAGTGAGCTTCAAATTGGTGAAAAAATAAATTAATAAAGTCTCCTTTTTCAAGGAAGGTGAACAACGAACATTTCACTAAAATGGGATTTTCATTAATACATCGTGTTCCAACAACAGAAAATTGCTTAGTGAGAAAAATTCTTCTTTCAATTTTACACAAAATAGATATCCATGTTTTTTTTGCAGACTCGACGTACTCATTTTTTTCTTTAAATCAGTCTTCACATGGTAACACTTGATAAATTGGAAGGGCAACGCGTGAAAAAAATTTCAGTCTTTCAAGTTGATAGGAACACCATTCAAAATAATGTCAATGTTTACAACGTGTGATTTGAAATTTTTTTCGCGTTCAAGGTATATTCTTTTGTCTGAAGACTGAGAAGAAAATCAGTTGCTAATTTTTGAAAAATTTAGGGATCTTATCATTTTTTTTTTGAGAAAACATTAAATTTTGGATATTTTCAAAAATAAATAATAAATAAACAATTTATAGGTAAGCTGCATAGTATAAACTTGTTTAAATTATTTAGAACTCAGGAGACAAAATGATCAATTTTAACCTCACAGGATTTTCCAAAGTGTTACCAAATAGTTTCAAAATGAAATCGTAAAGCGTTTTCGCCACGAGCTAGCTTGTATTTTAAAAATCCATGTAACATAAAATCAGGGCTTATTCTATCTCCCAAAATTTAAAATAATAAAATTAAGCTTAACGAAACCTTTAACCATTCGCTGTAGGTTATAAAAAATACTAAAATTTCGTTATTTTTAAAAAGTATAAGGAAGTTGAGACCCTCTCAAACTGAAAAATGAAAATGTAAATAATTTTTTTTTTCAGTTTTTAAACAATAAAATGTTACTTTTGTAACAAAAAAAATTTTAATTTCCTAAAAATAATTTTTTTTTGAAATTTTTAACTAGTATGACTTCATTATAACAAACATTTCTTTCAATTTTGGTAAGCGAAATTTTTTCCAGGTTTCTAAAACTCACTTGTTTACTACTTTTTCACCGTTTTCATTTTAGAAAAAAGAAAGGAAAAATATAATTCAACTCACCTTCATATATACGTATTTCATTTAAAAAATCAACTTTATGTACACTTTCAAAATGTTCTGTACTGTTTAAAAAAAGCTAAGAGCTCCCATTATATGTAAAATTCAGAGTACAATTTTTGCACTAAATCATTTTTTTTCGTGTAAGCTTCCATGAGATATTACTGGAAACAAATTTTCGAAGTAATGTTCAACCTCCATTCGCTCTCTGAACACAGAAACACCAAGTTGAATTTTTTCGTATTTTTTTCAAAAAGTTGTAACGTTAATTTCAACAATTAAAAATAATTTCCAACTTGTTGGCTAAAATTAATATTTCATTTTAAATTAGGCTGGACTAATCGTAAAAATGTTCTTAAACAGAAATAAAACAGTTTCCAACGATTCCATAATTCGAATGTAAAATATTCGCTACTAAAGACGAAACATAACGAAACATCGACATTCTAAACATTTCGGGCAACGCTTATATTTCGATGGTTCAAATCGACCCCGTAGCGAAAATACTATAAAAGTAGGCTATTAGAGTCGAATAAAATTTAGGTTTATTCTATGCCGACGTAAATGGTTGCACGAAATATCTGCGAAGAATTTTTTCGGATTGGAATGAATTTCCACCCTACTTTGCTAATTTCGACGACGAATTACGATAACTTTTTCGCCATCCAGCAAATATTCCTTTTTCGAAATTCGTCCACCAAAGGGAAAAAAATCTTGGATTCGCGTGCTCGGAAAACACTGATGAAGCGAATTTTTCGAATTAATTCTGGTAAATTCCGCGCCTAATTCGAACGACCATGAAAGAAAAAATAAACTTCGGGTAAAGTTGAATAAAAAACGCAAATAACAAAAGTTAGCATTGTAAAACTATTTAATTCGAAGTCAGCTCGAAAAAATTGCTCTTCTGTGCCCAACAATTGGTGGAATTTAACCATGATGTACACGTGGCTGAATTAAATATAGTAGCAAAGAAACCCAAATTCGTCGGCCAAGTTGAATTAAATCAACAAAGCTGAGGAAATTATTGCCCAGCTATATCTAAATTTAACGAAGCGATGAATTTTTCGAAAATTCTTAGCGTACGGTGGAAGAAGTAGAAAAAAATTCCCCCGAGAGCTAAGTAACCGTGAAGCTTATTATTAGGTATATAAGAAAGAGCATTGCGCGTCGCCACCAGCCTTTATCTGTAGACATGGAGTCGCTTTAAAATTCCAAACTACCTCGGGATACGTGCGTATCGTAATTTTTTCTGGTAGTTGGTAACACGAGAAATATTTGAGACCTAACTCGAAGCCGAAAGTTGCGGAGTTTAAGGTTTGGCAAAAAATTGCTACTTCAAAATTAAACACCAACTGCTGGCCAAAAAGTAGCTCAGACGTAGAAAAAAAATTTCACCAACTTATAGAGGTTAGGCTTTCTTATTGGTGAAATGTTCATATATAAATAAAGTAAGAATTTCGCTTACATAAAGGAACTCTTAAATATGTTTTATATGTACTTACTTGTAGAAAATTTCTTCCGAAATTTCAAAGATCTCAAAAAAAGAGTAAAGTACGTATTATTTTTGGCTGAATATAGTTTGCTGATTTCAAATTTCACGGTAATTTTCATCAATTTCACTTTCTTATCAATAATAATTCATTCAGAGTTCAAATTAATTAATAAATTAATTTGAATATGAATAGTTCTTATTTCTGAATATGAAAAAAATTGTCATTTGCCGATGACTAAAGAATAGTACAAAGAGGAAAATGATACAAAGAATAGGGGTAAATAAACTATACGTGTTATAAGGGGCATATTACTATGGTAGAAATTTTTGCTCTCGAGAAGCTCCCCCAAAAATTTAAATAGAAGTTTTTTTTGAATAGAATTAGATGTTCTATAATTTAGCATAGCACCAATTTTTTCGTTAAAATGAAATCAAGTGAGGAATTAGCGAAAAACTACGAAGAAACACAAATATGGATGTAAAGGGGGCGAGAGAGAGTAAGCTGTAACGTGCTAACTCAGTTGAAGGATAGTTTTTGCATATCAAATAGGATACCTTTCCAAACATCTCTGGGTACAAAAAATTCCTCTAATTTATTTTCATCAATCTCCTAAACTGAGCTAATTTGACTGAAATATCAAATCAAAACAAACAATTTGTTTTTAAGTAGCAAAATTAAAAAAAAAAACGTAAGCAGCCATGCCGCATTACTGGAGCTGAGTTTTTAACTGGGGCTTCTTTTGATTTAGTAATAACCACAACACTCAACTGTTCATCACTACAGGCCACACCCAATACCAAGTCTGAAAACCCCCACTCTATCCTTTCCAAAAACACGTAAGAAGTTCAATTTGACACAAATGTAGTATTTCTTGCCATGAAATAATCATGCGAACGCATATTTCTCAAATTATAACTATTTGAGGGTCCTCAAATTATCTTCAAATTTTGTAAATCCGCCATTTTGGATCCATTTTGACTCAAATTCAAGTGGTTATATTCTGGTCACAAACTAATCCTACACACAAAGTTTGACCATTCTAGGCCGATTTGGTGATGAGATATGGAAGATTCATGAAATTTCCTGCAGCAATTTCCCCTCCAAAAGCCGTTTTTTGCTCTAACTCCCCTCCAAAATCACTGAGAAGCTAAAATCAAAATACGTTTGTCACTTGGGCTCATTTTATCATATGACACAGCAATAAAAAATTTTCGACCCCTCCTGTACCCCCACCACTATTTTAGGTTGGTAACCCCGCCTTCCCCCTCCAACATCATGTATGGAAGTGAATTCGGGATATAGTATACAACTTATCCCCAATAACCATATGAATTCATATTAATTACATTTTTACCAACTTGAGGCTCCTCAAGCTCTACTCAAAATTTTGATAATCCGCCATTTTGAATCCATTTTGATCCAAATTCAAGAGGTCATATTGTGGTCACCAACTAACCTCACACACAAAATTTGACCACTTTAACTTGATTTGGTGGGGAGATATGGAAGATTCAAGAAATTTCATGACTCAAAACTTCCTCAAAAAGCCGTTTTTTGATCTAACTCCTCTCAATATGCACTAGAAGCTGAAATTTGGATATGTTAGTATCCGTGACTCACTCTTTCATATGAAATCAAAAACGAAAAATTTGAGCTATTTGCCCCTTCTCCAGCCCCCTCAAAATTTGAGTGATCCGCCATTTTGAAATTTATCGAAAAAAAAAAAAACTATTTTTGCGTATTTGCAAGAAGAGTTCCTCACCGAATTTTGAGCGAATTTTATCCACACCGCCTGCGCAAAGTGAGTGACACAAAAAACGCAATTTTCTCAAAAACGGTTTTTGCTAACTCGCCTCAAATGCACTTAGGAAGCTGAAATTTAAATATGTTGGTGTCCGTGACTCACTCTTTCATATGAGATCAAAACGAAAAATTTGAGCTATTTGCCTCTTCTCCAGCCCCCTCAAAATTTGAGTGATCCGCCATTTTGAAAGTTTTCGAAAAAACAAAAAAAATACTTCTGCGCATTTTCAAGAAGAGTTCCTCACCAAATTTTGAGCGAATTTTATGAATACTCGCCGGCGCTACGCGTGGGGGAAAAAAATATATATATATATAGTGATCTATGGTCAAAGTGGCATCACTTTGCACATTCCTCAGAAGTGCATCTAATGTCACGTTAACGACACCACAATGGCGAACGGAATGTATAATTTCATAGGTTTTCTTGGAAACAAATTTTTAAAATGATGCCACTTTACCTGTAAACATCAAAAAAATGAGGCTACTACGACCGTAGACCGAAAAAAATTTTTTTGTATGAAAAATAGAATATTAGTGGTAAAGTGGCATCACCCAAATAACCACATCAGTGACGTCATGACACATAGCTGAATCGATGAGCAATGTGATGGTAAAGTGGCATCAAAAAAAAGATGCCACTTTGTAAAAAAGATGCCACTTTACCTGTAGACATCGTAAAATGATGCCACTTTATCCATAGATAAATCTATATATATATATGCCAAAAAGTTGGACATTTGCCAGATGATTACAAATGGTCTGAAACGCAAAGATTTGAAGACCCCACCCTCCCCCGACCTTCCCTTCCCAAATCAGGTAGGCTGTAATAGCTATCGTTTTGTTAAAAACTCAGCTAAAAAGATAGATTTGTAATATACATGAATTGCACTACTTTCGTGAAATCTTTTGTTCACTTTGTATGATAAGTAGTGAACAATCATGGAGTAGAAGCAATAATAATTGCCCACTTAAAATATTTAAGGGGTTTAAATTAAAGCTTTTGAAAATCAATATCTCGTGATCCATTGATGATAGGCAGATGCAGTTAACGTCAACGTATAGAACATATGTAATATTATTGGTTAAAAAGTAGCGAAAGGGGAAATATTGTAAAATAAGTAATAAAATAAAAAACCTAAGCAGCCATGCCCCATTACTGGAAATGAGTTTTTAATTGGGGTATACTCAGGTTTAGTGTACAACTAACATTGCCAACCCCATCATGTTTACAGGTTACATCCAATACCAAGTCTAGAAACCACAACCTTATCCCTTACAAAATCGCTTAAGAAGTGTAGTATTTCCTACCATGCAATAAGTATATCGCGCATCGAATGCAACAGTGACATAACTCAAAAAACAAATTTTCGAGTTGACCATTTTCAGAGAGCGATTTTGTAATCTGTTTTCAAATTTCAAGTGGTACAGCGTTGAATATGTATGCTCGTGTACCATTTGAAACTTGAAAACTGCCTCCAAAATTCCTCTTTAAAGATGTTCAACTCAAACAAATTGTTTCTTGAGTTATGTCATTGTTGCATCAGATGTGCGATACATATTAACATATATTTTTCTAATTATAGTGACTTGAGCTCCCTCGAATCATCTTAAAATTTATTTTAGATTTATCTTGATCCAAATTTAAAAGGTCATATTATGATCATAAATTGACCTTAAATGAAAATTTTGACCTTTCTAACTCGATTTGATGAAGAGATATGGAATTATGGATTCGTGAAATTTTCTACAGCAATTCGCCCTCCAAATTCACTTGGGGAAGCTAAAATGAGAATAAGTTAGTCACTTGGGCACATTGTATCATATGACATCCATAAAAAAATTTCCGACTTCTCGTGTACCCCCCCCCCCCGTCCTTCTTCCCCCTAATAATCCGTATAAGGTGAATTTGAGATAGAGTATATTTCTTATCTCCAACAATCATTTATGATTTCATATTAATTACTTCTACTAATCTGAGACTCCTCGAGCTCTACTCAAATTTTGAAAATCCGCCATTTTGTATTCATTTTGAGCCAAATCGACGAGGTCATATTGTAGTCATGAACTAACCCTACACATGAAGTTTGACTTTTTTAGATTCGCTTGATGAGGAGATATGGAAGATGAAAGAAATTCATGACTCAAAACTACCTCAAAAAGTCGTTGTCTGCTCCAACTCCTCTCCAAATGCATTTAGGAAGCTGAAACTTGGATATATGGGTGTTCGTAACTTACTGTTTCATATGAAATCAAAAACGTAAAATGTGAGTATTTTGTCTCTTGTCCAGCTCTTCTCAAAATTTGAGTGATCCGCAATTTTGAGGTACATCCGAAAACAAAAAAGCACCTTTTTTGCATTTTTAAGAAGAATCTCTCATCAAGTTTTAAGCGAATTTTATAAATACCCATCAACGCGCCACACGTAAGGGAAACAATATATACCGTGCGTCTAAGTGATTCGGGTACAATAAGCGCAAAAATATCAGTTTGTTGATAACGTAATAAGAGTTGAAGAACAATTTCTAAATTGGAAATTATTTTTAAAATTACTATGATGAATTCTAAAACTGATAAACTCATTTCAACTGCATTACAATTACTTTTCATTTGAAAAAAACAATTTTAAATAATTGCAATAGAGATTTTTTCGCTGATTGTACCCGAACGCACGGTATACGAAAAAGTTGGACATTTGCCATTGCCAGATGATTACAAATGGTCTGAAAGGCAAAGATTTGAAGATCACACCCTCCCATGACCCCGACTCTGAAACAGGTAGGCTGTGATAGCTATCGTATTAAAGTTAAAAACTCAGCTAAAATGAGTGAAAATTATTTTTTTATTTTTTGTGATCATTCAAAAAACTACCCAATTCATTACTTTTTTAAAAATTGCTGAATACATTGGAGCGTATAAATTGTAATATAAGAGACCTAGGTATCCCTATCCACTAGGGTGGGCGGAATAAATTTCGCAATTTGTTTAGTTTTGCATGCGAATCCTTCAAAAATTCCTAATGAAATAGCATCTTTAAAATTATTCGATAAATTAGAGAATACCCACAACAATACATGATGAATACCAAGCATAATGCTTACCCAGGTGCTTAAATGAAAAATGGTATAATGAAATAAAATGGTCATTGGTAATGATGGAGCAATTTTATTCTATTTTACTATTTTTCAATTTAATGCCCCGTCTATCATGGAGTTTAATAATTCAAGTAGGTAAATATCATCACTTTTACTTCATGACAGTTGATTATTTGGCATACAAAAGGAGAGATAAGTTTTGAGAAACATCCTGTGTATACTGATATCCAGAATCATCGAACTAAAATTAGACAAAAAATACCCTTGACTCACATTTCTTCAACCATCAAAATTAAAAAAAAAAAAAGAGAAAATACGATCACGTAACTAAAGCTCCCATATATTTCAAAAATATCACGAGCAGTTTTTCAGTTCCCACATGGAATATAATCATGCTACACATTCGATCACATCGAACTCCTTCCTAAAAGAGATAATAACAGGTATGAAATTTTCGTTCAATTCACTCAACACGAACAACGTATAAACGATTCCAAATACCTTAGACCAGTAATAACTCAGTCACTAAACAGCGACGTGTCTATTTAAGACGATCAATCTCGCGTACTTCAAGGGCCACTTTTACACGAAATAAATGCGAAATTCGCGTAATCCAATCGGCAATCTATCATCGAGCTTTCACTTTTCAATAAACATCAATTACACGCGAATTTTGTATCCAAATACGCTGCGGTAACCGTAAGCTAAGGGACTCTGCATTCGTCAAATAAACGTCGCGAATAAAAGCTCCAGTCTCCTGAAAGCGGAAAAACACGGTAACCGCGCTTTTCCTCGGAGAAGTGGCGAAAAAGCAGAGCCGACGCGCCGAAACATCATTCGGAATAATTTAACGCAGATCGGGGTACTTTATTTTACATTTGGAAACATGCCATATACTTTTAGCATTTTCTCAATATACGCACCGAGCGTCTCATAAATCTTTCATAAATTTGATAACGCCGAAATCGATCGCAATTATTTTCATATTAATGGCGGATAGAAGTGAAATTTCACTCGCAGCTCGCGTATTTTCTTCGCAACAATCGTTTACCTGAAAAATAATACCAGCCTGGCGAACAGAAAAAACCCAAGGTAATATTTCTTCGTATTATAGTTCGTGCGAAATCTCTTCTCGTGGTATATTTTTGATCGAATCGGTTACCTATACAATCATTCCTTTCGACGCGGCCTTCACTATGCGAAATACCTCTTTGAAAATAAATTCGCGGATGCGAAAAAGCCAAATAATTCGTTTTCGGTAACGATAAGAATAAGAAAAAAATTTCGGCGAAGTCGAAGTCGATTTTTCTTTATTTTTTATTTTTTTCTATCTTTTTAAATTATTCGTTGCAAATATGTTTAAATTCTAGCCGCGTAGTTTCTCAAATCGTTGTCGCAAATAGAAACACGAGCGGATGAATTTATAAAATATTCATCGAATCATTTTTAACCTGCGCCAAGGGTAATTTAAACGTCGTATTTGTCGTTTCCACGCAAAATTCCCCCCATCTTCGATCAATCAAAATTCAAAACGTAACCTCATTACGTTTTTACAAAAGCGAAGATTTCCTCCTTGAATTTTCTAATACATAAAATACCTTATATAAGAATAATTTAAATAATAATATTCGTTTTCGATGGTGAATACATCTAAAAAGCTTAAAGAGTTATGACGTATGTTTGAAATTACGCAGCATATCTTTTACATAGATTTCGGATTTTTTCAGAAAATGAATGGGCCCAGGGAAAAGTAATTGTCAAATTTTCTACAGAAAAAAGTAAAAAAAATGTAAGTTCTCGAAATTGGAGGAAGCACCCCCTCTCCCTAATGAGATCAATGTTTTCAAAAATTTCAAAAAAAATAATTTTTAGGCTATTTGGAATTTTTTTATGCCTTATTTTATCTCTCAAAGACTTCAAAATTTTTTTACATACCAATTTTTTCAAAATTAAAAGGCATCAGATTGAAAAGGGTATACCCGAATGAGGGGTGATTTTGGCCCCGACCGCTTTTTGGCTCCTATACCCCTCAGGTGATGTGCCTAGACTAGAAAAAATTTTTCGTCCAGTTTCGAACCCCTACCTCCCTCCATTCCTGTTCCACACCCATTTTATTGTCTTTTTTTCACGAATTTTCCATTTCGTTCAGAATGAAAGAAATTTTTTGTCGTGAACAAAAGACAATAAAATGGGTGTGGAACGGGAATGGAGGGGGTAGGGGTCCAAAACTTGGCGAAAAATTTTTTCTAGTCTAGGCACACCACCTAAGGGGTATAGGAGCCAAAAAGCGTTTGGGGACAAAATCACTCCTTATTCGGGTATACCCTTTGTTTGAAAAAGTTACCAATATTGTGAATTTTCAAAACTGAATGATGAATTGGTAATTTATTGATCATATGCTCATTGAATTTCATTTCAAGTATCTAGGTTTCAGAGGACTGAATATACCTAGTTTTCACTTCATATGGTTTCCAGAAATAGATAGCTTTGCTCCAAAATAACATCATTAACCCTAAAGTAATTTTAAATAAAAAATAAATTTTTATAAAATAAATTATTTAATAAATTTATCTATTAAATTTACCCCCAAAAAAAAAATCTTTTAAAAATTATAGAATTTTTAGGGTCTTTTTGTCTTTTAATATTAATTAATCTTTTTAAATTAAAAATTAAATTTTAAATATAAAATGAATAAAGATTATTTTTTATTTCCTCATTCATTCTATTATTCAATTAAAATACAAATTATTATGCTACCTTAGTACAAATAAATTGCAGCTATTTAATTAACAAATCATTGATGCTTTACCACGACATAACACATGCTATGGGAATTCTTGTAATGTAAAAATTGTGCATACCTAGTTTCTTGAATCTTGAAAATCTCAGATCAAATCCATGCTATGTGAGTAAACTATGAATCAACAATTCATTATTCATATTTGATTATTGTCTAACAATGCACAACATTTCTTTCCAAAAAAAAAATCACAAAAACATTAGAGCCTTAAGTTTTGAAAAATTTGGTGACCAAAAATTAAATTAATTTTTTGTTTGAAAATTTTACGTTTTGCCCTTATTTTCCGAATTTCATCGTCACACGCTTCTTTTTTGGGGAATTCAAAATTTGAGCCACCCTACTGTGCATTTCTTTCATAACTTTTTAAATACCTACATTCATAGAGGATTGTTCGATTACGATAAAACAATATCATAAACGTAAAATTGACATTCGATCGACGTATCAGTGACAGGTACCCGCTACCTGGTACCACGGCGAGTAAAGATACACGTAAAATTTGTACTTTCTACATGAGGATGCGCTACGGAGAAATTTTGGCCCCGACGGTTAAACCGTACCGTGTTTTTCCGCGTTTATTGTAATAAACGAGAAAAACTTTTATGGCATTTATGGCCATAAATTCCGCTTCTTTACGACTTGGCGAACTATAATAAGGAGTAAAATTATCGCAAATTCGTTGCATGTAGATAACCGAATGCAACCTGCAAAACGTGATTGCCATATTCAAGTATCGAGAGCGAGTTTTCATTTGTACGAACTCAGCGCTCGATAAATTTCACCGTCTTATTTTTTTGCTCTTCCTATTTTTATTCTTGGTTGCGCTATACGGAGACACGCTTATCTGCAATGTATTGCGTATCTGTATACGCCCAGATACAGAAATGACATTTTATAATGGCATAAGCGAACCGTGCTCCTTTATAAATTAATTTCCAGACTTCGTTTCCTTCTCGGATATGTCCTAGCCGATGCAATCGAGCAGAAAAATCTTATTGAAACTGAGTATCGAAGGCAGAATTGTAGAATCCGCGACGGAGTGGTTTTTTTTGGAGCGGAGAAGCACTAGGGATAATCCGAGTTCTAAGTTACGATGGTATTCCTTCATCTCAGTTCGAGCTTATGTGAAATCCGCTTCAAATTCATTAAAAGCAACGTAATGAGAGGATATCTCTAATGTGTGCATACTTCAATTTTAAGTTAAAGCTGATGAATATTTGAGGGAAAGAGGAGGAAAAGCGTTTCTTCGAGTGAGGAGCTTTCTCCTAAATGTAGTGAAGGACTGTTAAAAGGGTTCATCAATCCACCCCTTTCCTCCCTCCGTCATATCCTTCATAAATTAGCATCCTCTGCATTTTCAATAGGAAAAAGGTGAAAAATTTAAATATCAAAATTTCATTTTCTTAAGAACCCAAAGTTAAATAAGTTAAATTTTTTTGGTTGAACATTTTATATTTTATATTATTTTTTTAAACTGAATATTTTTTGTGTTTCTTTTCAACGGATACATCATTCTCCATTCATGTAAATTTTGAACTCAAATTAAATTTTCATCAACTAAAGATCTGTTATCATTAAAAAAGTATTTTTAAAACGTTCGAAATTTAGTGAAGAATAATTTGCTCCAATCGCCACCTTATTATTTATGTAAAAGTGTTTGAAAAATAATTTGATGAAAAAAGTGGGATCCGTCTATCTACCTAGAAGTAAATCTATTTTGAACTGTAGTACTTATATAAATGATATTTCTTATTTCATTATTCTGATTGATGGAACTGATTTTTTTATCAATGTAATTGATTTGTCAAATAAATAAGCACGTAATAAAATTCGTACAGTAATACAATCATTTTTTTCATTTATGAATTCAGATTTCTTACGCTGATATCATTGATTCTTATACCAATTTAAATGGTCTGTTTTTCATAACAATGTAATCAATTTTTTCATACCATTTCAATCGACTTCTCATATCAATACAATAGATTCTCCACATCGAGACAATCGATTTTTCGCATCGATTAGTTTCTTCATATTCACAATAGTTTTTACATATCATTACAATAGATTTTTCATATCGATGTGTTGGATTTTTCATATCGATACAAACATTTTGTCATACGATTTAATGTACTGATAAGATGAACTTTTCATACCAATATAATATCAGTTTTTCATATCGATGAAATTCTTTTTCGTATCAATATCATTGATCTTAATAGATTCACAATGGATTTCTAATATCAGTACAATAGATTGTTTAAAAAGATTCAGGTAATTATTTCATCATACTTATCGATTTTTCATACCGTTGAAGTAAATTTTTTCATACTGATCCAACTGCTTTCTCATATCAATATAAACATTTTGAATACTGATATAATCAGTTTCTTCATATCAAAATAACTGATTTTCCATTCGGTTATTAATAAATTGCTTCATACTAATGTAACCGATTTCTCATTCCGATACATGAATTTTTCATACTGAATTAATTGATAGGTCATACCGATGTCATCAATTTTTCATGTCGTTGTAATAAATTTTTTCATACTAATATATAACTGCTTTCTCATATCGATATTTTTCATATTGATATAATCATTCTGTCATATCTACTGATGTAATCGATTACTTACTTCATATCAATGTTTGATTTTTCATTTAGTTCGATATGTAATATAATGAACTATTTCATTGTGATATACGTACTTACTTAATCGATTTCTTCATACTATTGCCGTGGGTTTTTAATTCGGTCATGATAAATTGTTTCATACTGATATAATCGATTCCTCATAATTACTGATAAAAGGGATTTTCATATCAATATAATTCATTCCTCATATTGATACCATCACTTTCTTCAGTCTTCACACTGATATCATCAATTTTGTCATACCATCTTAATCAATTCATGATAGATTTCTCATCAACACAAAAAATTTTTCATATCGATTTAATCATTTTATCTTATCAATGTAATCGACTTTTTATTCCGTTGTTATTACTGGTATATAGCTTCTGCTTTTTCACATCAATTCTTATTCTTCATATCCATACAACATTTTCTCATGAAAATATATAAATATAACAACTAATTCATGCTTACCAATATTATCAATTTTCCTGCTTGAAATAATCATCTCTCTCATCAGTCAATCGATTTCTTCATGCTGATATACTTAATCGATTCTTTCAAATGGAAATCATAGATTTCTGTACATCAATATGTCAATTATTTCGACATGTCTTGACTTGTTCATGTTGACATCTCGATTTTCCATACAAGAATAATCAAATTCATCTATTTTTTTCTATCAATATAATAGATTTCTTCGCTTCGACGTGATCGATTTTACTTTTCAGCATAATCTATTTTTTCACGAGGATATAATTAATTTTTCATACTTGCGGGAGGAAAGCGCTACTTTACCTCCCGCTCGCTAATCACTCGAGTCTCAAACGAGCGCTTTTCTCCCGCATTAAGGAAAAATTTCGTTCATCACTCGGGAGAAAAATTGATTCTAGACTCGGGTGATAAACCTCACACTCGCCAAGAATCACATTTACTTCCCTAGTTGTGAAATATACTATTTCACTCTCAAACTAACATACCTGATTTTCCATAACCAAAACAACCAAAGAAAATGAGTACTCTTTTTGCCTTTCTGTCACTAAATATGGATCGAAAATTAATTTTTTCGAAAACTGGCCAGCTTAGAGTCCTGAAAGTGGCCAAACGATGTAACTACATCATTCAATAAAGATGTTGCAATCATCCATATATAGAAGTCTCATCTCCACTTTTTACATTTAAATGCACAGGCATAAATTAGATTTAAAAATTTAATGAAGTGAATGACCTGAAAGCTGTTTAGGGACTTTGAAAGTCTACTTACTCAAAATCTTGACAAATTTTAGAAATTTATTTCGGAATAGAGTTGCTAAGTCTCTACAAAGCTTTCAGAATTTTCTCCTGTTCAATTTTCAAAACTAAGCTTATAGCTGCTCATTAATATTTTTGAGGAAGAAGGGAGACACAAAAATATTGGGAAATTTCGAAATTTCGAAATTTAAGAAGAGCGTTTTGAGGTAATCCGGAGTTGTTAGTTTTCGAAAAAAAAAAAATGATTTTTGCTCCACCCCCTACGCACATATTTTTTATACATAACTTGGAAATGATTCGAACTAGGTATCGTTTTCTGTTTACATTCGAAATGACAGGAAAACTTCTTCCTTCTATCACCTATCAGGCAAATACATATAAATACCTCGGTTAAACGATTTCACAAGAAAGTTGAAAATCGACGTAATCGCTCGCTAAGTAATAAAGTGTAACTGTGTAAGGACTGCGTACTGGAAACGGACTTAATTAAGGCGATTACATGCATTTCGTGTCGTCGAAAATAACGAACAGCTTAAATACGCAAATGAGTAAACTCGCGAGAGATGTTTCGCGTCGCAGACTCCAAAGACGTAACTGGAAACAATTGCTTAAAAGCTCGCGACAATTCTTAACTCGAGACCGTAGCCGTTAATATAATGTATAAAAGTTTAAAAGCGCGAATATCTGGATAACGAAGCGTGACAGCGTTTTTTCAAGGTCGTTATAGGCTGCCGACACTATTACGTGTTAAAATTACGTTAAATTTGATTTACTATTCGCGTTTCGCGCTCAAAAAATACTTCAACTTTTCGTACACAATTTGTCAGCCAAAATGGCATTTTCTTCAGAGCGGTATTAGAAAAACAAAGCGAGAAAAAAAAACAGTGGAAACTTTTACTCGGCGACGAATACGCGGTAGCGTACTTTCGGTACAAGCGACCGAATCTTGGCGCAGTTTTACGACCAACCGCGACGGATTAGATGGCGAATCTCGACGTACGTTAACCTATCAATGTTGAAGTCCGCCCTCGCCGAAAACTGCATGGAAAGCTTCACATACACACTTACGGCAACAGGTGAACATTTCGATGGCTTTTTTCGATATCGCGTGCGTACCGAAGATAGCGTTCGGGAAAATATGATATCATTTCATAATGCCTTTTCAGCTCCAACTCTGCACGAGTAAAAATGGAATTCATAGACGACCAAATCATCGGCGAATCTCAACTTTCGTCATAAAAGTCATCGTGGAACAGTCCTTTTATAAAATCCACTCGAACATATTTACCGTGGCTCGTTGAATGGTGACGGTAAACTTAATTAAACAACTGCCGACTGGAAAACTCTTTGAAACTACTTCTTCGCAGCGAAGCTCATTATATTAATCCACGCAGGTGAATTATAAATACGCCAAAGACGAGCTGCAAAAGTCTTTTATTCGACGCGAAAACGTTCCGCTATTCATTTATTTCGAGTAGATAAGATTACCGTAACCCGCCTAAAGCTCTAGCCAAGTAAGTCGATGAAGATGAAAACTCGCGAAGGATGGTTCCCGATACGCTTGTGTGAATTTGTAAACGGTGAACGGATGGAGCCCTTTGAAGGTATCGTTTTAAACGCCTATTCGACTTGGGCCCACTTTATTCATTTAAAGGATTAAATTCAAAAATCGATGAGCTCGCTCGACTTGGACACTCTTTGTTCGATTAAAGGATTAAATTTTAGAATCTGTGAGAAAAGGTTGCGAGTATGAGGGGAACTTTTTTTGTCATGCTTTACTCATCTAAAGACTCAAACCTCAGTAATATGCCCGAAAAATTTTACCTCTCAAAGATTAATATTTACATTTTTATTATTATCATACAGGCAAAGAAAACTACAATCTAGTTTGTTTAAACTATTCTGTAGTAAGATCGAAGAACTTTTTGAGAAATTTTTCAGAGAATTTTTTTTCGCATCTGCAGGTTACATTTCAAAGTTCAAAGATCCGAAAAAATTCAAACCACCTATTTTTTCTTAATGTTCAAGGCTTCTGAAAAATTGTTAACATTTTTAATTCACACAAAAATGAGACATTTTACCTGTTTTTCTTAAATTAAAAACTCGTCTCCATAGAATGGGTTTCATTTCTGATGCACTTCAGTAGTATATTGAAAATGTATGCTTTCTGTTTTAGCATACCTATCCTCAGCAGAAAAAATTACAGAAATTCGAGCTTTCAAAAATTCAAAAAATGCTTGCATCAAAAAGCAATCACTGTTACAAAGAATCATGAAAATCTATTGTCAATATATCTGAGCAATTTGAAGTTTTTCTAGTTCTCATCAAATGTAGTTAATTTAGTTTTTAGCTGAGTTCTTCACTTAAAAACGATAGCTATTACAACGTACTTGATTTGGGAAGGGTTAGGGGAGGAGGGTTTTCAAATATTTGCGTTTCAAACCATTTGTAATCATCTGGCAAATGTCCAACTATTGCATATTTTCTCTCTCATGCCTAGCGTCAGCGGTGACGAAAAAAGGAGGTATTGCAAAAGCGAGCAACTTTACCTCCTCTTTTACACTAGGAATATTGCTGGGCCCATTTTTTTGAAAAAAAAAAGAAGGAATCAAAATCTAGGTTATTTGCGTCTCGTCGAAAATTTTCATTGTTAATACGTATAATAAATTACCAAAAAAATACATTTTAAATAAATAATAATCTGATATCTTTAATTGGTTTCCATTTCTTCATCATTTGAAGCTGAAAAGAAAGAAAGAAAGTCGAGTCTTAGCCCAAGTAGTATAAACTACAATTAGGCTAAGATGCGACTTACAATTTAACGTGAATACTCGCACATATGACTGCACGATCTAAGAAAAGACACGATGTAATTTGAAAGATTTTGGTTTTTAAGAATAAGGCGACGAGACGGAAGAAGAAACCAAAGAGAATAAAGATGTGTAAGAAACGAGACGCCAGAGACTGAGAAACAAGAGACGAACGAATAATAAATATTGTATTGTATTTAAAGACTAGCCGCTGGAAGTGCCATCGTATGAGATTCATCTTCGAGCAATAATTCACTCGTTATTTTATGAATTTTATGAAATTCGGAAGCATTCGTTGATCGTTTTGTAATCAATTTGAAGAAAGTAATAAGAGGGTAAAATTAAGGTAATTTAACATGCGTTTAGACTTTAGACAGTAACCAGTTGTTTTTAAGGAATGCTATATTAGGAATACGGCGTAAACAAATCAAGAGTATCAATCCTATGATAGGATGAATTGTTTAGTTTTATTTTTTTAAGAATTAATTCTGATTACCAGAATTAAGATCGGAAACGCTAAATTTCCGACAAGCGTGTACTCATGAAATTCGCTAAAATTTGGTGAGAGACTCTCCTTGAAAATGCAAAAGAAAAACTTTTTCGTTTTTTCAATAAAATTTAATATAGCGGATCACTCAAA
Organism: Phenacoccus solenopsis; assembly: GCA_009761765.1. Taxonomy (NCBI): domain Eukaryota; kingdom Metazoa; phylum Arthropoda; class Insecta; order Hemiptera; family Pseudococcidae; genus Phenacoccus; species Phenacoccus solenopsis. The sequence continues at coordinate 12,599,446 of CM019755.1, read as the reverse complement.
TTTTGAGGGAAGCTGGAGAAGGTGCAAATGGTTCAAATTTTTTATTTCAGATCTCATATGAAAAAATGAGCAACGGAAACCAACATATTCAAATAATGGCTTTATGAGGAAGCTCTGAGTAATGGAATTTTTTGAATCTTCCATACCTCTTCAAGAAATCAACCTAGAAAAGTCAAACTTTGTGTGTGAAATTAGCTGGTGACCAGAACATCAACTTTTGAATTTGGATTGAAATGCATCCAAAATGGCGGATTATCAACATTTGAGTTGAGTTTGAGAAGTTTTAAATTAGTAAAAATGTGATTAATATGGACGCATATGATTATTTGGGATATCAAGTATACTATATCCTCAATTCATTTCTATGCATGGTGTTGAAGGGGAGAAAGAGGGGTTATTGATGGCCAGAATATGACTTCTTCAATTTGAGTCGAAATGAATCCAAAATAGCGGATCTTCACAGTTTGAAGATAATTTGAGAAGCCTCAAGTAGTTATAATTTGAGAAAAAATATGCGTACATATGATTATTACATGACAAGAAATACTATAATTTCTGTTTTTACAAATTTCTCAAAAATGAAGCATTTTTGTAATTTTTTGTTGATACAGTTATTAAAGATAATTTAATTTACTTCAAGTTTATTTCTGTTGAAAAATTATGCATCTGTCATCGTTCTCAAGAAATTTTTATACTAGAACGCTCCCATATAAACTGTATGTAAAAATCATTTTCAAGTTGACCCTTCTTCACTCCGCGTACCAAGCCTAGTTTAAAGCGTAAATTCCAAATTCAAATTGATTACTTTTCAAAACTTGAACTAAAGAGCGCAATTCGATCACAAAATTTTGCATAAAAATGCATTTAAATCGCTTACCAGTTACTACCCATGAGGTAACAGATGAGAAAGAGGGAAGATTACATTTATTCATCTCAAATACTATTTTTTGGTATGCCAATTACTCTTACATGCTCTTGACCGCATCAAAGTCAGGTAAAATATCACGCATCGTCGAACATGCCAAACAAGTTGGCAGGCTTATTTTGCATATCGAGAAATGGTTTTTTTCATCCTTCGTATAAATTTTTTCACAATACAAGCTGAAAGTTGAAACTCCTCTTTCATATTAAAACGCTGAAAAGAGAAGGGCTGTATTATAAAAAAAATCCTTCCTACAAGAATTCTTTTGTTAACATATGAAAACTGGAGAAAAGCGTTTTCAATATTCATCAGTCTATTAAAATGGATTCAAATTTGCGAAATTTAAACGAGTTTTTTGAAAACGAATAAAAAGACACTTAAAATCGTGGCGGGGACGATTGTCGTGTGATGCGTGAATTTCGACGTTTCGAGTGCGATAAATCTCGACTCGCCTTTCATAGGAATTTCAGCGCAGGCGTATTTTGGCGACGAAATTAAAAAGCACTGCGATATAAGTTTCGTGTTGATAATAACATGACAAATAGACTTCGTTATTAAGGGAGGGAAATAAATTGGAACACTTTTCTGTATAAAATTATCCAGTGTACAGTGTAGTCATTAAGCATAGAGTTATATTCGAAAGCTGTAGCTGTAGTGCCATGCTGCTGGCGTTGTATTAGAGCTTTCTAAATAGGCGTAAATTAGGCAACTGGAGGTTAGTTACGTGGCTCGAAACAATGGGCGCAATTCATCGTTGAACGAATACACTCGTTGTGCGATGAAAGCGTAAGATGTACATCGATGTTGTACGCTTAGATTACAATGAATCGCTGCTCTCTGCTCTCTGCAACCCATCTTCGTTCAATCCAATTATCAAAGTTTCAGTACATAGTTTACTTTCTACAGCCAGTTTAGATAAAGCGTTTGAAAAGTAATGAGCGACAAACAAACCCAGGGAAGCTCCAAGTTGTAATGAAATGGCACTAACTTTGAGTGTCAACTTTTTTGGTACATTATCTCCGCCTCACCATGGGTAGGACCGGAGGTTTGGATAAAAATCGCTGAAAATTCGGTGAGAGACTCTTCCCAATAATCCTCAAAATCAATTTTTTTATCTTTTTAAATCACCTCAAGATGACGGTTCACTTAAATTTTGAGAGAACAGTGGAGAAAGAGCAAATAGCTTAAAATTTTTCTGTTCGATTTCGCATGAAAAAATGAATTATGGATACAAACATATTCAAATTTCAGTCTTTCAAATACATTTGGAAAAAGATAGAACATAATACATCTTTCAGAGGAACTTTTGCTGAGTCATAAAATTTCTTAAATCTCCCATATCTCTTCACACGTATAGCTGGTTGAAGACCAGAATAAGTGCTATTACAGCGGCACCACTCCTTTGAGGTGGAACAATAGAAAATACATCAATCGTTTGTGCAGGCAAAATTTTGGTTTGTTCTCACCCTCCTTCGTTTGATATTCACAAGTCTTTGAGCGGTGCGTCTTTACACTGCCCCGTCCTTTGTGGGTGAAGGTTAAAAGAGATATCAATGGTTTGTTCACGTTTGTACATGCAAAACTTTCATTTGTGCACCTCTCAATCCTTAGACTGGGCATGTGTAATGCAAAACTACCCACTAAAGGTGACGGTTGAAAGTGGTGGTAATCGTTTGTGCATCGTTTGGACATGTTTCTCCGCATAATAATTTTATTTGGACAAGCAGTGCACACACCCCTCTCCCAGTAATCGAAGCAAACGTTGGATGGGGCTGGTGTAATGCAACTTTTATACATCGTCCTTGAGGCGATAGGAGGTTGTAAATTGCGTTAATCGCTTGTGCATCTTCAATTCTCGATTCCCTAGTTATTGTGCCCTCGCGACAGTTATGTACAATTTTAAATCTACATAGTACTGAACTACTTACAGACATATAGACCTACACTAAAAACTACCACAATAATAAGACTACGAATGTACATAAAAACTATGTTTTATCCGTCAGCTAACCAAGTCACTATCAATATGAGTCATAATAAGTGTAAATTATTGCAAAAATTCACAACTCTTCTACAATTAGATTTCATATGAATCATTATGATACGAGTCTCATTCTCATTCGATTTCTCTAAAATTCTCTCATTCCAGTTACAGATGAATAAATAATATAATTATGAAAGTATTTAGATAAGCAAATACAAATATAAAGATAACACTTATTCGAAAAAATTTAATGCTAATTTTACTTTGTTTTCGCCATGTTTCACAATAACAGGATGTAGATATTCCATAACTATAAATGTATACAAAATCCATCATACACGTGTATAGGCGTACACATAGGCTAACATTATTTAGGTACTGTAGGTATATCACGTAGGTACTTCAGTATATTTTAGATAAAATAATATATCTACGTGTAAGTAAAGGTCACTTTGCGGGCGATATACTTACGTATATTGCGAGCTTATTTATGCCTATAACTGGATGATTAGATAAAAAAAAAAAAAAAAAACATAAGCAGCCATGCCGCACTACTGGAGCTGAGTTTTTAACTGGAGCTTGTTTTGATTTACTAATAACCTTGCTTAACGGTTCATGACTACAGGCCACACCCAATACCAAGTCTGAAAACCCCTACCCTATCCTTTCCAAAAACACTTAGGAAGTTTGAATTTGCCACAAATGTAGTATTTATTGCCATGAAATAATCATGTGAACACATATTTCTCAAATTATAACTATTTGAGGGTCCTCAAATTATCTTCAAATCTTGATAATCCGCCATTTTGGATCCATTTTGACTCAAATTTAAGAGGTTATATTCTGGTCACAAACTAATCCTACACACAAAGTTTGACCATTCTAGGCCGATTTGGTGATGAGATATGGAAGATTCATGAAATTTCCTGCAGCAATTTCCCCTCCAAAAGCCGTTTTTTGCTCTAACTCCCCTCCAAAATCACTGAGGAAGCTAAAATCAAAATACGTTTGTCACTTGGGCTCATTTTATCATATGACACAGCAATAAAAAATTTTCGACCCCTCCTGTACCCCACCACTATTTTAGGTTGATAACCCCGCCTTCCCCCCTCCAACATCATGTATGGAAGTGAATTCGGGATATAGTATACAACTTATCCCCAATAACCATATGAATTCATATTAATTACATTTTTACCAACTTGAGGCTCCTCAAGCTCTACTCAAAATTTTGATAATCCGCCATTTTGATCCATTTTGATCCAAATTCAAGAGGTCATATTGTGGTCACCAACTAACCTCACACACAAAATTTGACCTCTTTAACTTGATTTGGTGGGGAGATATGGAAGATTCAAGAAATTTCATGACTCAAAACTTCCTCAAAAAGCCGTTTTTTGATCTAACTCCTCTCAATATGCACTTAGGAAGCTGAAATTTGGATATGTTAGTATCCGTGACTCACTCTTTCATATGAAATCAAAAACGAAAAATTTGAGCTATTTGCCCCTTCTCCAGCCCCCCTCTCAAAATTTGAGTGATCCGCCATTTTGAAATTTATCGAAAAAACAAAAAAACATTTTTGCGTATTTTCAAGAAGAGTTCCTCACCGAATTTTGAGCGAATTTTATCCACACCCGCCTGCGCAAGGCGAGTGACACAAAAAACGAAATTTCCTCAAAAACAGGTTTTTGCTAACTCTTCAAAATGCACTTAGGAAGCTGAAATTTAAATATGTTGGTGTCCGTGACTCACTCTTTCATATGAGATCAAAAACGAAAAATTTGAGCTATTTGCCCCTTCTCCAGCCCTCCTCAAAATTTGAGCAATCCGCCATTTTGAAATTTTTCGAAAAAACAAAAAAAGCACTTCTGCGCATTTTCAAGAAGAGTTCCTCACCAAATTTTTGAGCGAATTTTATGAATACTCACCGGCGCTACGCGTGGGGGAAAAAATATATATACCAAAAAGTTGGACATTTGCCAGATGATTACAAATGGTCTGAAACGCAAAAATTTGAAGACCTCACCCTCCCCCGACCTTCCCTTCCCAAATCAGGTAAGCTGTAATAGCTATCGTTTTTTAGTTAAAAACTCAGCTAATAAGCCTGTTAATAATTAAGTACAAAGAACGAAAAGCAAACATTAAACATAAACAACACGAAGATGATAAAGGATGCAACTTTTTATTATTTCTTCAATTAAAATTTTAAAATAACCATTGTTCATTCATAAATGAGTAGTATATACGCGAATATTGGGCAGATGGATTCTTTTCTCGTTCAAGTTCTAGTAAAAAATTGAATTATGATATTTCAATGAAACGAAAATTTACAACCTTCGATACGAGTGATGAAACTCAGTTATATATAGTTACCTAATTACCTATCGGTGAGTAACTCGCTAATGAGAAGGTGTCAAGCAAAAACGATGTACTTAAGACTCCTCAAATTATCTTTAAATTGCCAAAGTTCACCATATTGGATGCATTCCGACTCAAATTGAAGAGGTCATATTCTGGTCATCAACTAACATTACATACGAAGTTTGACCTTTCTAGGTCGATTTGATGATATGTTATGAAAGATCCATGAAATTTTCTGCAGAGATTTCCCCTTCAAAAGCTGTTTTTTACTTCAACTCCCTTCCAAATTCATTTGAAAAGCTAAAATTAGAAGTTAGTCATTTGAGTTCATTTCATCATATGCCACACCAATAAGAAATTTTCAATTCCTCGGGTAACCCCACCATATTTTGAGGTCGATAACCCCTCTTTCTCCCCTCCAACACCATGTATAGAAGTGAATTGAGGATATAGTATACTTCTTATCCCCAATAATCATACGCGTCCATATTAATCACATTTTTACCAATTTGAAACTTCTCAAGCTCAACTCAAATTTTGATAATCCGCCATTTTGGATTCATCTCGATCCGAATTCAAGAGGTCATACTCTGATCACCAACCAACTCCAAACACAAAGTTCGATGTTTCTACGTTGATTCGGTGAGAAGATATGAAACGTTCAAAAAATGTCATTACTCAAAACTTTCTGAAAATCTGTTTTCTGCTCTAACTTCTCTTCTAATCCACTCAAGAAGCTGAAATTTGAATATGTTGGTGTCCGTGACTCACTTTTTTACTTGAGGTCAAAAACAAAAAATTTGAGCCATTTGTCCTTTCTCCAGATCCCCTCAAAATTTGAGTAATCCACCATTTTGAATATTATTGAAAAAAAAGCATATTTTTGTATTTTCAAGGAGAGTCTTTTAGCAAATTTCATGAATACTCGTCCGAGCTACGGCGAGGGGGAAATATATATATATATATATACACCAAAAAATTGTACATTTGCCAGATGATTACAAATAGTCTGAAACGCAAAGATTTGAAGACCTACTTTCCATATCAGGAAGACTGAGATAGGTATTGTTTTTAAGTAAACAACACAGGTAAAAATGCAAATAGTACCTTTTTCTATTGAGTCAACGAAATGCACTGCAAACCATATTTACCATATAATGTATAACCAGTTGAATGACTACCTATATTGGTCTTCTAGGGGTAGGATTGTGCAAAATTTCTTGAAATTCATTCATTTCTTTCATATTTTTATACGCGAATTTGCTTGAATGCATTACAATGTTTATTCAAAAAAACCTCTAATGATGAAAAGTTGAAACCCCAACCCCCTTCCAGAAACTATTTATAATTTCACGAAATGTTGTGGCAAAGATTAGGAAAGCGTAATCAGATTGATGGGTATCGAATATAACCCCGTATGTTTGAATAAAACCTCATCAAAAACTGATCCAAAACGGATGGCGAAAACTTAGGCAGGCTTCAAAAGCCTCAAACAGGTGAAATTCAAAAAATTTTGACTTTTGTGATTCTCATGAACAAAAAGTGATACATATTTCAAAATTAAACATGTTGGATGTTTTTGAGAGCGATAAAGAGAAGAAGGGCGGGAGGGAGAAGGGAGAAGTTGAACTTGGTAATAAATGTAACCTGTGAAATTAAAAATATTACTTGCAAAAATCTAAGCCAGTCCCAATTAAAAACTCAGCTCCAGCAATGAGGCACGGTTGCTTAACTTTATTATTTGACATCGCAATGCATCGTACCCTACAAATAAACTGAACTGTTTTTATTGGAAATTGAAAGCAGAATAATTTTAAATATAACCCATTTCCTTGTAAATCTCATGTAAATTGGGACTTGCGAAAGTGAGCATATTTTTAATTTCAGCAATAAGCTTATAAGTAACTTTTTTAGCCTTGTGAAGCATTTTGTTTGAAAAATGTAGAAATGTTTTTGTTCGTTGAGAATTTCACTTTTACTTTATTTGTCACATTAGAAGAGATAAATTCCCAAAGACTCATTTTTAGGATACTTTATTCTTGTTTTGGGCTCATACGAAAGTTTCGTTGCTTAGAAATCTTAATATGTTGTTTGAAGTAAGTAGTACTCATGATAAATTTTCCAAAACTGATTTTTTAATGATTAATAACATCTAGTTTACATACTGGATAGGAACTGCTACCTCAAATTACAGTGATAAGATTATAGATATTGCACAATTTTCATCTGAGAAGATTTGTATATCGACAACTTTAATATTACCAACGCCACCAGGAAGTGCTTACAGGAATAAATTTAGACACATTGATATCGTTCTCCCACCTTATTGGTGTTGGTGACGTGATGAATTTCAACTTGGGCTTCCGGGAGTTCATTTTCTGAGCATTAATTTTCAGCCACTTTTTGATTTGCAGAAGTTCATTTTCCGGTGCACTTTCTAGTCCACAGAAAGTAGAATGATACGCTTACAAAGGTACCACTGCCAGTTGAACCTTATAGAGTTATGAAGAAAACGAAAATCTCGCATCTGTGTTATATGCTACGCTACGGTTAATTTATTCGGTGGCTTTTAACGTACCAGTGTGCCACTCGACTGTGAGGGATACAGGGCGGATAATTAGGCTACACAGTAGGAAATTTTTTTCGGGCGAATAATTAAAAATTAACCGAAAGAAAACGCCATCACGCGTTAACGAGTACTTTTTAAATTCCGTTAATAAATTATGATAATTATCGGCGTCGGTGAGTAAACGTGCGGTTGCCTTTTTGACGCGATTCTATAATCGAGTTTACGCGCGCTTTTGTAATTCGTCCTTCATGATTTTTCGAACCGAGCGACGGTTTCGTGTCACATACTTAAATAGTAAACGGCGTATATGCTTACTACGGAACCGCCACGTTGCGGTAATTTTACAGAAGCGCCTCGACGCTCGATCAGAAACCAGCATCGTCGAATCTCCGAAGGCGTCGACGTTGAAAAATATTCGCGGCGTAAGTCTTTCTCGTCGTAAACGCGAATTCGAACGTCGACTTATTTCTAAAGGGATTTTCTATGCCTCTTTAGCCCGCTTCCTTCGTATCGACGCTATTTATTTTCGAAGCCGTCGCGCGCTTGTTTACTTTATACACGAACCGAGGTAAAAACAAAAGAAACGAATAAATTTCTTAAACGTGGATTTTACGCCGAGCTAATGCGCTCACTACCAGTATACGAGTACCGGTAAATAGCTACGCTGTACATGTTGAAAAGAGGCGTTCGACTAAGCCCAAATTCACTTTCCCAATCGAGCTACCCACGTAAATGGCACCGAAGTTTTATTCGCATTCATACGAAGAAGCCAATACAGGTACTGCCTACACTTCGGAGTTAATTTTCTTTCCATCTTTTACAAACACCGTCTCCAAATCATTCGCAACATCGACGAAGCCGCAAACTGCAATAAAACTCTACGCTCGTTTAAAACGTCGAACTACTACGCCTTCGCCACGTGCATGACTCCTATACGTACGAAATTATTTCAAAATTCAAGCAAACTTCATCGTATCGAAATGAATCTCAGTCATAGCTGAGCATGAAATAGATACACTCGACACCATATAGTTTCCTTTTTTCTTCGACGCATATACAACGAATACTTACATAAGTATAAGCTCAACGATACTATCGTGAGTGAGCACTAATGAAATTTATATCTTATATACTCGAGAATTTAGATAATTCATCGCTATACCGTACCCCTGTTTTTATTATAAACTAGTTCATCATACGTGTACCGAGCAGATTGTTGGATTCGTGTTACATCAGGGATTAAATTTTAAGAGCAACGGAGCTGAAGACAACGAAAACATATCCAGAAGAACGGAACGCAAGACAAAATATACAGCGAGTCGACTGTGTACGTATAAAGTACACATAAATCTGTTAACATCAAAGAAAATTCTTCTTTATTATTAAAGAATTACCAAGAAAAAGTACTTTATACTTCAAGTCATCAAAAAGGAAGGGAAAGAAGGGTTACACATTCATTCCAACAAGTAAAATAAGTAATTGTTGATAGATATACTTCCATAGTGAACTCAGGGAGCAAACGTAAGTGGTGTAATTTTTTCCAACGTAAGTTTTTAATAAAAAAATATATATATATATATATATATAGATTTATATTTCCGAAAGGTGAGATCCAAAATATACATTTCGTGGAAAGGTGAGCTCCGTTTTGGAAAGGTGAGATCCGATTTCGGATCTCACCTTTCTTAGCGTGTATATCGAGTTTTTTGACATCAGGATACCATCAGGAATGCATTGCCCAATTTTTGCCCGGATCTCATCTTTCCACTTTTTCGGCCAACATATACGAAGTCAGTTCGACGTTTGTTTTGCAGAGAGCGCTCTACCAGAGTATATCTAAGTGTTACGTTTCGAAACAGATGAGATCCGCGCATTCGGCAACAACGCGGATCTCATCTTTCCGTTCCTTATATTCGGTATTGAATCACGAATACGTTATACTTTAGGCAGCAAGACGTTTTGAAATAAAATCAAATTAAGTGTTTGTTATGAAATCAAAAACAGGTCTATTTTGCACTACCTTAAATTACTTAAAGATAACTCTTCCAGTTAGCAACGAGAAAATAATCGTGTGAAACAAGAGTCCGTTTACCAACTGTAAAATACTTTAAAATAAATTTTAAATCATTTTGTAAAAATTATTTATGTTGTTAAGACACTTTGACAAAATAAGCACTTTAAATATAAAAATAAAACAAGATTCGAGAAAAATTTTGAACTTCCAGCTGACTTCATGGAAAAAAAAATCAGAAAGTCTTTAAACTTGAAGGTAATCTTTGAAAAACTAAAAATAAATTGAGATTCGAAAAAAAAACGCGAACTTTAAGCTGAATCTAAAGGAAAAAGAGAAGCAAAATTCAGGATATTTCAAATTTTGAGGTAATCTCTAAGAAAACTAAAAATAAAATGAGATTCGAGAAAAATGTCAAACCTTGAGGTTAATGCTAAAAATCATCATTTTTCGAAAAAAAAAAAAACAAGAAGAAATTGTAGAAAAATCAAGCTTATGAATAAAAAAATTAGATGCAAAAAAAAAACGAATCTTCTTGAATGGCTAAAATTCACATAAAATTGTTATTTTCAAGAAAAAAAGTTTTTCTTCAGTGTTGTTTTACGTATTTAATTTTAAAAACTTTTGACACAAAAACACTTTATTTTTAAATATCGATACTGTATTATTGCACTGAAAAGGTCTGTTTGCCGAAAACGCGTTATGTATCGATATTTAAAAATAAAGTTTTTTTGTGTCGAAAGCTTTAAAATTAAAAACTGTTATTATTTGCGAGAGCACGTGCTCACTTTGCCGGAAAAAATTAACAACCAGGGAGAAAAACAAAAAAAAATTAAATATCAAGTTTTAAATACATAAAGCGAATACACATTTATACTGTCCCTTAAGGTAGCACCATATTTCAAGATGTCGAATTTTCATGCTCACTCCCCCTCAAGTTATTCATTTTGGACTCAAAATAAACCTTTAAAAATTTCATAACTTAAGAATAATATTAACACGTGTCGAGAGGAGCTTGACATTTTCCCATTTGTATTTATGCTTTTCCAAAGTCTCAAAAATTACTCACTATTAGCTGTTTTTCTTGACATAATTTACTCTATAAATCCTGAAGTAAAAGCTGCAATGTTCTAAAACGCCCATTTATTCCCCGAGGGGAGAGAGGTATTTCCTCAAAATTTGCAAAAATGTATAGAATTATAATTCTGGGAAAACTGCCATGCTATACAAATTTTAAAGAATTTACTTTACGAACAAAGTTTAACTTTTGTGTTTTATTTTTTAATTATTTTATTTTAAAAACTTTACTTTACTTTTTTCCATTAACTTGCCGTATTCTGCAACGAAGGCCAGAGGCGGTGTTTAGAATATTTTTTTCGATAACTTCACATAGAATTCTTTTCAGAAAAATCAAAATTTTATTATATATTTCATTTTGATACACCTACTTGACCAAAAAAAAAAATTGAGGTGTGAATTCCATTTCTATATTATTTCAATATCTGAATCAGAGAACCTCTTCCTACTGTCTTAGATTATTTGAAAATGAAAAAAAAGTGAGCAGCCATGCCGCATCACTGGAGCTCACTTTTTAATCGTGGCTTGATTATATTTGGAGGTAATATTGTCAAGTGAACTTCTCAAACTTATAGCCCATATTCATCACCCCTTATCCGTACTAAAAAACACCGAGAAGTTTAATCTGAAATATGTAGAATTTTTTGTCCTCCAAAATTGGAAAAGTTCATACTTTTCAGTTGCTTAAAGCTTCTCAAGCTTGACTCAATTTTGGACATACGCTATTTGGGATCCATTTACAATCGATTTCAACTTAAATTCAAGGGGCTCATATTTTGACACCAATCAAATCTACACACAAGGATTGACCCTTCTAGGTTAATTTGATGAGGAAATATGCGAGATTCATGAAATATCACATTGTGATTTCCCCTCCAAAAGCCGTTTATTTTCGTTTTTTCGTTTACTCCCACAAAATGTTGAGGACAACCACCCTCCTCATTCCGCTTCAAAATCACATGTGAAATTAGCATACAGCATACTTCTCATCGTTATTAATCATTCAAATTCATATTTTTCAAATCCTCGTTTTTTGAGACTCCTTAAGCTCTATTCAAATTTTGATAATCCGCCATTCTGGATTGATTTTGACCCTAATTCAAAAGGTCATAGTGCCAAACTAACCCCACACACAATATTTGAACTTTTTGGTTGATTTGATGAGGAGATAATATGAGATATTAAAGAAATTTCATAACTCAAAACTTCCTCAAAAAGCTGTTTTTTGCCCTAGATCCCCTCAAAATACTTAAGAGGCTGAAATTTGGATATGTTAAAGTCCGCAACTTACTTTTTCGTATGAAAAAAAAAACGAAAATTTTAAGGAATTTGCCCTCTCTCCAGCTCCTCTCAAAATTTGTGAACCATTATTTTGAGGTTATTAAAAAAAATGATATTTGAGAAACTCCATAAAATGGCTCTAACCGTATTTTTAGCAAAATTCATGTAAATCACTTTCTGTGCACTTCTCCACTTTCCTCCCTACGTCTTTCATCAAATCCATGTTTTATACATGTATAGTTTATTCAATTTTACAAAAGTAGGCTGCATCGAAATTCAGTTCTCACAATGAACGCATAAAAATTTTTCACATGTTCATCAAAATGCAATAATCGCTCAAAAAATAGAAAAAAAAAAGATATTTAATACGTAAATACTTGCTAGCCTACTGTCCACATGAACATTTGTCTCAAATAAAGTATACTTTATTAGATTTGAATAAAATAAAAAAAATACACGAAATTAGCATACAATATTTATGGCAACGTTGCTGGATCTCGACTTATCGAAACGTTATCGTCAAAAATGGTTGTATATGTGTATAAGATCTCAGCTTTCCATACTTTACTTACGGATCTCACCTTGTTCAAAACTTCTCAAATAATTTATTTTAAGAATTTGTTACCCCTCTATGGTGGTTATGTATCAGATGCTATAAATAAGCAATTACCCTTCCTATATATTCCATAATTTGTAAATTTTGAGTCGGATCTCAGGTTGCCCAGTTTTTAATCGGATCTCACCTTGATAGATTTACGTATATATATATATATAGATATAATTTTAGTCATAGTGGTGCCCGTTTTAAGCATACGAAGTCATTGTGATGCCCGTTTTTAACGTTATGGTGCCCAAATTGGCCGCAACAATGTCTTTAAGCTAAAAACCATCAGAAAATGATCGTCTCACGCCTCTGGGTCCACAGCTGAAGTTTCAGGGGTGAGCACCACAATGACTATATTTATATATTAAAAATTAAACCCCTTATAAACACTGGAATTTATGGTGCATATACTTTGTGGTGCCCGATATGAAATCCTCAGAAGACACTTTCTTTGTGGTGCCCTGCATATAGCTGGGCGCCTCATAGTTCAAAATATGCAAGGGCACCACAAGATATTGAATACGTATATTCATATATTTATATATATAGGTATGAATACATATCAAATTTAAAGAGGGTTAAGAATGAAAGCCGAGGAAAGAGGGCTTAGAATGCTTAGACTACATAATATAGACCGAGGTATCACCATTAGCGGCTGTATTAATAGAACGGACAAACATATTGGAGAAAACATCAAAAACAAAGTAATATATCACATAGATTATAAACAACAACATATTCGAATTTCAGCTTTGTAAATTGATTTGGATGAAAAAACAAACTAAATAAATAAATTAGAAAATATCATATAAATAATATCTAAATACTTACCGTACTCGTTTAAAAATAAAATTATGAAGTAAACTGAACTAAATTCATTATCAAATCCTAAACTTAGTTGGAGCAAAAATCTTTTTTTGATGAGGTTTTAAGCAAAGATATTTCTAAACTAAATCCTATAAAATGTTCAAGCATTATGCGGAATTGATTAAAGACCATAACATGACTTATTACAACCTGGTAGAAATGAGTCCAAAATTATAATGAGCAAAATTTGAGAATAACTCGAGGAGCCTTAAATAGCTACAATCTGATAAATACAGAATCATATAATCACTGGTGTAGAAAGAAATAACATATGCCAAATCCAATCTTCATGATGCTTTAGAAGGTTTTAAAGAGGAGTTTTGACCTTAAAAATGTGATGGAATGAAGAAAAATTTGAAAATTATCAATAATCATACCACTACTCTAAAATTTAAGCATGTTCAATGAGATAAACTTGAGTACTCTCAAACAGCTCAAATTTGATGAGTACAGAATCATAATATGATTACTAAAACGCGGCATATTATGAGCTCATGCTTTTCTGCATGTTTTATAGGTCTTTCCCTTTTTTCCACTAGTAAATAAGCCCTTTATATTTTTGGACAATTAATAGTAATGAAAAGTATGATAGATAGTTTCGTTATAATTTTCATATCTAGTGCCTTTGTCGTACGACATATGATACACTTACAACCATTTAAGATAACCAAGCAAACTCGAACAATTTAGAACGAATTTAAGCAAACTTTTAGAGTTTTGCCTCAAAACACATTCACATAAAGAACGAGAACAATATTTGCCTAGAACTAAGGTTGGGGCCATTTCACTAAACAATGGGTCCCCAAAGAATTATTGGGGTGAAGATATAAGAGCATACCCAACTTGACTACTCTAACAATGTTGTTAGTTCATCGCAATAAACTCTGAAGTAGTTACCAATTATATCTGCACAACCCCAACTCTATTCAAAATAACCTCAACCTGGTTTTAATGACCCACATCAAGGTTAAATGATCTGAAGCTATAAATACTTAAACAATCCTAACCTTGTTTTATATATTTATACTCACAAGTTTGTTCAAATATTCATAGCTTTACATGGTTCGACCATAGTTTGGGTCATTACAACCAAGTTGAGGTCATTTAAAATATAGTTGGGGCTGCGCAAATGCAGTTGGCAACCACTTAAGAGTCGATTGCGATAAACCAACATAGTTGGGGTAGTTCATTTTTATTGATGAATTGATTCTTTAAAGGTTGGTGATACATATACATAATTTTGGGATAACTTGAGATATTATTGTAGGATAAGATGGGTGCATTGTTAAAAAAATAAGGATTTTATAAGCCTAAATGTTGATCATCCATTGGTCATCGAATGTATAATACGATCTAAGATACTAGGTTGGGTTTGTTCTCATCCTTATAGATTCAGAATGTTTAAATGTAGTTTGGGTGATTCTAATATAGTTGAGATCATTTTGATCATTATTAGGAGAGTACAAATGTTATTGTGAACCATTCAAAGTTGAAAACAACAAAATGGGGCTATCTTGCAAAATCCAATTGAAACAGATTGGTAATACTGATGAAATTGAAGACTTCAGAGTTATATGTTGATCATCTGTTGGTCATTCATATCTGAGATATCCGAATGGCTTTGCCCACATAATTATAGGTTCTGGTTATTTTAATGAAGCTTCGAGGATTCCAATGTGGTTGGGGCCAATATGAATGCGGTTGGGGCCAACATGTAGTTGAGGATGATGAAAAAGCTGACCAAGATTTTGCACGACTGAAGTTATATGCATTTATTTAACTAGATTTTTGAAAGTTGGGGACACATACAGATGGTTATCACATGATGAGGGTTCTTGAGCTTAAATTTAATCATCTGTTGGATATCAAACGTTTACTAAAGTCTAAGATATAGGTTTAGATTTCTTCACATATTTATATAGTTTTAGATATTTAAACGTAGTTTGAGTAATTGCAGCAAGGTTGAGTCTCTTTTTAAATATAGTTGGGGCAAAACAAATGTAGTTGGGTTCCACTGAAAAATTGATGCAGATATTTATACAGTTGATGGAGTATGTTTTCACGTATTTATGGTATTATCAAATATTCACTTCTGAGCCTAGATTTTGATCAGCTATCAACCATACAATGCACATATACCAAATTTGTGGTTACAAAAACACATCTTTTCAATTGGTGTAACACTTTTAAAAAATTTTCAAATTTGATTTCATTGTGTTACTATTATTAACGCGTAGAATCAGGTGACTTCATTACAGTGCCCTGCGTAAATGTATGATAATTGCGGTATCTCTCGGAATACCATTGCTCTGTCCAAATGAGATGAAAAAAAAAATTAAGATACAAGTATCTCCACCCCTTTCCCTTTCTTCTGAGACAATACGCAAAATTGTGAATTTCCTTAAAAGCGAACAAAAATACAAAGTACATTTAAGATTCCTTTCAGCTTTCACCTTCGCCGATGAAGTGATGCAGTAGCATCATATACAGTAAAATCCGTTGAAAGATTTGCATTGAAGAAAAATTCTGTTATTACACCAAAACGGGTTTTTTCTCAAAAGCCCGATGATTACTTTCCTTCGTCCGGTTAGACGCTAATAGTCTTATGTAGAAATTAATAAAATACGTAAAAATTCAAAATGAATTCTCTTTCATAGTACCTATTTACTACGTTCTAACGTAAAGTGGGGAATGCGCACCTATACTGACTTCTAGTTAGTAAAAAGCTTTTTCGCTTTCTCCAAAGAAAAGAAAGGTTAAAACGAAAACAGTTCGCTTAAAATGAAAAATTTATAGATCAAAAGAAAATTTAACGAGTCTTTTTATTTTTAATTAACCAAAATCCACCTAGCAATATTGTTCGGCGCATATTTTCATCGTTCAAAAGTCGACTTCAACATCGAATATTTTCCTCTTCTCTTCAAGAATGGAAGAGTCTAGCTAACAGAGAGCGCTCGTTACATAAAGAACCAATTATGAAAACTTTAATGAAAAAAGAAAAGAAGAACGTATCAACTTTTACGAGCACAGGTGAAACATTTACAGCCGATGCATTTGGCTCTTTTTAATACAACGTTATATCGTGTAAACACTCGGTATGTTTAATTCGTCCGATTAACAAAGCATTTTTTTTCCATCCGAAGAAAAGCGCTGGTTCGAATGAGAGAGAAAAAAGTAGGGAAGACTTATTAAGTAAAACAAATGCAAAGAAAAATGAGCAATAAAATTAACTATAATGGCCGTTAGTTATTAAAAATGGTCCGTGATAAATTAGTCCTCTGTTAATTATGGTAGCGAAAAGGCAATTTCCAGCTAACGGCCAAGCTGGCCAGAACAAAGCAAAAATTCAATTATGTATTTAGCGACTAGAGCGTCGACACGATGAGGAAGGGGGGAGAGATAGGGACGCGGAGACTAAGTTGTTTTTTCCTCTTTCGGGGGTATTTAAGAGAGAAAATCGTCCCGAGCTCGGGTGTCGTCGAATAAATTTCGCTACGTTGAATATGCCCGGACGAAGAAATATAGCGCATCTCCGCCAACGCCAGCGGCACAGTGTGATAACCCTCGTACACGTACAGCGCAACGTTACGTCGAGTACATAAGTAACACGAGGGAGGCAGCGAGTAGCGAGTTTACGAGATTAATGTCGAGAGGCGCGATGTCATTAATAAAGTACGCCGAATGCACTTAAAAAATAGCCGATACATCATTTAAAAATGATTGATAACGTAACGCTTTGCATTTTGCAACGAAATCGCGCCGCAGCCTCTCGCCCATCAGCGAGTGCACCGACGTCGTCGTCATTGTACGTAAACGAGGCTATTCATTTCTTCCATTACACCGCATCGTCGAGTCGGGCCGCCGAAATTACCTATCGTCGGGAATATAAAAGCTCGAGAGTCGAGACGCGGATTTTTCGCGAAGATCGTATCGTCGAGGCTTGGCTCGAATGTGCCATCGTTACGGGTATACTAGCGTCGTTCGTCTTCGCAAAATGTTACTTCCCTCGGGCCACGTATACGGTGCGCTGGCGAGAAAACTTTGACAAAAATTTTTAATTAAATTTTCCGCCGTTAAATATGATCGGTAAAAGCCGAAACGAGTAAACATCGTCAGCGAAATATCGAAAATACTCTCGCAGTTGGAAATTTTATCGAGGTTGCCTAACTAAATTGAATTATCTTCGGTAACGCGTATTCTATACGATGTCGTCGCAGCATCGCTTCCACCGTTTCCGCGTGCCCGTACAAAAGTGATAACAACTTTTGCTATCTTTATATAAAAGATCAAAGAGTCGAAAAATCTAATAAAACCCGTCGCGTCCTACCCCATTTATATAGGCACGCTCTTGTATACAGGGAGTATACGTTTTCAATTAATTTCTCATTTTTACCGGTGAAATGGGTTTTTTTTGAGTTCGCGTTTCGCGAAAATTTACCCTTTGACCTTGCCAATTGAATTTTGACGCCGAGCGTAATACGTTTTGACAGTAGCGAGCGAACCGGCATCTTTAAATGGAATGTTCTTTCTTTTTAAATGTAACGCGTTATTTCTCAATTTCCTCCTATTACTTTTCTCGTTTAAATTTTACTTTTACTTTAATAAGAAAATAAAAGCGACGCGAAGAAAAGCATTCGCAGCGGCGATATTTTCATTTTTATTGCCTCGTTGTTTTCGCGCCAAGGCTGCGACGTTAGCTACGACGAGAAAGGCCAACGGCCCGAATTAAACAGCTAATTTTGACGACGACGAATTAAACGAAGTCAAATTTTTTTACACAAAATATAGAAAATTTTTCCATTGAAATTCGAAATGATTCGCGCTTTTTCAACGAGTATTTCTTCAAAGTAAAGGTGCAGAAATACGAGAAAAGACAAAATTGATATTTCAAATTTCTAAATAATTATCTGTCGTCGATAGATTGAAAATCAAGGCAAAATAAATTGTGATAAAAATTATTAAACAAAAATAATCAAAAATATCGATCACCACGATATCACATGTTGAAAATTTCATTGACATTTAGAAAAAAACGTAAGCAGCCATGCCGCATTACTGGAGCTGAGTTTGAAATTTTGATAATTCGCCATTTTGGATTCATTTTGACACAAATTCCAGAGCTCATTTTCTGCTCATTAACTAGCTTTACATACAATGTTTGACTTTTCTAGGTCAATTTAGTGATGAGATATGGAAAATTTAAGAAATTTCATGACTCAAAACTTCCTCAAAAATCCGTTCATTACTCTAACTTCCCTCCAAATGCACTCAGGAAATTGAAATTTGGATATGTTGGTGTCCGTGATTCACTTTTTCACGTAAAATCAAAAACAAAAAATTTGAGCAATTTACCCTTTCTCCAGCTTCCCTCAAAATTTCAGTGATCCGTCATTTTGAGGTGTATCGAAAAAACAAAAAAGTTACTTTTTTGAGTTTTTAAGAGGAGTCTTTCTTCAAATTTTCAACAATTTTCATAAATATCCGCTGGTGCTACGCTTGGGAAAAAATATATACTTGAACCAAAAAGTTAGATATTGGCCAGATGATTACAAATGGTCTGAAATACAAAGATATGAAGAGCCCATCAGGTAGGCTATAATAGCTTTCGTTTTTATTAAGAATTCAGCTAAAAATATCGGTCATCAAAATACTGATCACTGAACGTTGAAAGATCAACAGTAGGAAAAAAGGCAAAGAGCGTAGATAACTTGCTTACACCCTGGATATTTCAAAAACAGCTAGAGATTTGAAAATTTTACATTAAAAAAAAAAAAAAAAATGTGTACAAGTAAATAAGCATTTCTAAAATTGAAACATTACGTATTCAAAAAATTCTCAAAAACTGAAACATATTTAGAAAAAAAATTCAAGTCTTGAAATTTAAAAATATTTAAAATTATTAAAAAAAAAAAATACCAAAAAAAGAAAGAAGCATTTAATATAAAAAAAAAATGGATATCAAAGTCGAAAATGAAAATAAAAATTCATAGCACAAAAAATTAAATCTTTATACCAAAAAAATTTATTAGAAAATGAAATAATTATTCATGAGAGAAAGTCGAAGAATTATTAAATTCAAAAATTGAAAAACAACGAATGTTGAGAAATTCAACAATAAAATCAACTGAAAATGAAAATGCATTCGGAGAAGATAAAAAAAAATCCAAAATAAAATATTCTGAAATCAAAACAGTGTTCAATGGAGGAACTGAATTCGAAAATAAAAAATTATATAAAAGTAAGTACCTTCCAAATGAGAAAAATTTTGACGATTGCAAAATCCAAAAATTGAAAAGCATCGATGAATGAAAAATCTAAGAATTAGGTCACTTAGAAATGAAAATTAATCCAGAGAAGTTAAAAAAAAAA
The DNA here is from genome assembly GCA_009761765.1 of Phenacoccus solenopsis. Classification (NCBI taxonomy): domain Eukaryota; kingdom Metazoa; phylum Arthropoda; class Insecta; order Hemiptera; family Pseudococcidae; genus Phenacoccus; species Phenacoccus solenopsis. The sequence continues at coordinate 12,579,398 of CM019755.1, read as the reverse complement.
TCACAAAAAAAATTCTAAAAACGAAAACAATGTCCAACGGAGAAACTCAATTTGAAAAAAAAATCCGCATAAAAATTGAAAAATGTTTACACAATCTTTTAAAAGGAAGTAATAGGAATGAAAAAAAATAAAGAAAATGAAGGAAAGTCCCATACGAAAATATTATGAATTTAAGAAGTACAAAAATTAAAGCAATGTCTGAAAAAATAAAACATATCTGAAAATGAAAATTCACTGAAAAAATGGAACTCGTCTAAAAATGAAAATCTGGTGATGAAATGAACCTAATATAAAAATGAAAATGCATCCAAAATAAAAACAAAAAAAAAAACATACAAAAGTGAAAAGTTCAAAAACAGAAAAAATGTCCACCTGAGAAACCGAATTCGAAAATGAAAGAATAAATAAATAAATTCAAAAACTAAAAATTCAATAAAAAAAAAACATCTGATGAAAAAATATTACGAAAGGAAAAATTTTCAAAATAAAAACTTGAAATTCAAACAGTATAAAAAAACTCGCATGGAATGTAATGAAATGAAATAAATATTCAAAAATTTTTTTTAAGTTGCGAGTAAATGTTCAAAAAAAAAAAAAAAAACCAAACGTAATTTGAAAATGTAAAACTTCTCAAAAATGAAAAAAATTACCAAAATATTCTAAATAATTTTTCAACTAATTTACAATTTTTTTTCCACTTATAAATCATATAAAACCCTAATGAAATATGCTGGTGCGGTCGCGATCATCAACATATATCTTAATCTTAAAAAATATATATATAAAATAAAATATTATATAAAAAGCCAACTAAGTAACTCGCTTGGATGAGTAATCACAAAACTGATCATGGAACAACACTAGAATACAATACGCAGTACCAAAAATAGCCCGCAGCCCCATACCATTCAGCTAACAAAAATCGTCTAAGATATGGCTGAAAGTAAAGTTACGTTAAAGCTGCATTCGATCTGTTCATTCGTCGTATACACAGCGGTCGGTACTAACAGCGAATTCATACCACCGCAGCTCGCGTTTTGGACACTTATACGGGGCCATTGAAAATAATAGCACGCACTCAACATAGCATAGTGAAATGAAAACGCTCGGCCGAATGCTGATCACATCCATAAAGCCATTGAAACCGTTGCTTATAAATCTGCAAGAGGGCGCATTTCGCGGCGATAATACGGCCGGAGAGAATGATAAATTGAAAAAGTTACACCGTAGTATTCGCCATTCGGATATCCTTGAGCTGGCCCCTAGGTTGCGACGACTGTACGTCGTAAGAAAAGCATCTGGGAGCTGAGAAAAGGGTGAATAAAATTAATCTCGTCTTTTACGCCATCTCGAAAGTTTCAACATTTGAGCGAGAAAAAGCCCGAATCGTTGACATCATTGTTGTCACGGTCGGGCTCAAATTTCTGAGACACGCGTGCACTGATATTGGAACTAACTGGATCGAAATTTCAAACCTATTATCATTCGGGGGTATTGCGTCTATCATTTGAATCGGTCTTCGTTGCGGCGGCAGACAAACGGAAGTGGTTACAAAGAACGTTGGCCAGATTGCCTTCGTGTCGCTTCGTTTAAAAATTCGCCTCGGAGAAAATAAACAGATGGTCTTTTTTCTTCTACGCTACTTTTCTCCTATTGCGTTCGGCTTCAATTCATTGTCGAGTAGGTGCGGAAATACTGCGCCGTAGAATCGCCAGCTCTGGTCGCAGCTCCGTCGAGGATAACTCATTCACCTTTTCGAATTAACCAACAAAAGGCCGCGACCCTTTTAACAGCGACAAAAAAATTTTACTTCTTAACCTATTTCCGGCTTTTTGTTCGCGTACGACGACGCAACTCGAATACGAATACACTGCGCGAATAAATAAATGTCGTAGCCGTATTCTCTACTCTGGCAGATACTCTCGATATCGGCCTCGAAATATATAGGCGATGGCGTAAAAATTTGATAGAAATGGGGTGTAAGACACGTTTCGGATGAAATACGATGTAAAGCCGTTCGAAGGATCAATTTTTTATATCCGCCATGAGGAACGCGCCCAAGTATAATTTTTCGCCATATATTTCACGAGCGTGGCGGATCCCTTGGTAACGTACTATTTAAGTAAAGGATTAGACTGCGGATAACGAGCTGGTAAAGCGGTGACTGCCACGCAAATCACAACCCGTGTGCTTCGTACCTGTCATCGAAATAAAAATTCCGCCGGCACCTGTCAGCCGCCTCGCCAGTTCTTTTCTACAGCTCACGTGCGCCGCCTCGACTATCAACTGGCAAATCCTCGCTTCTGAACATAAATCACCTAAATATTAAACTGGCCGCAAAACACTTTCGATGACCCGCCAACGTCATACGTCACCTTCGGTACTGTAATGATAATCCTTTAAATTTAAGCTCACGTCTACCAGGCGCGTATCGTCGCATTTCCTCATTTAAAAAAATACCATACAGGCTCGTACCCATATTCGCCACCATATGGCATCGTTTACGCGTGTAACCCGAAACATCTATGTTTTTCGTCAAATCCATAAGTCCGCTTCTTCCTCTCTAAACATCCAATTCCGGCAACACCTTTAATAACGCTCGCTGCGCCGCCTTCGTTATACGAAAAAGACAGTAACGTCGTTTCGGCTTAATTGTTTTTTAAAACTCTCGTCTCCGAAGATGCGGCGCCCTATCGAGGGGTAAACAATAGCGCCGCGAAAATATCTACAGCTTGCCAGAATGATGATAAAAATTAGAAAAAAATGGTATAAATATTTCCACCGTTTCGCATTCCCAATAATATTCTTTACGCCGAAGGGAGACACCCTAACTTTTTAAATTACCAAAACGAAACACGATATTTAAAAATTCCCGAATACACGAGCTGCAACGAGAGCGGGGTGTTATAAGGGGGAAAAAATTATTACGAAATTCTACCTGCCATGTTCCAATATTCGATACGACGGCCTTATCATTTGAACGCTAAGAATGTTGTTCGTTGCGGCTGTTTTTTTCCTTCTGTACATTGCGTAGGTATAGATTTTTATTTCCACATCGACGTTGATATAAAAGCTTGTACGGCAGGGTGAAAAAAATACCCGCCCGAGGATTTCGACACGGTAAATATTTACCCATTCCGAAGATTCGGTGTTCTGATTAGACCCTACGTGGTGTGTATTTCGTCGAGCTCTCGTAATATTACCTTGGAATACGTCCATCGTATTTTTGCGCCAGATTATAAGGGTTTCCATCCACTCCGATCGTCATGGTCAGTTGGCCGATCGAAAACAATACAGAATTTGCAAACATCAACCGAAATCTGCTGATATTACATTTAATCTTTTTTCAAGAAAGCATAACTATCGAAGTGTCGAAAAAAAATGCAATGTTTGCAGCCATAGTAAATTTTTTTGAAAAGACCAAAGCATTTTAAATAAGGAACGAGGGAATTTATCGCTGAAATATGAATGAGGATTTGTCGATGAGCACCAAACTTGCATTACTTTCGCACACAAAAATTCCAATTCAGCTCATATGTTCCAATTTTTACAACCTGCATTCGTTCTGTAAAAAATTTCAAGTCAAAAAGCCGAATTCATTCAACAAATGTATAGACAACACATTAATATATTTACATCAAAATATAAATTACTAAATGTGAAAATACTGATAATCGGAGTATCGAGTGTTGTGATATCAAATACTCAGATACCGATGGTTGAAATACTGACCTCAAATTTGTCAAATATTGATAAGTATATAGATCACAAAAATATTCGTAAAGGTCAAAAGATCACTTTTGTTGAAATATCGACTACCAAAATATCCAATATCAAAATACAAGCTATCTATCTACATTGAGACATCATCTATTGAAATACCAATAATAAAAAATAAAAATAAAAATTAGATATCAAACGATGATTTATTGAAATATCAATTACTGATCTAAATATTGGTCCTAATACATTGTAATATATTGACAAAACATCAATAAGATCTTTAATTGACATATGGACTACCTATTACAACACTGTCCCTCACAATATTGGCAATCATGATATCGATTATCGAACTTTTCTTTCATTATATCAAGCATGAATATATCAATGGTCAAAATATGAACTGATGTGATACAGAAATATCAAAACAATAACGGTTGAAATATTAACCACAGAATCACAGAAACTGTCGAATATCTAAAAATCTTTCTTTGAGATATGCATTATGCAAAAATTCAATATTAACACACTACCTACTGAGATATCCGTTATCATTCATACTAATTGAAAAACAAATCAAATATGAAAAGATCGTTTGATGATGCATCGGCTAGATATAAAAATGAAAATACAGTCTCTAAGAATGTCGTATATCAAAACATAGATCAATAAAATAATTTTTCTCATATTGTTAAATTAAATATCACAATAAAATCCATTAAGATATCGACTATTGAAATCACGAAGAAAAAAAAACAAATATGCATCAAAAGACTATTCATTGAAATATCGACTAAATATCAAAATAATGACCATCACAATGTTGACTTTCAAGATAATATCTATCAGTAACACAGTTCTTCTCATAATATCTAACATCAAAATATCGATACCTAATCGAAATTGGTGATGTAGAATATCAAAATATGAACGCAAAAGTTGAAATATTGACTAATGAATCATTAAATATTGAATTATCACAAAAATATCAAATATCAAAAGATCTTCAATTGAAATATCAACAATAACAACATAAACTATCAAATAGCTTATTGAAATGTCGACTATTATCTAAATGATTAAAATAATGTTAAAATACTGATTAATCAAACATTACTACTTCAACGACTATTCCAAAACAAAATATCAAACTACCACCTATTTACTTTAAATATATATGAATCTGATGTTAAAATACAAAACAGTAATCTATTTATCAATCACTCAATTCATTATGATAATACTGAATATCAAAATAAAAGCTAACTTACTGAGATATCAAACATTTGAAATCAGATATGTATTAAAAGATCATAAGTTGAAATATCAACTACTTCCGTCCAGAGTACATATTTATGTTCTCCCTCAAAATATTGACTATCAAGATATCCATGGATAAATTAAAAACAGTTTTTATCATAATAAGGTACATTATCGACTACTAAATTTTCAAATTTTGATATGCTAATAAAAGAAATACTATTTCTCCAAATATTGATTATTGAGATATCGAACAATCAAAATACGTACTTTCTTATTGACTAGATATCAACACATAAGTAGATCAAACAAAAATAGTTTCCAACATAATGTTAAGTATCAAAGCATCAATTATTATCGACAGAGGCGGACTTTGAATTTTGCCGCCTGTGGGCAGTAAATTTTTGCCGCAGCCCCCTCCCCCCGAAAAAAATATGTAAAATTTTCATGCAGAATATTTTTTTTAACGTTCATGTTGTTACATAATCCAAACTTTTAAGTTTGATTTAAAATTAACAAAGAAATGTAAGCAGCCACGACACATTACTAGAGCTGAGTTTTTAACTAAGGCTTGATCAGGTTTGAAAATAATATTGTCAAGTCCTTCATGTCCACAGGCCACAACCAATACCAAGTTTGAAAACCTCTACCCTATGTTTTCCAAAAACCATTTAAGAACTTTAATTTAGAACAAATGTAGTGTTTGTTGCTATGCAACGAGTATATGAACACATATTTTTTGAATTATATCTACTTGAGGTTCCTCAAATTATCTTCAAATTTTAATTCCTCTCTAAATGCACGTAGGAAGCTAGAATGAAAATAGGTTAGTCACTTGGGCTCATTTTATCATATGACACCACAATAAAAAAATTTCAACCTCTCGTGAGTAACCCCTCCTCCTCTCCTCCAATAACATCTGTGAAAGTAAATTTGGGATGTAATACACTTCTTATTCCCAACAATCGAATGAATTAATATTAATTACATTACCACCAATCTGAGACTCTTCAAGCTCTACTCCAATTTTGATAATCTGCCATTCTGTATCCATTTTGAGCCAAGTTCAAGAGGTCATATTCTGGTTACCAATTAACCGTTTACGCAATTTTTGACCTTTTTAGAATGATTGGGTGAGGAGATGTGGAAGATTCAAGAAATTTTATGACTTAAAACTTCCTCAAAAATCCGTGTTCTGCTCTTACTCTCCCTCTAAATGCATTTATGAAGTTGAAATTTGGATATGTTGGTCTCCGTGACTCACTCTTTCATAAATGAGATCAAAAACAAAAAATTTGAGCTATTTACTTTACCTCCAGCCTCCCTCAGAATTTTATCGAAAAAACAAAAAAGGAAATTTTCTGCACTTTTAGAAAGAGTTTCTCGCAAAATTTTGAGCAAATTTCATATGAATATCTGCCGGCGCTAGGCGTGAAAAAAATTATATAGCTATCGTTTTGAAGTTGAAAAAACTCAGCCGAAAAAAAAAACAGTTTTCATTTTTATTATAATTTTCCATTTTTCATAATCTTTTCTTCAAACTGATTTCTGAATTAATGTTATAAGTTCATTCATCTGACTACCATATATTTTTTTTAAATCGTCATAATATATCTCACATTTAAAAAACAGCCGGAAAAACCAAAATTTGCCGCCCTTGATATTTTGCCGCCATGGGCAGCTGCCCTCTCTGTCCATGCCTAAATACCCCTATGATTATCGATATAATTATATTGATTCGATCATTTAAGTATCAAATATAAAATATTGCTTATTAAAATTTCAATCAGTAAACATCAATTAAAATACCTATAATCTATAAATATATTGATTACGGTTCAAATTTTTGTGGTGATAGTGTCTGCTCAAGATTAAATTTATCCGACAAGTTTTTTTTTGCAATTTTTCAGTGGCATCATTGATCAATGAAGGTACACTTTACTTTCTCTAATTTGAAAATTTTAATCTATACTGCTTTTACGATGATCTACGTTATTTTTTGCTTTGACAAAAGTAAAGAAATGAATCCATTCACACGTATGCGAATTAAAAATAATGTAATTTTGATTTATCAGCATTACATGGTTAAATACTTACTAATAATTTTAGAGAAACTGCGAATAACAAATTTTTCGTCAAAATTCTTGCCAGATTCTACCATCAAATCACTTGCTTATTCCACACTCATTTCCGAAAAGGAGTTGTAAAATTTTTATTTTTACTAAGTATGTATCATTGAACCAAAGAAACAAATGTGTTTATGAATTTGCCCAATTAGGGTTCCGTAAACCTTGTTTAATATTCTAAAATCTCACATTTCCAGCTTTACTTTCATTTAACCACTACTTCGAGAGCGTTCGCTCGTTACAAAGACGTAATAAATCATTAAGTTTAATGAAATTGTGACCGAATGTGTGTTAGCTAGCGTTGATAGCAAAGAAACAAGGGTAAATTAGAGTCGAAGCCCAACTAGACTATTTGGCTAGTGTGGCATATAAAAAAAAATGTTTTTGGAAAACTTACGAAGTAAGGTATTTAATTAAAGGTATTCGACAAATGTGGGTGCAAAGACTTAGATAATAGAGGTTGAAGGATCAGTTACCAATTATTATAATACGATACATCATAATTAAGCCAATAAACTACACGACCAGCTTATAAAGCGATATCACGCGATTTCGAAAACATAATGTAGATACGGAGTTGTGAAATAGATTTAACGGTTGTCGGGGATTTCGAGAAATGTACGTCGAAGGAAAAAAACCTTCGCTCTCTTTATCCGTATCTCAAGAAAAGTAATGACGTTTGCATTAACATTTTCCAGCATAAACTGTATCGTTTCTGCTTCAATCGCATAGTATTTGAAGCATGAGCGTTTCAGTTATGTAGAGTCTTTTCGTTATACACGTTTGATATGATCTCAAAGAAGGCGAACGATTCACGCGACGGATGATGCATTTCGTTAACAACGCCTTTAATCTAATACCATCGAGATTATTACCGAAGGGAAATCTTATTTAACTGTCGCGAATTTTAATAAAGCCGAATGCTACTTCAGTAAACGAGCACCACGAGGAGCTCTTTAAATACTCTGGCAAACAATGCAACGGGTCTATTATCGAACACGCGATAATACTAAAATAATAACTCCAGCATATTGAACTTGCGAGCATATCCAAGACGTACGCTTATTATTTACGCATACTGAGGCAGCGCAGACACCGAAGCTATGAGCCACGAAAACGACGACCTGTTATCGTTACAACGTGTTGCAATTAGGGAGGAAATGACCGATCCGATTCGAAGAGGTAGTCGGAAATAAGTTGAAATGATGAAGCGAACGGTCGCATCGGGATAATGTTCCGAACGAGTTGGCCGGCACAATGGAGCGTAGCTCGACTCCACTTTTCGAAGCCGTTGAACCACGGCGCTGACACTTGGGCCGACCACTGTGAATCGTTCCTATACATCGTCACGCTAATAACCCAACTTCTCCATTCAATAAATACGAGACGCCGAAGACGTTCTGTTTCATTTCACCTTTTTTTTTTTCACTTCATCCTCCATTTCATTTTTCGTCTTCTTTTGCAATTCCGAGTTATTCGTTCTACGTGTCTCAGCGAGTTCGATAAATCACAGCTACACTACCAAGTTCGTTTGGAATAGATGAAAATATCTACGATTCGAAATTACACCCTTATCGAACCAAGTGATAACAAATTTTCGCATCGACGTTGCCAAAATCAAGCGAATCGATCACGCAATTTGATACGTCCAGACTCGGGGTAAATTTCGTTACGCTGTCAAAGAACTCGTCCGAGCGATCAACGAAACCGTGAATAGATGAAAAAGACCGATTTATGATGAAAAAAAAAATGTAAATTTAGACAAAAGAAGAGTAAAAATCTTATACGAAATACATCCACCGCTAATACAAAGAAGGCCAACGCAAAAGTCATCATACTCAGTCATTCATTCAACGTTTTGTCACATGAATGAATTCCCTTTGTAAGCTCACAAACGTTCACGAAGACGAGTTTTCACGTAACGCTACACACTCGATCGGATTAGGTGTAATTTTGTGACGCGTATCGATGTACAAGGAAAAACATTGCGGTGATGGCGCAATTAACCGAAGAACTAGTGTAGTAATCAGTATTCATTTAGCTCTGCCTGCATACTCTCTTTGTATTCCTCAGTGAGCTCTACAAAGGGTTCAATGTTCAGTTATCATTTTACATGATACCTGTGGAAAAAATTCTCTAAATAGTGTGCCTATAAATGACGACAAGACTCGAAAACATTTGCAAGGTACCTATGAATTTTTTTAAGCCACGTATTTCGTCGTGGGTGTAATTTCAGTCAGCTATAAAGAAGTAAGCAAGTGTTCCCTGGGAAAATTTTTAAATTTTCTACGAAACTAAATTTTTTTAACATTACCTTAATACATCTAGTCATTGTAATGCAAAACACGTATCGTTATTTAATACGGAAACCCTTTACTCGGAATAGTTTAATACCAGCAGAGTACAAAAATTTACTGAAGAGATAAAGGTTTTACGCGCTTAAAGCTAGGAAACTTATACTAAAGTGAATTTTTTAGATACCTAACACTCGATTTTTTTTTATTTACCAGTTAGGTATACCACGCTATTGAAGTTTTTCCGTGTAATTATGCTAATTACGTTCTTTGATGTGTATAACTTTTCTATTATTCGGTAATTGTCTGAAAATTACTAGGAAAAATATTCGTATTAGGTACTCAACATCTTTCGACAAAATAACCTTTCAAAACGAATTCAGTGCGCAATAAAAATACTATAATAACCTTTAAAAAACAAATGAACTATGGAAATTTCATGATGTAAACATTATTCTCAAAGTGCTTAAACATCTATACAACGATTGTAGCTTATTTGAAAAGTTTATTGCGGAATAATGTTGTATCTACTTGTTATTTACGTTGAAAAAAGTTTATACACAATTTTCATTTATTGGAAAAATTAAAAGAGTTGCAGAGTCCTGAAAGTCTTGAAAAACTGTAGCTTTTTTAAGATGAACGTTAAAGAATTACTTCTAGTCATCTTTTCCGATGCTTCACTCAACAACTACCAGCAATAACGTGAAAAATTCAGTTTTTTAAATAAGCATAATAATTTTCAAATTCTTACGATTCTTTTACATGCAAATTTTTTATTTATTTTGAAAATTCCATAAGAAATAGCTGGTGAAACGACTACAACTCTTTGTTACTGGGAATTTATCCCTTCATAGTTTCTGATCATCAGCGATGGTTATAAGAAGTGCTAGAATGAATTACAATGAAGCCTGTAACAAGTCAAAAATGCTTCAAGATTTTTAAACACTTGAAATGTCCATGATGACTTCAAAATGTAGTTTGAAAAGTTGAAAGTGCTTCGGAAAATGATAGAAAGCTCTTTGTATGTTTCAAAATATCATATATCACGTCTTCGTGATTACACAAAATGCCGAAAATTTCTACGAAGGTGTGTGTGATATTTACTTTGGAAAGGTGGAAGTGCAAGTTGAAAATTTCTATGATCATGTTAATTGTACGACTTCAGAAACTTGATCTAAGTATTTTGGAAAATTAATAAGAGACTTACAGATGCTTTCGAGTTGTAATGAATGATTGAGAATGCAAAGAAGTGCTAAAAATTTGACATGATATATATAATGTGCTCTGTTAAATCTGAAATATTTTGGAAAAAGTCCACGGATCCTTCAAATACTTCAATTGTTGTAAATGAATTAGATCCATAAGAATTTCTATGTTAATGAGATAAGAAAGTTGAAAGTGCTTTAGAAAAGGACAGAAAACGAGGCATAAATTCAGTTGTTATAAGTGCTTTAGAACTCTTAAAAATTTTAAAATTATGTTAATGGTACGAAATATGTGCTTTGAAGGATTGAAAGTGTTTGGAAAATGAAAAAAAATCTTTTGAATGCTTTATGTTTATATTAAAAATGCTTTAGAATTCTTTAAAATGTTACAAATTTTTATGATGGTGTGACATACCCGTTTCATAAAATTACAAAAAATCTTTTGTATACCTCTAGATGTTATAAATTCGCGCCCGACATTTTATATCATTTATATAAGTCATATAAACATGTAATATCGATATTTTGAACATAATAGAAATCCCACAACACTGATACTGGAACAGTCGAACCGGTGCTTTAGAATTCTTTATGAAGGTGAACACTTCTGATGATATGAAATATATGCTTTGGAAATTTCGAAGTATTTTTGGAAATGATAAGAAATTCTTTGGATACTTTATATTTTTAGCATTGCTTTAGAATTCTGTGAAAGATAACAACTCTTTATGATGGTGTGAAATACCTGCTTTACAAAATGATACAAGATACTATAAATATCTACTTTAAAGAAGTTAAATATTATTATGATGGAATGAAATATGTACTTTGAGAAGCTGGAAGTGTTTTGAAAAGTGAGAAGGAATTCTTTAAATGCTTTATATTATTAGCAATGCTTAAGAATATTTTAAAAGGTAGCAAATGCTTATAATGGTGTGAGAAGTAGTATGAAAAGTTGGCTTTACTTTAGAAAATGATGAAGGATTCTTTATATGCTCTAGAATTCTTTAAAGTGTTACAAATTTTCATTATGGTATGAAATACTTACATTGAAAAATGACAAAAAATCTTTGTGTACTACAAGATACCATAAATGCTTTAGAATCCGTAAAAAAGTTGTATGTTTCTATGATGGTGTGAAATACATGCATGCTTTAGAAAATTACAAAAAGTATAGTATTCTTCAAGATATTACAAACGCTTTGGAATTACTGGAAAAGTTGAACATTTCTATGATGGTGTGAAATATGTGGGTTGATATGTTGAAAGTGTTTTGAAAAATGATAAAGAATCTTTTGAAAAGGCTTCAAGTTATTGGTAATACTTTAGAATTTTCTGAAGGGTTATAAATTGATATGATGGTGTGAAATATAGTTTGATAAGTTAGTAGTATCTACTTCAGAAAATTATGAAGGATCTTTTTAATATACTTTAGAATTCTTTATTCTTATTCATTTTGGTCGCTATAGTTATACTGCTATGTATGTAAATGCTAAAGATCGAGTGCAATAGGTGTCCTTAACACAAAATACTATACTATAAGATTTAGAATTGTTACTATGCCGTGAAATATACATTACACAAAGAGATAATGAATTATTTGGAAATACCAAATTGTTACAAATGCTCTGGAACGTTGAAAAATAATGAAAATTTTAAAATGAGAAATAACTTAGAAACTCTAAAATTTTCAAAACAATGAAAAATACTTCGGAACTCTCAATAATCAGAAAACCAGTCAAAACGATAAACAAATCCTTCAGATATACAACCAAATCAGTAACATCAAAAATGAGTTGTTCTTACGTCAGAATGTTGAAATACTCATTGATGAAGCGCTTCGGAACACTTTGGAGTACAGAAAATCCGTCGGTATGTTCTAAAAAACACCTTATTTCGTTCCATCGTTCGAAATAAGGCAATTTTGGAAGACTTCTCTAACATCTCAGGTAATCACTCTATTTCAAAGAGTGTTATTCGATTCGCTGGTAAAATATACCCAATACTCTACAACCAATCACACCTTATCCATCACTGAAAGTCGACACCAGATAAAACTTGATCGTACGTACTGCGTAAAATTTTGACAATAGCAAAATAACAAAGTACACTTTTATCGACAACCGTAACTTTGTTTACAGCATATCCAACTTTTTAGTCTGTTGCGTTAAAGATTAAGGCGTTAGAAAAGTTTAAAAAAGTTGGCGTACGAAAAAAAGTGTTCGCAACTGGGTATGTACAGATGAGCACCGTCGCTTACGCTTCGAACGAATATAAAGAACGGAATACGAAGGGAATAAACTCAACAAACAACAAGTTTTTTACAGCTTGTATCTTTTCATTTAGGCAACAGAGGAATATTAAATGTGAGTCACCGTAGGCGTATAATTTTTCCAGTCTTATCATCGAATGGAAAATTTCAACTGTATATATAGGACACAAATTGACAAGACAGCTCATCGTATTGTGATACAGTACACTGTATGGTGTGCGGTGTATATACCAGCACCGGTCATTTTGTATTTAAACATCGTCCCATTCACCTATCGTAAAATACACGAACAAGTACAATGAAAATGCGTTCGTATTCAACGGTGTGTTTGGTAAAGAATGAATTAATGGCTTTATATACGAAGATACCGTGAATAATGAATGGTGGAAGGCCGCGCTACCATTAGCTCAGCAGTATGCTAAAGCGCGACCAGACAGGTCTACGAAGCTGCCGCTAGCTTTTTCGAAACATAAACAAGATAAATTTCTTAATTTCGCGTGTTCGACATCACTATACTGGGTATATCGGTACAACGGGTGCGTTCATCGACCAAGTTATTTTTCTAAAAACTGCGCCGTGCTGTCGAATCTGACGATAATTAAAACCTACGCGTATGACCTTGAGTATACGCGGTGCACGATACGCGCGCAAATCCTTACGGTGTTTTTCTTTACAAATGCTCCGGTCACGAAAATTTTCGGCGATAATATTTTTTCAAATGCGACGTTGCCGTATACGAACGACGTAATTTATTTTAATCTTTATATCGATTCGTTTTGTAAATAAAGCACGAGAACCTGGAATGCGAGTACCAGCACGGTTGTAGTAAGCCCATTATGAAATAAAAGAATACCAGGTAGAAGGTCTACATCCGGTTCGCCATTCAATAGTTCGGGGGTGGTTTGAATGAAAGCCGGTTAGGCGATGCGATGCCTTATGTGAGATCGCATATCCGTTTCGATTTATGTGATGCACGTTGAAGGCAGAGCTTCTTTTTTTTTTTGGTGCGATGCACGGTCGTAGGTCGCGGTGTCATTTTGTCTGAAAAATTCTCCGCGCCGAGGTTACCTTTTTGTTAAATCTTTTTAGTCACGGATGAGATAACAGATAGAAAGAGCATCGTAGCCGGTTTCGTGTGTAAAAATATTTAAACCATTTGGTGCGCTCCATTCATTTGTGTATTTAGCGATAAACGTGATTTAGGGCAGATACGCACCGATTTCTCAGGTATACGGTTATAAAGAGATAAACGCTGCAAGGTGGCGAACTTGACTTCTCCCAGTAATCGGTAATAGATTTATCGTCGACGTTTTCATCCATTTTCGCGCCAGTAATTAACAATACCTTCGATTCCGCGTAAACGCCGCCTTCGTCGATTTCAATACGTACATTGTCGATAATTTCATTTTGACAAATATCTTCTGTTCCTTTTCATCTCCGAAGGCAAAAAAGATAAGCAGCTATATCGCGTTACTAGAGCTGAGTTTGTAATGGGGTATGTTCATACTTATAGATGATGCTGTCACTTTCTTTGTATCGGAAATCAATTACTGGCCTGTAATAGTTGGATTTAGAATATTATGTATTTGTAACACTTTGTCCATTGGCATCATATGAGTCTGTACTGAGACGGGCCGAAATTCAAAGTGAAACGGGCGTAGTCAGAATAGTTGCAAAATGACCTCAAAAGGATGTCATGAAAATTTTAGCTTTTCAACTAAATTTCTACACCCTCCCCCTCCCCCTCCCTTTCAAAATGAAGCCAAAGTTTAAAATTTTTGAAACTTGAAGAAAAAATAATTTTTGGTCAATTAAAAATGTTTCATCTTCCCGAAGTTATATTTTGCCAGCCAAAGACTGAAAAAAATTTTAACTATCAATTTTTATAAAGTTAAGAAGGTCTTGATTATTGAAATGTTCAACTCTTCCAATAACTCTAAAGCATTTATAATATCTTGAAGTATACAATAATTTTTTCATTTTCTAAAGCATGTATGTATTTCACGCCATCATAGGAGCATACAACTTTATTATGGATTCTAGAGCATTTATGGTATCTTGTAGTACACAAAGATTTTTTGTCATTTTTCAGTGTGATTATTTCACACCATCATGAAAATTTGTAACTCTTTGAAGAATTCTAGAGCATTTATGAAAAATCCTTCGTCATTTTCTAAAGTAAAGCCAACTTTTCAAACAATATCACACCATCATAATCATTTGCAAACATGCTCAATTTGTGTTCCACAGGGTTTCGTAAAATCTGACCTCTTTGACACTAAAACGTCTATATGAAGTCATATTGAAGCAAGAATATGATATTCTGGGAAGCTTTATGATCTAAAAATTGAGTATATTTTCCCTCTTGAATCTAAAAAAGCCTATATTAAAGCCATATTCTGCGCACGACCAATAAATTAACCATTTCTCGTTCATTTTTAAAAACAACGAAAATTGGTGTGTTTTGAAAAAATGTGAAAACGGTTTAGACTTCCTAAATTAAAAAAAAATCGGCGGCTACAAATTTTTGTAGTCTTTGGAAAACAAGTTATGACTTCGAGAAGGTAAAACAATTTTTCATTGGCCAAAAATTCATTTTTTTTAGTTTCAAAATTTTAAAAGTTTTGACTTCATTTCAAATTGTCTGAAAATTTAGAGGGCTAAAATTTTTATGGCGTCCTTTTGAAGTTATTTAGCAACTATTGTAACCAGCCAGCTTCACTTTATTACGGAGAAAAAAAACTTCGATCCATCCTAGTACTTATGCATTCATTAGATGTACGCCATTTGAAGTTTCTAATATAAACTTGAATTTGAGCAGACATACTGTAGTCTTAAACTGACCCAAAATACAGAATCTGAGCGTTTTAGGTGCACCTGATGAGGAGATGAGGAAGATTCAAAAATTTGTCTGACTTAGTTTCCTCTCCAAAAGCGACTTTTTATTCCAACTTTCATTTCATATACTTTTAACAAATTGACATTAAATATGTAGATAATTTGAACCCTTTCTATCATTTAAAAACGTAATTGGGAATTTCAGAACTTTCCGCATTTTGAAGAAACTAAGCTACATTCAGAACAGGTTAGTCACTTGAGGTCATTCTATCATATGATACTACAATAGAAAATTTTCGATCTCTTGTGCACTCCTCATATTTTGAGGCCGATAACCCCTTCTCCCCTTCAACATCATGCATGAAGGTGAATTGGGGATATAATATACTTTGAGTTTAAGAATACGTCTCGCGTCCGGTAATCATATGAGCCTATATTTTTAAAATTTAGGTCATGAAAGATTTCTCGAGGCTTCCTCAAATTTTGACTGCAATCCATTTTTACCTAAATTCAAAATACTCTTTATCACACACATTTTGAAGATTATTAAAGCCTCTAATTCACACCCTATAACATACCCTATAAGGATAAGATCACATAAATCCATATTATTCAAATTTGAGCTATCTGAGGCTTCACAAACTTTCCTCAAATTTTGACTCTATGAATCTATTTTGAATCAAGTTTGAGGAATAGTATTCTGCTCTTCAATCTATTGTATATACAAATTTTGAGCTTTATAGAAGGATTTAGTGAAGAGATATGGAAGATTCAAGGAATTTCATAAGTGGAAACTTCTTAGAAAAACCATATCTGGCTATAACTCTCCTCTAAACTTGAACTTAAAATTTGAACACTAGTATACTGGTGTCTGATGTATGAGACTCTTGAGTTGAAAATAATCGAACGAGATTTATTAAAAATGTACTTTTATTTTACAATAATTAATCCGAACAAACTTTGAAAAAATAACTTCTTATATCTAACGTATTAAATGCGCGAGGTTAACTAGTCAGACCGAAGTTAAGATAAAAACTGAGATGATTGTGCTTGGGAACAGGCTATTTTATATTAAAAGTTGTGGGTGTAGTGAGCCGTATGTGAGCTTGCACGTGCACTATGAGTGTCCGGCGCCGATGCCGACAAAATAATAAATTCGCAATTTTGAAAGGTAATTATTTGGGATAAATTAGTATATCGAAAAATTATACTGACAAGACGACAAGTACTTGACAGCGTTTTTAAACGTTAATATTTTTTATGGGATCGAATGTTTAGTTAAAAGTGTTTATCTTTAGATATCAAAGAGTCCGACGACCATGATATCATTTTTAATATCATTACACGATCTTGCACGTGTGAGCTCGATTTGCGTATGAAGAGACAATTGCGTCAGCCAGAGAGATTACGCGATATGGCAATTTTTCTCATACCACATGTCCTATCTTATTTTATCATATAACAACTAAATCATAAATTTTGTGCCTCTACAGTGTACGGATCCTTTCAACTGCTTTTAAAATTTGAGTGAATTGTAATTTTAAAAGATGTTGAACATCTGCCATATGACTACCAATGATCTGAAACGCGATGATATCCTCTCTCTCACAAACTCTCTTTCTCAAATCAAGTAACTCGTAATAGGCAACCTTTTCATCAAAAACTCAGGTAAAAACAACATTTAATATTAGCGAAAATCGATATCGCGAAAAATAAAGCCGGCATTAAATCAGACAAAGTTGAAGTGCGGGGAAAAGAAAGCGCACGAAAAATTATCTACTTCACCGGTACAGAAGAAATTGAAAATAATGGTACTTTTAAGAAAATGAACTCAAAAGATAAAAATTTTATTACCATGGTTTATTTTTAAACGAAAACTCTTCAGCTCTCGCCTATCATCAAAACAACATTATCTTTAAAATTTCATTTTATTCTTTCGTCAAATATTTTTTATTCGAGATAAAAGTCGTACCGTTCTTTCATTTTTATTTATTACTATTTTTCTATATCGGAGCGATATTTTATTCTTTATTTAATCTGCTCGGTATATAGAAATAGGCTTTGAATGTAACTTGTAAATAAAAAAAAAATTTCACTCGGAACGTCAGAAGTGAAAAAACCTCGACTGGAGTTTTTTATTTCGTTCGACAGCGAAGAATAAAAATTCCCAATAACTTTCTCTCATAGCGGCGACGCGACGGTACAGATGGAAAATTTTTATTAGACCAAGATTCCCATTCTAAGGTTACCTATGGTTTTGAATGGAATTTTCGAATGATCATGGTTACATTTTCACGATATGCCTGGTCGAGAATAATTGCAGAGAAATATTGGAAGAGGGGAACTCTTACTTGACTAGAGTACATCGATTGTTCACAAATGACTGGCGAGTAGGAGTAATTAATGCGAGTTTTGTTGATATTAAAATACACGTCACATGAATACACGTACCTGTAACAGAAAAACAACGTACATTAGTGTTAATTAAAAGGTAAGTACGGGCACAATTTACAAAATAAATGGAAGCGGAATTTCAAACCGCGCTTGGAGGCGAGTCCAGCCGAATATGATTGGAATTCGGGACATTAAAGTAATTTGTTTTACATTAGCGTATTAGAATTTATGATAGGTACGATGAAAAAATGTATACCCCATTCCCTGTATGTACTTCAGGGTTGAAGATGTATAAGACATTTTTGTGGGAGAGAGAATCTGTAAATTTGAATTTTTCTGCACTCACTGAATTATATTTGAATGTTTGAAGATAAAATGAAAATTCCTACGGTAAATTTGTTTGATATTCATGGAATTTAAAAATCTTTTTCACTCATTTGAACTGTTATCAAAGATAATTAATGAACCAATCATTTATGAGTAAAATGCCCATCATCCTGGTTTTGTTTTTAGCTCTTTGAGACTCAAAAGACGAATTTTTTCCAGTTTCTAAATTATCACAGAGCATTAAATCCGAAATTTTGAAACTCTGATACGTGAAAATTCTGTAGAATTAATTTTTTTTTTTTTTTGGTGGCGTTTTTAACTGCCTTGGTTATCACGCCACCTCTAGGATGGTTAAATTTTAAATAGAAGGCCGCAACGTTGTAAAAGAGTCAAAATGTTATGGATTTTTTGTGGGTTGTCAGTTATTTCTTGTAGAATTAATTTTTCAAAGAGCTAAATAATTTTTTAAAAACGAATAAAATGTTATATTTTTTGAAAAAAAATAAATAAATAAATAAAAATAAAAAAAAGATACAGCTCCAGATATTCAAAAAATTCACGATTCAATTTTTTTCGTGTCTTTGAGTCGTAAAATATAACCGCTGAAGGCAGAAAAATTTCAATATCACCAAAAATAATTTATGCTCGGAATTTTAAAAAAATTACAAAAATTTCCAAATTAACCTTGAGATGAATATTTTTCAGTGAAAAATCATGAAATCATCATTAACTAAGGTATAAGATATAGGTATTTACTATCTTTAATGAAAGAGTTAGTACAAACTTGTGAGATGAGGAAAAGACACACATCTAGTTAAAAAGCTTACTTTACTTTTTGAAATGTATAAAAAACCATATTACGAACGTAAAAACGACCAAATTCCTTTAATCTGATTATATTAACGTGTACGTTTATGCTATGATATATGATGTGTTACATTTTGCCTAATTTACCATCACTAAGAATGATGACTATGAAATTAATAAAAGTTAGCTGACAACGCAATCACTAAAATTTGAATATTTCATTTAAGAAAGGATAAAACGTTTCGAAATCACCATTTATGAGCAACAATTATTGCAGCAAGGCTCTTAAGTAAGAGGGAAGGAGCTCAGTTTCTCAAATAAGTATTTAAATTTTGTTAAATCGTATAAAATAGATTTCTTAAATTAAAAAAAAAAATTAAATTTTTCACAATTAATTGATTATTATTACTCCAATTCCAATGAACCATTACAAACAATTGTTCATCTTCTTAAATTATGTCCAGAATTACGCTAATAAATTTCTTGTGCATTAAAAAAATGTATGCCTCTTTTGAAAAACCTCTGCCCCCACAATCACCCTGGCTGTAGAACTGCAAAACGTATATTCTGAAAACAATTTTCAAACCCCTCTCCCACCGATATATTTCCACTAGTACCCTGGTAGCAATGCTTAGACTAATTCGATTTTTAGAAGAGCTGAAAAAACATATTGTAGAAATAAGGTCCTACAATTTGTCTAGCTTAATTTTTGGACAAGTAGTATCAATATTATGAAAAGACGACAGTAGTAGGGTTTGCCTAGTTTGATTTTGAAAGAAGAAGCCAGCTATAAAATCAAAACTAAGAATTAATGAACGGAACAAGAATTTGCATATCTCAATTTTACAAAGAGTGAAAACCCATGAAATTAAAATTAAAAAAGAATAATAGGATAAAAATTCATTCGTTCTTCTGAGTGGAAAGGAGAGGGGAAAAATTGTCTAATTGCAATGAATCTTGTGTAAGGCTTGAGTTTTATTATGCTAAATCATTAGCGCAACAATGGACACACCTAGACTCGTCGAGACTGCGTATTATTAAAGGAGAGGAAATTTATTCGGGGACTTGGCAACAGCGGTGCTACATTAAAAGTAGAAATGAATGATCACGTAGAAGAAATTTCGTACTCACTGTACCCGAGAGATTAACGCAGCTCGTATAAGATAATTTAATAAATAAAACGGCAGTTTAAGACCGTCGACTATGAGAACGATGAGGAAGCAGAAAAAAGAGAAGACTAGAACGTAAAAAGGCGCAAAAAACACCCATTAATAAAATAAATGCTAATCGCGTACCACGGTATATGGCACCAAAAAGCGCGAACGTAGTCGAGCGAATTTATCCTTTCGGTCGTTTGTATGTCGAGGACATGCGTCCCGATAACTTCTCGATTTCCACAACAGCACATAAACTATATAGGAAAACCGAACGACAGGCGGCGATACAGCGAACTCGTCAGTAGATTACCTAAGGGGTTTTGTTTTTCCCTGTTTTCGAGACTTAACTTTCTAAAGAGCTTCGTTAGTTTCAATGGCCGAACATTCTAGTTCATTTCGTTACAAAACGTTTATTTCATTACGTTTTTGTACCTTACAAATTGGATAAGCGATTATGTCGCTTTTTTCTGTACTCTTCAAGTTTTAAGCTTTTTCGCAATTTGAGGAAACACAGCTTTTTTCTTATATGTAATTCCGCCGCCGCTCGTCGTCCGTTTGAGTCCGCTCGTGAAACTTTTTTCTTCGCCCCAGAAGCGTTCGAACGAGAAACATCGGTAAACTTAAAATTGAAAGTAACAATGTATACGGCCATTAAGCGACTTACGAGAACTCGCCTCTCGTACGTGTCATATACATAACACCTACGCGTTTAAAAACGCAAAAATATAGCGTATTCGAGGAGCTGGCTTTTTTTTCACCCAGTCGTGTCGACATTTTAATAACTTTATCAGTCGTGTTTGCGCATACGCTTCGTTAAGTCGTACAGCTCTACTTTAAGCTATGTCCCCGGTTTCGTTGCGTCGTTATGTTTATACGTATGCACGTTGTGAATTTAATTCGTATGCTATTTTCGCATGATGTATAATAGTCGCATGTTTCGTATAATTACCGATTACTTTTCGCCCGCTGTACCGATAGGGTGTTCGAGAAATGACATTTTAATTTCGTTTCACGTGCGTACCTGTATACGAGGTTCTTTCGTGTCATTCTAACCGCTCATTTACACCCTTAACGAATCGCTCCGGCTCGTAATGATTGAAGGCGATAATTTTCTAGCCTTTTTATCCTCGCGTCATCTATTCTCATTTCCTATCGAATCGCACGCTACGTCCAACACCCCCTTAAGAGTCGTAATTTACGTATAATTTGATTCACCTAATTCTCCTTATAACTGTCAACTCGAAGAGTATACTCCGGGATTTTACGATACGCAATTTCCCCTACACAGTACACACGTATTACATATGTTGTCTCTTTTGGGGAAAAAAATCAGCACCTTGAAATTTTTGCTTATTCAAATATACCTACATCTGTGTTGAATAATATGCTTCACTACACAACTGAGACATAGGCAACAAAGTTGCCTATGTGATCGCATTCCGGGATTACATAACATCATACACACCATATGAAGAGAAACATTTGGTGGAACATCCACTATAAGGGGTGTTCAACTACAAATTCAGCTCCTTCATTCCACATATTCGGCTATTCATATGATAGTAATGTATGATAGTTTGCCTTTTCCAGTAGCTGAAGGGGCCAAGATACAGAAGTTGGAGGAATAATTCTTTCACCTCAACCATGATCAAATTCCAACTTTTTCATTTCATCATCAGAGACAAATGAAAGTATGATGTTTTTGTCAAAATAAGGACTGAAAAAAAAATTGAAGATGTTGGAAGGGAGGAGGATTTTCCATAAGTAAATTTTTTATTGGACCTCACTCTATATTTAAGCACATACTTTTTCTCACGGAGTTTTTTTTTTTTTTTTTTTATTATTAAAAACGATAGCTATAGAGTCATACGTGATTTCGGAATGAGTAGTGGTAGTGTAGAGCAATTTTTTATCATTATGTTTCAGACCATTCTTAATCACCTGGCAAATGTCCAACTTTTTAGAGTATATTTTTATCGGATGGAAATTGCTGAAAATTTGATGAGAAACTCTTTGTGGGATTCCAAAAAATTATTACTACTCAAAATGGCAGTTCACTCATATTTTGAGAGAGGGCAGAGAGGAGAAGCAAATAGCTTGAAATATGCGTTTGGTCTTACATGAAAGAATGAATGATGAACACCAACATAAGCAAATTTGAACTCCCAAGCTTATTGGGAGAAACATTTTTTTTGAGGAATTTTGAGGTAATTGAATTTTTGAATCTCCTCATCTCTTCATTAAATTTAACTCGAAAAGCCAGATTTCGTTGGTGGAGTTAATTGGTAACCAGAATATGATCTCGCAAATTTGGGTTAAATTGGATCCAAAATGACAAACATCCATAATTTGAGGAAAGCTGAAGGAGCCTCATATTCCTCAAATTTGATAAATGTGAGCTCATATGATTACTAGAAATGAGAAATAATATGGTATATGCGAATTCCACCTTCACACGTAATTAAGCGAGGCTTGAGGAGTCTTGAATACTACACGTTCCTAACTAGCTTAGATCTCGAGGTACTTTCCAAAGAAAATTTCTATAGAGAATTTAGGCGAAAAAATAATTTTGTAAACATTCCTGGTAATGATCTTACCTAACCCGCAGCTAAACTGGCCGCTACTTGGTATTATCAACAAACTGAAAAAAAAACGTTCAACTTTTCGTATCTTGTTACCTTCAGCAAGTAAGATAGGCAAGCCATCATACAGAAGTGTCATACGAGTAGCCTTATGTGTTATATGAAGGGGCTTAAATTACGATAAAACGCCCTGTATTAAATTATTCGTCAATAGGGTAATTATAGATTACTATTTCTCTTAATACGAAGCTATGTAAGTTAGAAAACCAAAATCTAGATAATTGCGAAACATGAGAAAATTACCTTCCACAAAGCGTACCCACGTAAAGTCTTATTTTACACCAGCTTATCGCGTTTAACAGCATAACTAACTCAAATGGAATATAAAATATGATCAAGTAGCGCATTACCGTGCCATATCAACAACCTTGAACCGTTTTGTTTGCTAATCCCACGCGCAAGATTTTAGGACAAATTTGTCACTGACAAAAGAAATTTAACCAACAGTGAGCAAAATGGCACTTGACGAAATCAGGAAAACTCGGGTATAGTAATTTCAAATACAAAAAAATATAAAGATAAAAAGACGATTTTCAAAGCAGGCTTACACAAAGGGATATAAGCATTAGAGAGTTGACAAGTTTAAAAGATAATAAAAATCGACCACACCGGTAATCTTTGAGAATAAATTCGTGGACTGATGACAGTAAAAGAACCGCGTAACAGAAAGGACGACAATAAAAGGCAAATCGTTTAGATATAGATCAGGAAATCGCCGTCGCATCCGCATATATGGGCTCGAGGTTAACGATCGATGAAACTGAGTTTCAAAGGACGTTTACTTGTAAAAAACCATTAACCAATTTCCAGATACATTTCATCTGTTAATGGAATTAAAAAGAGAAATAGTACGCTATGGCTATTTTTCTATAAGCGTATTGAAACAAATTTGAGGAGAAAAAAATACCTCCAAAGGCTTACACGAAAGTTTAATTAAAAAGCAACGTAGAAAAGCGATTCGACGAATACGGTTTCAAAAAAAGGATAAAGAAGGATTTTATTTCAAACAACTTTTCCTAACATCATGCAACACAAATGTTTCTTTCGTTCAGTTTTCAAAGTTACTTTGTCCATAATTATAGACGTGTTAAAAACGTAGCGAAAATGTTCTTTCAAAAATGAAAAAACTTGACACTAACCGCGAACCTTAACGATACCTCGCTTCGTTCATCCGACCTTACTTTAATACCGCGAATCTTTCTTTTGGTGATAATGATTTTTCGAGATGCCCCTATTCCCGGTAACTTTATTTTTCTTTTTTTTTTCGCCTTCGAGTTCGTTACAGTAAAATGAATTTTTCGCCAACTTTCGCTTATGATGGTGAATCTGCGGTAAGTCGAGTCACCCAAATTCGCTTTATGGTGGTGAACGCGAGAGCTACTCGCCATTTCGTTTTATTTATATACACGGTCATTACGAGTAAAAACAGGAGTTTCGGGCATTTGTGTTCTCATTCTCCCTTTCACTCTCTTGGTGGAGTGCACAAGATAATTTTCCACCCTCTTCCCTATAAAATCGAGAAACCTTCAAATGTTTTTTTTATACAATAGGTGATCCGCACTCCATATTTTACCATATCTACTTCAAATGAATGTTTTTTCACGCAGATTCCCTTCCTGAATTAAAATTATTAATTCACTAAAATCGCTTAAATTCATAATTAATCTATGCCATCCATGACTATTCTACAATTCTTCCCTATTAACCTTTTTTTTTTAATTAAACAACATCAATGATCCCAGAGTCATTAATTCACAGAAGAAATCGATGCAGATACATTAATTGAGATTGAGATATTTATAACATTATTTAACAACCCTTTTATCATCAAATTATTAAAAAAAAAATTCTTCTATGATACTTAATTAGAAAAATTGTCGATTAGATTTAATCAACGCCTTCAAATGTTCATTTATGCAATTACAATCACACCAGAGTCGAATAACATGCTTCCGATATAGACAGGAATACGCCAGTAAAGTTGCCTACGCTATAGCATCTAGGGGTTAACAAGATTACCCAAACACACACCATATAAAAACGAAGTAGTCTCCCTTTATGGCTACATGCAACACAATTTATGGAAAAATTTACAAACTTTTATTGAAAACAGTCGAGGGAAAGAAGTCAGTATTTCACATGCTGGAACTTAATTGTAAGATATGATCTAAAAAACTAATTTAAAAAGCGCGAAAAATATACGAAAAAAGTTGTACAATACGGTAATAGGAGTTTATGTAAACCCTTAATATAACGCTTATTACAAATATTGTTCGATTCAAAAAGATAGATCAATCACATAGACTCATGAGTACTGGATCAGAGGTATCAACTTACAAAAATTTTCAACTTTTCAAATGGTTTGTTGGCGATCCAAAGCAATTAGCATCTATTTGAGAAGTGGTTCAGTTGGAAATTTTGATAAATCCTCCATAATTCTTTAATTATCTCCTATTAGAGATGAAAAATTGAACATGTCAGACCTTCCCAAGATGATAATGTGATTAAATAATTTGGCGTCGATTTCGACAGAAGATGGAAGATGCCCAAATTTTCGAGGTAATCCTGAGGAATTCAAAATACTTCCAAATAAGAGGACTGAAGAACACATAGCCAAAGCTCGAAACATTAATCATCTTGTTATTTTTATTTTTATTATTTTTTAACGGATATGTGATAATTTCAATTCTTATAGGTATTGCATGACCTTCAAATGTGAATATAGGCAATTTATCATTAAAGTGGATCACATGTTGCTTATTTTAAAATAGATTAATACTTACATTCTTCATGAAGTAAAATAAGAATTGAAGAGCTGATTTGACATTTGAAAAAGAAACGTATTTTCATACGCATTGAGAATGTTTTGAAACGAAGATGACACACATATCGCCTCAAGATTCTTGAGGAGTAATAATTTGTTAAAAAACGCCATTCTGATCATCAATTGCTCATTCTCATTCTTTGATTTTCACGCATATTTTCAGGCATAAAATTAAAACCTCAGAATAGGATAACTAATCTTTCAATTATTCCGTTAAGAAAAAACCCACATATCTCAAAAAAAAACCTCAATTCTTGATGCGATAATTATTCATGCCATAGAAAATCAGTCTAGCATTCTGTTTTCCAAATAAATTAGCAGCTACGTGTACGAAAAGGTGTAGACATTAAAATAAGCACCGTCATTGAATCACCCATTGACGACATTTCATCCGGTAATGTAACACGATAATTTGTATTATGGAAAAGCAGTTTTGTTTATGAATTAAAATAGGCGAACGCGCGTACCCAGTAACTCGATATAGGCAAACTGAACCGCATATAACTCCATCTCCGACAATTATAAATCTAGATTGGTTGTCCAGAGGGGAAAAATCTTCTGATATGATTCTAAAACCTGAAAACGTTGACTACAGTGGGACTGCTTTTAGCGTTATATTTTTAGACGCGCTTCGCGTACCAGAATCACAATTTACTCGGTTGCACGTTTTAAATATAAGCTGATATTTTATGGCATTTTTGTTTCAGGAAACGCGACCGCGTTGAATCGATGGC
Organism: Phenacoccus solenopsis; assembly: GCA_009761765.1. Taxonomy (NCBI): domain Eukaryota; kingdom Metazoa; phylum Arthropoda; class Insecta; order Hemiptera; family Pseudococcidae; genus Phenacoccus; species Phenacoccus solenopsis. The sequence continues at coordinate 12,552,795 of CM019755.1, read as the reverse complement.
GTGGATATTTCGAGCACAAATGACTCCGCATTTGAAGGATTTTTGGCCGCATGTGGTCGTATTCGCGTTTTAATTTGACTAATCGATTCGTACTCTCATTACCTAATTAAATTCAACTTCGTCGAGCTTTCGGGTCGCGATGAGTACGCCTTTCGTCGAGTATTAAACCGTGGACTTGGTTGATTTTAACAGACGTTGGAAGAAGCTAACAAATATTCTCGTTTCATAAAGCATTAATTTCGTGTGACGAATCTTTTCGATTGTTTAATTTCGAATTTTTTCGAATTATTATCGAAATTATTATTTCTCAAGAGGTAATGAGGTGCCATTCACATTTTCGTTTGGCTGGAGTAATGAGAAACTAAGCTAATACAATCCACTTCATCACTGAAGGAGGGAGAGGATTTACGACTTTAGCTTCTTCAACATTGTTTTCAAAAATCAATTTTCAAAAATATAGAAGAAAAAATTCTGATTTTTAGGACTATGCTCGCTCATACCAAGCATCAAGTATCAATATATTACCGATCTGTTTTCAATAAAATTCATTTTTGTATTTTTTTTTCTCTCAAATTTCTGTAACTCATGAAAACAGGTACATGAGTATAAGTTCAGTCCAAGTCTCCTTACTTTTTTCTTAAATTCTACAGCAGTTATATATTACGTATAATATATGTATATTTGTAAAAAAAAATGAGTGCGATACCTGATTATGAAAGGAAAAGATGGCTAGAAATAGACTTTATATATTTACGTTGTCACATAAACTTTTATTTCTTTATCATTTATTTGTTCAGACAGCGCGGCGTTCACTTAAAGAAAATATATGTAGAAATGGAATTTTTTGAAATCTTAATTTTACTCAAAATGTCAACTTATCTAAGTTTTGGAGGGACTAGAGGAGCCATAATACATTCAAAACTTTTGATTGCAGTCTCATTTGAATGAGTAAGTCAAGGACACCAGCATATACAGATTTTAGTTTCCTAAGTCCATTTAGAGGAGATTTAAAGATAGAAACGATTTTTTAAGGAAATCTTGAGTAATGAAATTTCTTAAATGCTTTTTAATCTTTTTCAAATGGACTTGTAAAGTTCATTATTGATATCTAAAGAAAAAGGAGCCCTTGATTTCCACTCAAAATCAACTCAAAATGAGGAACGACTTGAATTTTGAGGAGATCCTTAGAGGTGCTAAATTACTTGGATGTGAGCAACACGAATTCATATAATTTATAAAACCAATAAATTCAAATCATCACAATTTCAGGACACAAAAAGGTTCTCGAAGGAAGATGCGAGGGTTTTAGTCTTGTGCACTAACATGAAAGGAAATTGGATCAAACTTTTTTTTTTTATAATTTTGAGATGATGTAGGATAAAAAGTTGTATTTTAGCATTTAGAGACCAAAAAATGTACATAAATTTTAAATAAACAATATTGAAATTTTTATGAAACACTTTTGGGTCAAACCCCTGCCCATTACAAGTTGAAAATTGAAATCTAAACTTCATAGAAATGCAAAAAAATCACTTCTTGTCTTTTTTTTCAATATAATCCAAAATGGCGGTTCACACCAATTTTGAGATAAACCATGAAAGATGGTCAAATGACTCAAAATTATCTTTTTTGATCTTTTTTACAAAAATAAGTAAACAACAACAACAACATATCCAACTTCAGCAACTCAAATGCATTTGGAGGGGAGTTGGAGCATAAAACGATTTTTTAAGAAAATTTTGAGTCATAAAATTTGTTAAACCCCCATATCTACTTCCCAAAACCACATAAAAACATCAAACTTAATATATAGAATACGTTGGGGACAACAATACGACGTCTTGAATTTTGGTAAAAATGGATCCAAAATGAGGGATGACCAAAATTTGAGAAAAGCTTGAAGAGCCTTAAATTACTCAGATTTTATGTATGTTGACTCCTATGATCACTAAATATGAGAAGCATGCTATATGCTAATTCCACGTTGAGACGCAATTAAAGGGGAGGAGGAGAGATCGCTCTCCTCAAAACATGGTTGGGTAAAGGAAAAGGGGGATTTTTTTATTATGATTTCAAAAGATAAAGTGAACCTGACTGACAAGAATATTCCATTTTAGCCTTCTGAGTGAATATGGGGGGAGTTGGAGCAAACAACGACTTTTGGAGGGGGAATCAGAGAAAAAAATATCATGAATTTCGCATATATCTCGAACTAAATTCACTCAGAAAGGTCAAACTTATGGTCACTTTAGTTTGGGTCAAAACTGAACAATGATGAATCCAAAATATTTTTAAATTTAAATTTTTCAATATTGAATGACTAATAAATTCTCCTAATTTAAATCACTCATTTAATGGAAATTTAATTATTTTAAACATAAAAAATAATTAATTAATATGGCAGAAATAATGCCTTGAACTTAAAATTTAATTAATGTAAGGGTTCAAGACTAGGTAATGGATGTGGCCAGTGAACTTGAAAATTTTATCTGACAATATTACCTACAAATGATAAAAAAGAAAAGAAAAAAAAACAACAACAACAACAATTAAAAACTACATGCGACATGAGTGTTTATTTTTTTCAGTACAACGAATTTGAAAGGGATAATTTTTTCACAGTATCGTCGCATTTTGAATTTAGATCTTTCATGATTAAAATTATTTTCGAAAAAACTACGTATGTTCTTGAAACGACATATCGCTATCGAAGGATTACACAATTATCGCGTCGATCTCTACATACGGGAAAATATTTGCGCGCAAAAGTTTAAACACCCCTCCGGGGACTATAACGTCACAACGTCGCTCTTTTAATAAGCGTCTCAAGAATACCGCTATATAAGTTGAAATCAGCGGTGACGAAAAGCACTCAACTACTACGATAAATCATCCCCGAAGACTTATTACTTTACCATTATTAATTAAAGCCACCTTTAATAATCTTATTACCGGATAAGGTTCGAGAAGGATTTTAAAAGCTTGACAAAACAAGCCGACGCGAGTGTACGCGCTCCACTGGGCTACCCACTTCCCACTCGACGACACCGAATAACGAAGCTGCCGGAATAATCGCTCATTTTTAAAGCTCCGGTTCGCTCAAAAGAAAAGTTATTATGAAGATCCGGATTTGGTAAAAAGCTTAGCCCTCTTTCCCTTCGTGAGACCTTTTTAAAAAGGCACCGGTCTTAAACAGTTACTCGAAGACGTTAATTCTACGATATTACGTCACCCCTCGACGGAAACGCCGTCGTCGTTGAAACAATAGCAAAACTTTAATGAGCACCGCGTTTGCATACTAACAAACTCATTATATCGGCGAAACGGATTAACGCCAACGAACGATCGTTCGACTTGACGAAAAGTATTTTTTTACGAATGCAAATCTACAAAGCACGTCCTCCATCTCGACTCGCGCTTTAGGTAATCCACATTCGCCTCTCATGTAGGTATCACGTGTCTCGTCTTCGGTGTAGATGGAAAAATAGAGACGAAAAAATTTCTCGATATTCGCAGTGTCTCATGACGTCTGTACACGCGGGCAAAAGTGGAAGTTTCTATTCTATTATTTCCCTCGAGATATCATTTCACCGCTATCTACAGAAAAACGTGTCGCTACTGTAATGAGAATATTATCTTCTTATGCACAAACCGTCACTTGGGATGCAATAATTTTAGCTTTATTTGCAATAAAAAGGTCAGTTACGTTCGGCGTCTATCTCATCGGCCTCGTACCAGCCAGTACGATGCAGTAATCTAATTTAGACATATGAATAAATCTCGAATACCGAGTAAATTAGGCTACACGAACAGATTCTCTTTTCCGACCAGTTTTCATTCGTATGGTTGACGGTGGCTCTTTTGTTTCAGTCGTTAAGCAGTCATAGTGGCTGGCGAGTCCTTTCGCCTTAATCGAGTCCTTTTCTCGTGCTGAAATCGAATTAATTTTTTTTTTCGAATTTATCATGCATGAATTCGGTCAGGTCAAAGCTGCTCTGTGTAAACGTTTAGCCCAAAGGGTATGAAGGTTGGTGGCGTACGAGATACGATACGGTTACGTCCTTCATACAAACTGGGGTAATTTCGAGAGACGAAATTCCTTCTTCAGTATCTCGAGTGGACCTGACCACCGAAATTGTTTATTTAACTATCCAATAAATCCGCTAAAATTCTCTATACCGCGATGAATGTTGACGCAGATTGTTGAATTTTAAAACAACAATCTATTTCCTGTCAAGGTAAATAGGATATTAGTCGAATAAAACCTCTTTGACTTAGCTCAGCCTCTTTCTTCGCAAAAAGCAGAAAATACAAATCGTCCGTTCGTCTAACTGACCTTTTTTATTTGTTGCCATCGCAGTAAAAACACTCGAAAATATTCGCCAAAAGATTACCAACATTTCAATTCGTACACCATCTGTTGTAGATGGCATATTTGGAAATTCATCCGCATCCTCATAGCTCGTACGACACTTCAAACTTTTTCCATATCATTTATACCCGTCATTACTCATAAACCGTCGCATCGCGTTCCTTCGATCATTCTCGATTATTTTTTCTACGCTGAAGAAAAAATTAGCATGACTTACTACAAAGTTCGCAGCTTATTCAGAATTTAAATCAAAATCGCCTTATTTTTCCACCATCGCTATTCCAGGTGATCGTATTGACGTGTTTTAAGGCGATGAATACCAGGTCATAACAGATCTGATATTCTAAATATGACAGCTTTTCTTTCGGCTTATTTAATTTTCGGGTTCGCTGTGCGAGAAACGATGCTCCATTAGCTTGTCCATCATTTTCAAACCGTATCGAATAGCCTAGAAGGCGTACAGTCGAAGGGAAAAAACGCCGTTTTGTTTACTTCAAATTTCGGTAATCTGACGTTTTGCGAATATCAACTCGGCGTCAGATGTTTCGCAGAGGATTTTTTCCTTTTTTCCACGATATCGTTTCGAATCCATCCACCTCGAAGGATAGATATTCGCATGAAGAACACGAGTTCATCTTGGGGTTTGAAATTTTCAAAACTGTCATGCAAGTTTAAATATTTTCACTTTAATTTTTTTGAAATTCAGTTTTCGTTATTCTATTGATAAATTATTCATTTGATCGCAGTTTATGATAATTTTATTCATTTTATGATTAAAAATCATAGAATTCTTGAAAATCGTAATCTACAAGTCATCGTTTAAGAAATAATTGAGGAACAGAACTAAAACGAGAGAACAGAAGCGTGAGGATGAACATAAGAGAAAGCAGATTCCTAAGTAATTTGGATGAGTAGACATGTAATATTTTACTAGGGAGTCTTAAAAGTTTCTAGAAGGTGTTTAGCTTCCTCTGGCTTCTTTCCGCCTATGGGCTTGTAAATGGAGTAATTTTTTCTATTTTTTCGAGAATTATTTTTTGGTTTCCTTTATTAACTAATTTAATATTAAACAATAATTGATTTGAATTAAATTATTTTTTTTAATAAAAGGAAAACTTAAAATTAAAAATAATGAAAATAATATTAATAAACCAGAAAATTTATTTGGAATTGAACGTAAAATAGAATAAAAAAATAAAAAAATATCACTCAGGTTCAATATGATTAGGAGTTACAAAATAATTTATTTTATTAAAATTATCATAATTATTTAAAAAAATAGGAAATAATAAAGTTGAATTAAAAAAAAAATTATAAATAAAAAAAAATTAGTTGGTAGAGTGTATCTAAAATATTTTTTATGCGAGTTTTTAATTTATAACGATAGCTATTACAGCCTACCTGTTTTGGGAAGGAAGCGAAGGGGGATATCATATACTTCCGTTTCAGGTAATTTTTATATTAAAACAATAAAAATTATCCCAAAAAAAAATTAAACACAAAAAAATATCCAAAAATAAGAATAGTATTCAAAAAGGAATCATCATTCAAAACAATTATCATTAAGCATAAATTATTAATGAAAAAAAAATCACAGCAGGTCCTAAGATGAATCCTTGCATGAGTACATTCATATTGCTTGCCTACTTCAAAGGTCGAGGTTTGAAAGAAAATGAGAAAAATGTGGGAGTGTGAGGGTGGCGGGCGGGGAACAGAATTTCAGTTCGAATAAATTATGTTGAAGCATTTCAAAATATATTTAGAAAGATATGTGCGTGATAAGAGTAAGAGGTTTCATAAGGGAATATGAGTAGGAAAACATTGATCAGAGATATGTATGGAGACATTGTCTGAATTCAACGGTGTTAGAAGCTTTTTTGCTGAGGGGGTGGGAGATTCATATCCAGCAAATATGAACCTGGTAAATCAGAGGCACCCTTAGCTCTAGTATAATTCTCCAGGGACTCTCGACAGCAATATGTGTTAGAGCAACCGTGGTTGCGGGCTTGTTTCGTGAGCTGCTGCGTCAGATTCTTTGAGTGTTCTATATGAGGCTTTAAAATCTGACAGACAGGAGATAATATAATCTTAATGAGGAAAGTTTCGTAATAATGCATAAGTTGATACCAATCGACTCATACAACTACACACTGCTCAGCAATTCTTGTATTATCAGCTGATGCTCCTATAGGTCCCTGATACCTTGGTCAAACTAGAACTTGAAAGGAGGAGAAGTATATCTATTTGTAAAAAATACTCTGATTCCCGAAACATCAACTTCATTTCATGAATACTTTAGCCAATTTTTCCGAAATATTTACATTCAAAAGAGGAAATAGAATTCATTTTGAATCACTCCAGAAATAATATACGATAAATTCATTCTGTTTGTGAACATATCTGGCAACATACAAGCGTTATATTTCCAACCAAGGTATATTAAGTAAAGCGATACGTGATATACCAATCTTCATCGAATAATCTCGAAGAATTTCCCATTAATTAAAAATTTATTAGTCATCGAATACAAGTCGGCTAAGCGTAACGAACGAATTAAATTATGCAGCATAGAGGAAACACAGTTATACGGACACAGGTTCCAGCAACGATACGTAAGCGTTACAATTTAAATTACTATGTTTTTTTCAAGTGACTTTTTATGGTGATAGACGAACGTTGAAAAATTAAAAACTAGACGCAATAACGATAAAACTTCGAGTAGGCAAGAAGACAGTTCTGTGATTCCACCACAATTAGGACACTCTGAAAAACGAACTATTTCGTCCGTTAATAAATAATCACACGAAGACGAATAATTTGAACATGGCATGGCGCTCTCGAACGTTCTTAAGATCTGATGTTTAAAAAATTCACTACAATGAATCAGCAATGAAATTCATTCAATTTTAGAGCCGAGTAGACTTGTAATAAAAATAGACATATACACGTTCGCGAAATTATTACTTGATAATTTTAAAAATCGGTCGACATAGTCGACTTGAAAACGCAGCGAAACAGAGGATCTTAAAGCACGAAAATTTTTAATTAAAATCGTGAACTAAGAAGAGATTCGCATTTAATCAAGCTTCCGCCAAAGTTGAGCTGCAACTAAAATAAAACGAATAAAATGTTATACTTTCCGGAATTTTCGAGTACTCGTTAGGTTTTTTTTTTTCACTCAAGGCAAAAATTCCGAACATTTAATTTCATAGTCTAAGAGAATTGGACGAAATTCCTCAACATGCTTTTAGCTTGTACACCGTTGTATGGCTTCCGGTTTGTCGATTATTTTTACGTAGCTGAACTTTTATACGAGAATGATCTAATATTAACGAATATTTCGTAGTCTAATTAAAAAGCATCGATTTTCTACGTCGATTTGCGACGTACACGGTCACGAAAACTCGCGAACGCTAATTAATACTAATTTCAAAATACCCAATGTCAACAGGCTTTCGAAAGTCACAATATAAACAAAAGACAGCTAAGCAAAGGGGAAATCTTCGCTTATACTCCCCTACGAGACCGGATTGAAAATAAACTCGATTAGTTTCTAATTTTAGGTAATTTTCGCTTCGCATTTCAGCCGCCTTTGGTACGAAATGAGCTACCGCCTAATATTTTTAACCAATGTAAACCACTCGAACGTAAAACTTTTCAATATTGACTTTGAACGTCGACATTTCTCCACACAGTATACGTAACCGAAAATTATGAAGAGGCGGATGAAAAATTAACTAAAATTCTTTCGCGTTCGTTGTTTCAGATTGGAGTGAAAGACAAATACTAGCGAAGTATTAATTGCCTGCTGCATTTTCTTGATTACAATTCGCCTAGCTTACTTTTCCATTGTTCATATTCTGCACCAGATTACTCGAGCCGAGTTTTTAATTTGAGCACGTTTAGACAAGCAGTCAATTCTGTTATTTGGTTTAACCTCCTACCAGCATCCTTACATGTATTTCAAAATTTAGAGTTCGCATATGCCACACTGTCGGTTTCAGAAATTGTACAAGTCCTCACCCATCAAATTTCAGCTATCATCAGCTTTCCGGACTTTCTTCAAGTTTTACAAGGTTTGCTATTTTGAATATATTTTCATGAGAATATGAGAAACTACAGGCTGTTCCCATTTGTCTTTACTTAAGAAGTTCGAACTTTACAGAACATTTAGTACAGGTATACAAAACATTTAAGATTAAGGACTTATTCCCCCTTAAAAACGATTTTTAAGTATTCCCCTCCAAATCTTACGCGTGGCATTGAAATTTAATACGGTTTAATTTTTAACTTACTTTATCACACGAAACCATGAGCAAATATTTTCAATCTTTTATGAACTCAATCTGAAATCTTTTCCTACATTCTAAGCAAACCCTAGAATTTTTGATTTCGTAAATTAAATTCTTTTTGATACCAACAATCATATGATTACATAGTTATCAGATTTAAGTTATTTAAGCCTTTCCAAGCATTCCTCAAATTTTGTGAGGTCAGGCATTTTGAGTGCATTTTAAACCAAACTCAATGGGTTATACTATCTTTAACAAACTTCATAAATAAAACTGGAGCTTAAAAATCAAAAATTTGAAGAAATACTGTCAGGTATTCACATGAATACGTTCTTACATAATTTTGAACGATTTTCATGCACACCTGCTTATACTATTAATTGGGGTAAAATGTATGCCACATATACAAAGAACCGAACACTAGTGAATGCATTACAAAAATGGAGCTTGAAGGTTTTACCTTAATTTTTCTTTTCTTTCCGCCCTTAAATAGGATATTGCAATCAATTTTTTTTGTTGAAAATTCACTTAAGAAATCGACGAAAAAATTGAGAAATAAATCATTTTACTTAATATCGATCGTATTTCCTCTTCCTTCGTCCGCTTGGTAGTTCTGCATCGGCATTTTAAAAACATGGATGAAAGTTGCCGCTTAATTCTCGCGTGTATTTTTACTTCCAACAGTATTTTAATTACGTCGAATAATGGCGTCAAGTAAGAAAAATTGAATTAACGTTTCAGCTTTATAATTCAATTTTTGGCCAAAGTTTTCCGTTTGTTGGAAGATTTAATCTCGAATAGGAAGTTGAAAGAAATTAACGAGATTGTACCATGAAGACCACCGTCAAACTTGCAACTAGAAGGAAAAGCGAAGACGAATCCATCGAAAATACTTTTCCTATAAAATTTATATCAATATTTACCCTTAACCTAATTTTTTGAAACCCTTGAATTCTAAAGTAAAAATAACTAGATGGTGATGTAGACGTCACGCAAGATCATTCAACTTGAACATGCGAGGGAAATAGTTGATATGTCATTTTGACGCTAAGGTAATTGAAAAATTCGAGTAGACCCATTCTGCAGTATAAACACCATATACAGAGTGTTTTCGATGAAACGAGAATTGCTTTTATCTATTGAGTAGGCAATATATTACGCATATTTGCTGATATTGTTGCCTATTTCCTGTATGGAAGGAACTGCACATATAGCTGACTGACCCTTTTCCACATTGAAGGGAACCGAGATTTTATATTTGTATATTGTTCGAAACCGCAAAAAACCGTTGGTAATATTTTTTCTCATTTTAAAACCCTATTCAAAGTTGGAGAAGAATTTTGAAAAATTATTAGCAAAACTTGCGGCGATGAGAACACTCGGGCTGTCATCGAAACAACAAGGAAAAACACGAAACCACGATACACGCCTGAAAAGCAATTTTTCCCGTATTTCCCTCCCACGTTAAAATAAGGAATAAATTTCGCCCCTTCAAGGTACATTCGACCTATATTATGGAACGAAAATTCATCATACTGACTCCAAATTAAAATTTCTACATTGGAGCCTATATAAACCAAGATTGCATACGGTTGTACGGGAGTCTTAATTTTGTGAGCCCCGATAGGACGATAAACCCTTTTCAGCGGGCGCGACGATCGAAACAAAGTAAAATATGATAATGTATCCACATCGTATCGATATTACTTACGCCTCCGCCGCTCGCGATACTATTACAATGAAAATCTATTTCCCAAATACCGAGCGCACGAAAATCGTACGTCAAACAATGCGTATACGTTGATATATCATGAATGAAATGGTGTATCTGCGAACGACAGCTAACAACATCTATATACCGTGCAATTCCATCACAATGCCTTTCCTTCGCTCGTAATCACGTCGTATATTTTTGATAAACATAAAAACACGCCGACTGATTGGTTGTTGTAGGTTAAAAACTATAATTCTTTATAGGCGATGATTGTCAACGCGCCCTAATAAACATGCCTCTTCGTATGTATGAATGAAATTACTACTCATACGTTTACATTTGTCGCGTGCGATACCGGTTATTGAATAAAGAGTTGCTGAAATAAAATTATCGAACGATGAAACTATGTTTTTGGGAATATGGTTTAAATATAACTTCGTTTTATAATTTATTTCCTCATTAGCTAACCATCAACTCGTATTACAGGTACATATGATAGAGGAATTGAAAATATGCAAATCATTTTGAACATTGAAAAAATATTTCTCTAAAATGATCGAATAGCAAAATCATTGAACGAAACTTCACGAATATTTACGAAAACGTACGAAAATTCTCGACTATTACCGAAAGTGTTCGAAAATTCTCGAATTTCACCGAATATTTTCGAATAGTCGCGAGAGTTACCGAAAATTCTTGTATATCCCTGAAATGTCAGAATACTCGTGTACAAAAATACTTCAAAATAGCCACGAAAGTGTATGAAAAATTTTAAATACGACCCACAATACTTTAAAAAAATTTTCAAGCAGCTTCAAAAATATGCAAAAATACTAGAATATCAGAAATGGTTGACTTGCTTCAAATAACATCGAAGGTTAATAAAAAATATCAGAATAATGAGCAAATAATAATGACAAATATTCAAAACAAAAGTATTCTTTTAAAAATTATAAAAAAGTAAGATGTAATATCCTTACCTTTTTGATAGTGATACTTTTTTTTTTTTGAGTAGTGCCATGAACTACCGCTTAGGCCAGAGGCACGATTTAAATTGATATCAGATGCTGGTGAAGAGATTTATCTGGCGGATATATTGTATGAGTGGGCGAAGAGTTATTGGGTTATTGTTTAGGAGTTCTGCTAGTGTGATAGGGCTGTGAAATGTGTCGTTTCGAATTTTATCGTATATGGGACAGTGTAGCAGAATGTGTGTAATGGTGATTGGGATTTAACGAGTTTTTCGAATTTAAAAAGTGTATGCTTAAGCCTTAGATAGTGAAATGATGGGTGAAGAGGGGTGGCCAATTCTTCTGAAAAGTAAGGCAAATGTAAATCTGGCCAAATGACATTCTCCTTAAGTGACATATTTCGTAAATCGTGCACATCCAAAATGTATGAAAACAATAAGTAATAATGTGTGAATCACTAGTTCGATAAATAAACGCAATTCTTATCATATACAAAATATAAAAGGGAAGTAGCGTTACACATGAGTAAGATGATATTATGCGCAGTAGACGGAGTAGACTTACTCGGTTCCTTCTCTGCATTCTTCATATAGAAATTTTCGATATCTTAAAACATATAGAAAATTTCCGATATGTTCAAGAAAGTGCGTGAAGGTTCTCATATGAACATAACCGAATAATACCGAAAATAATAGAGTATTCTGAAAAATACTCGAACATGAGAGAATATTGGAAATTGACCATCAGCTTCAAATATTATAAGAAACCAATGAAAAAATATGACGAGAGGAATAATGATTTGAAGACCCACTCTACCACTAGCTGAAAGATAATAACATAATACAATGATTTCGCTATTTTGAAATCATCAAAAATAAAGCACCGAATTAATGTTACCGAGCATTAATCTCCGAACATTCCCGAACCTTCCCGAATGCTCACGGAAGTAGACGAACATTTTTAGATTCTACCGAAAATACCCGAATAATCCCGAAAGTTACCGAGTATTTTTGGGGGTCTGCAGAAATACTCGAACATGCAAGAATATTGTTACGAGTCAACGGCTAGCTTCGAATAACATCGAATGCTTACAAACATACTCGAAATGTAGAGAAATCACGACAAACATTCTTATTTCATTTTTTTTTTCATTTTTTCCCTCTTTTTTCATTTTTTTTTTCATTTTTTTCTTTTTTTCAAAATATCCTATTAAAAAAATAATCTCTGAAAGGTTATAACCTCACTGCTTCGGTATAATCATTCCCGAAAAAATCTAACATATAACAGGGAGGAAGCTTTGAAAATATCTAATATAAAATTACAAGCAATTCAGCTCAAAAGTAAAAGAGAAGCATTACATCGATGCGAAAAAATTCTTACTTTAGAAAAAAGGCCTTATTTACTCGTGTTCCTTTTCTTGGCGTGTAGGCGTGAATGGCCATAATAGTTTAATTTTCGCCATTCTTTGGTAACTTTCGAAGAATGCTTTCTTTTGAAATTTTCGCCCACGAAAAAGATTAACAATCGGTTACCGCCATTCTTTTAAAATCAATCGAAAAGAGTAGGATGAAAACTATTATTAGTATACATCCGAGAAGGGTAAACTAATTGCTCATCATGATTTTCTTATGAGTACCAAATACCAAATGAAGAAGATTCTTTTTTTAAGCTGATTTAAGAGCGAGTGGAATGATTAAAGTACCTTTTTCAGACACGCGATATAAAAAGTGGGAAAATACTCAATGTAAAAAATAATTTTACCGATAAGCCGAGGGAAAAAAACTTCATGTTCGAATGTAAAAGTTATAATTACGAGTGACAGAGGAACCCGGTAAACCTGATATGAATATTAATTGCGTTAAAATTTTCCTTTTAGTTATAATTGATGTCATTCGGGTCAGCTTGCACCATTACTAATATCTATAAAGGTCCAGAAACCGGCTAACTGTGATTTGGTGCGGGCCGCATCCGTGAATGAAAATAGCGCCGAGTTAGAAACATTATTACAGGCAGGGTAACGGGCTGCACGTGTATGGAAGCCAAACGCAAACTATACGCGCTTTTACCTAAATTTCAGGCTGAACTTTGCGTTTCCAAAACAGCCCCTCTAATTCTATTTCTTAAGTATGTCTGCGCGTGATAGCGGCGTATTTGCGACGTCGTTTATAGTGAAATATGATTTTTATGGGCGAAATAGATAGCGTGATTTTCGGCTTCGTCCGCGTCCGCGCGTTATAATTGCAATCGCGCGTAACGCTTTCGTGATTTATTCCCTATCGGCGACGACGTAACGCGTAAATTATCCGAACTCCTTCGACGAGTTGTCGCGTCGAACGTTAATTGAAGTTCAAAGTCATTAGTCCTCCTCAGGCTTTCTTCGTCGTACGGTTTTGGTCAACATAAAAACAACGACAGCGAATCAAAAGAAACGAATACACGAGGTTCGGTTCATTGAAGCGTGTACGTTGTATTCTTTAAAATAGGCTCGTTAGAGCGTGAATCCTTTCCATCTTTTAGGTAATGAATGTGTCCGCATAGTCTGGTCCGATTGACCGTTTTTTTTGTTTTTTTTTTACGTCATCTTCATCTCCCGAAGTTGGAGGGGTTTTTCATCTCTTCCACCCTTCTCCTGGACGCGAACGTTTCCATTTATTTATTTTTTTCTAAATAGCCGTTTTTATATTCGACGTCATTACCGGTCCTAATAAAAATCTAACGTCGAGTACGCCGAATACGAGAGTTTTATTACGCGCACCGCGCCGTCAACGACTTCTGTGTAGATTTCGTAAACGCGATATCGACTCTTTTTCATATTACAAGACAGATACGGATGAGATATCGGCGACAATGTCGTGTTTTACGAGTCTTTTAACGCGACAACAAGTATTCTCGTCGATTATTATTTTTACGCGAGTTCAGCGTTTTTCCCCTCTCCCTTCGCCTTGCCCGCGTTCTCCCACGATGTTTCTCGCCCGCAGAAAATAATCTAGCGAATTGGTTCTGCGAAGGAGAATACGCGAGAATTCCAATTCACCTTACGACGTCGTGTTGCCAGTAGAGATTCTAGATAAACGTGGAAAATCGTTCTATCATCTAGTTCACAAGTCGAAACGTGGTCGTCGAATCAACCATGAATACGAGTCGGTTTTATGATGCGTTCCGTGAAAATGGTTAATTTACGGCGAATTCATCTAGCTCCAACAGACCGTACTCGCGGCCGAATATTCGGCGTGTTTCGTTTCGCTGATGAACGTGAATTTTCGGTCATAGTTCCGTAGATGAAGATTTTCAAATTGAAATAAATAGAACACCAGAAATCTCGTATACAGTATCTAGACACCATCATTATCAAAACCTGAAAAGCATTATCAATCCCTTCGATTGTGAATCAATGGTCAAAAAATATTCTCTCGTAAGCAGCTAACGTGGTCATTATCCACCACCTTATGTGTACACTCTACCCCATTGCTGATAGAGATACTGTTCTTATTTTTGCATGGCATATGGTATATAGATATACGAAAAACACCATTTTGAGCTTATGTATGTCTTATAAACAGTTTACAGATGTATTGTCAAGTTGCACTTGAATTAATGTTGAATAAATAACAATAAATATCGATATTTTTTACTAATTAAAGAGAAATGTTGATAGGTAATTTGGCATTAACCTGAACTCAACTTGAATGTACATCAATACGCTGTTCATAAGACATGCATTAGCTCAGTTGAGTATTGAGTATACTAGCAACTTTTCATCACCAATTTTGAAGGAGGTGTAAATTTTTTATCATTTTCCACTGCTTTTTGAAAATGAGGCATGTGCTGGTTAAATAAATGATTTTCTTTTTCAATAAAATCCACAGGATTAATAAGTAAAACATAATTTTCTCTCGTACCTCTAGTCAGTGTTGCTGTACATGGCACGTGAAAAAAAAAATCATTCTGAATCAAGTCCTTTCTTTCTTCTATTGTACCTCCTTGATGGAATTTAAAGGTCTCTAGCTCCACAAATTTCAACTTATTTATTTCAAGAAGACTAAGATTCTTAAAGCACTTTTAGCACTAAATTTCACATCAAGTAAACATGACCACATTCATTTTGGAGTAAAAATAATTTTCAGCGCCCACTTTTCCAATTTTTTTTTTTCGAAATCTATTGAGAACTTGAAAAATAAATTTAATGAGAAAAAAAAATTTGAAGACTGAGAAGTTCTAAAACCTGAGATTATATAAGAAGACGCTCCAAATTAAAAAATCTCAAGAAGGTTGTGGAGGGGAGGGTCATTTGAAAAAAAAAATCTAGCATTTTGAACTTTAAAAAATAAATTAAATGAAAAAAAAAAAATTGAAGAGTGAGAAGTTCTAAAACCTGAGATTATATAAGAAGACGCTCCAAATTAAAAAATCTCAAGAAGTTGGGGGAGGGGGAGGGTCATTTGATAAAAAAATCTAGCATTTTGAATTAAAAAAAAATTAAATGAAAAAAAAAATTGTAATGTGAGAAGTTCTAAAACCTGGGATTATAAAAGAAAATCCTCTAAAATTAAAAAAAATCACAAGAAAGTTATAGTGGAAGGGGGTGGGCATTCAAAAAAATTATCAAAAGTTTATAATCATAGGAAACTTGGCATTTTGAAATTATCAGACACCTCATTTTACTGGGTATTGGCTTTTGATGGGTGAGAGGAGGAGAGGGGCGGGGGTGTGAAGTATTGAAATACTGATGAACAATTTTCAGTCAAAAATTTGTTAGAAAATTATCTAAAATGAAAACTCTAACTAATTTTTACAGCCAAAGTTAATAGATCTCATATGGGATTTTTTTAAAAGAAATATCCTTCAAATCCTAAATAAAGTTAATTTCCATAAAAAAAAAAATTGAAATTTGGATATTTGATATCCAAACTTTACTTAGTCACATATAAGACGTGATGATCAAAAATTCTGAGGATTTGAGCGTTCCTCTAATCTCCTTTATTTCAGTAAACCACTGGTTTTTATTCATGCTTACTATCACTACGAACGAGGGGAAAATACATGCATGCCAAAAAGTTGTATATTTACAACACGTGAGTATAAATGGATTCTCTGCCCTGACCCCACCTTCCCAAAACAGGTTGACTATATCTATCGCTTTCAATTAAAAACTCGGATTAAAAAGAAGTTGAGTTTATAAGTCATTACGTAACTGTTAAGACTATTTGCTTCATTTTACTGGTATTGGCTTTTGATGGGTGAGAGGAGGAGGGGCGGGGGTGTGAAGTATTGAAATACTGATGAACAATTTTCAGTCAAAAATTTGTTAGAAAATTATCTAAAATGAAAACTCTAACTAATTTTTACAGCCAAAGTTAATAGATCTCATATGGGATTTTTTTAAAAGAAATATCCTTCAAATCCTAAATAAAGTTAATTTCCATAAAAAAAAAAATTGAAATTTGGATATTTGATATCCAAACTTTACTTAGTCACATATAAGACGTGATGATCAAAAATTCTGAGGATTTGAGCGTTCCTCTAATCTCCTTTATTTCAGTAAACCACTGGTTTTTATTCATGCTTACTATCACTACGAACGAGGGGAAAAATACATGCATGCCAAAAAGTTGTATATTTACAACACGATTGAGTATAAATGGATTCTCTGCCCTGACCCCACCTTCCCAAAACAGGTTGACTATATCTATCGCTTTCAATTAAAAACTCGGATTAAAAAGAAGTTGAGTTTATAAGTCATTACGTAACTGTTAAGACTATTGCTTCATTAATTTTCAAATTTGAATGCTTGGAATCCAAGGAGAAACATCAAAGTTAAAAAATACCAACACTACTTCACAAATGATATTTGTAGGTCAAGGTTGTAGACTTTCGATTCACACAACTCATCACGCCTCCACAGCGAAGGCAATGTTAAGGATAATTAGTCGAAGATAAACGTATAGAATAATAGATTAAGTATGGTTTCTTTTTCTTTTGTTTTTCTCTGGTAGTAACTCTTAGGCCAACTCTTCTGATAAATTAAACCCTCATCATACATATAAAGGAAAACTTCTTAAAGTGTTTTTTTCACAACCAAACTTGATAAAACGGTTAAAAAATTTTCTACAGAATTTTCAAAAATTTAAGGTCTATTTTTGATGTTCGGAGACGCTGCAGAAAAAAATGAATGAGAAATTTAACAAATTTTCATTTTGCTCAGCACTCTTGCCATATTTAAGACCATATTTGGGGAGTTATAGGCGAATGACTGACGTCATTCACTTTAATCAATACCTAACTTGGGGGCAACTAATGATGAGAATTGAGGAGGATAGATGCTCTATAAAAAATTTCAAGTTGGCAGGAATTTTATAAGGCACAAATTTTGAGTACATAACATCAAACAAAATGCTTAAATCTCCGTCTATTTATTCATAAGTGGGTTTCGTGTGAAAATCGAATCTCGCACAAGCGTAGGATTATTTCGCAAACATGGTGAATTAAAATGATTTTCGACGGCTCTGAAAAGTAGAATTTTTTTCAACTTATTCCAGAAAATTCCTTAGTCATCATACGCCTCGGCGTCTACCAACGAAATACCCGGCCACCAAAACGGAAACGACCGAGCGTGTATTCTAAACGAGTTTACTAACGAGTGATAAAAAGAGTACCCGAGTAATCTCGCTCTATGATGATACGGTTGACCGGACGTGGCGTATACACGCGCACAAAAAGACGTTTTCTTAGCGACTGTGAATAAGGAGCCGAGAGAATATGGTAGTGTCGGGAATCGGAGATGTTAAACACCGGAGGATACGTGGTCACGGTTCGTGGACATTGTCATTTCATCCATTACGTAGTTCTTTGTTTTGCGGTATGTATATCTCACCGCAGAGACGCAGTTTCCTACCGATATCCTGTGTAGTGTTTTCTCTCTCCGGTATTCTTTTATTTTTAAAAACCCTATAGCTTAAATAACGTCTAAACGATATTTCCCGTTCTACCGTTTCAACATTGGGAATACTACGAACGCGATTCTCTTCTTCTTTCGACTCGTATATCGGCAGAAATAATCTACGCCATGAAGTACACATACACACGCCACAGTCCGAATAAAACCGACGAAAACAGTTTACACAACACCGTTGCCATCGCAGTCGTCGCAAAAACGCCCGCCAGAAAAATATACGCGCGAAGCCCGGCAATCTTAAGAATGAAGAAATTTCCTCCGAAAAACTTCTCCGGTATCTGGAGAATAACAGTTTCGCGTATCGTAGTCAAACTCAATAAACGAAAACAGAAAAGTGATAAAAACTTTTACACTATACGCACAACAACTTTTAACCAGATTTATTTTTTTTTCTCTCATCGTTTTTCCCGCTCCTTATTCGCGTTCGCTCGTTCTCTTCTCGCGTTGTGCGCCTCGCAAACTTACGTATAGCACTTAGTATAAAGTGTTAAACAGTCGATGCCGTGTTATTGGCAATGAGAGCCTTTACACCACGCCAATGAAACTGTCGGTCGTTTCGGACGCAAACTGAATTATGTTCGGACGCACGCGAATCGATTTTACGTTCTGTTTGCCAGATAAGATGATCATTAAAGCCGAACCGAACCCCGATTTCAAATTGTATAAAGCCGAATTACACCGCAGGTACTTCGAGTAATTCGACCGACGGCTATTTTACGCGCCGCAACCGATCCACCATCGGCTCCGGCCCGAGATTTGATTTCACCGAGTGCAAGTGTCTTTTTTCGACCAGCTTACTAAGATATACGCAAGTTTTTGGGAAAATTTCTGCAAATATAATTTTTTTTTTTTTTTTTTTATTTATTTTTTTTACTTTTGCTGTTACTCTAAAAAATATCAAAAATGGGTTGGTGAATTTACAAAAATTTTTAGAAAAAAATTTTGAAATAAAAAAAAGCATTCTACGTAAAATTTCCTTTAATTTGAGGATGAGGACGCACACGATGAATAATCATTACGTCAGAAATTTAAAAACTCGCAACATATTCAAATGTGAAGAAACGAAAATTCTAAAACTGAACACCATCTCGATGCAAAGTTGATTGACTTATAACAGGTTAAATCATTTCGGCTGGCCACCAAGAAATTTTAATAAATTTGTATAGGTTCTCCCAGTCACAAGAGTCTGAGAACAATAACCAATGAAAATAAGAAATATTTGGTTCTGAATGACGTCAATATAAGCAGCTAAATGTACACGTAGACTTATAACTTATGCGATGTAAGAGGGGAGACAGAAATTTTATCAATACTTATCATATGACTGATGCCTTATTGGCTGTTGATATTATCAACCCACAGTTGCTGTTATTGACGTCATCAGTAAACATGCGCTTGAAAAGATGAAATTTTTCACGTGATCTCAAATAGTATAACTTGTTATAGGTCAATCAACCTTGATCTCGATGGATTTATAATGTAAATTATTTCACCCTCTCTCTCTCTTCACGATTTTCCACACCTAAGATACCTTATATTGATAAATCTGACCGTGGGTAACAAATATTACCTCAGATTTATTTTAATTTGAACTTTAATCAAAATCATACTCTTTTCCACCCTCTCCCTCCTGCTTTTCCTTTTCATGTGCAATTCTATAAAATGAAAAATCCATTATTTCAAAATGGAAAATATCGAATGGGAGTAAGAAACATATAAGGAAATTTGTAAAAATATATTCATCCCCCTCACTTTTTATCACAATTATCAAAATTTTTTGCCACACTTCTCACATTTACAGCAGAATTCTAATTTGATTTTTTATATTTTGCTCTCAAAATCCCTTTTATTTCCTCCCCTCCTCTCCCCTCTATATCTATTTTCTTCTCTAAAATTCCAAAATTTTCCAGCGTTCATGGTAAATTTTGTGTCAGATTTTTTAGAATCAGCATTAAGAGTCAATATCTACTCTTCATCCCTCTTGGCCCAATTATGAAAATGATAAGATCCGTTATTCGAATATTAATAATTTTGATACCAGGAGTACTCACTAAGGGTAAAAGTAGAGCAATAGTCCATATTTATTATGGAGGGATCTGTTGTAATGCTTGGGGTCACTGAGTTATTTTCTAATCAAAAATTGGTAACAAAACTGGAACATCAATTGTAAAGGGCAAATGCAAGGGGGTCCTTATCATAAAGAATAGGTGAGTAATTCTCTTGATCCTGTCCTACCTTTTATGATTTTTTAAGGACCACACATCTATGAGCAAGGAGAAAGTTCAGACCAACTTCTTACAACTCAAGCGTCGTGGTGATAAGCCTTCGTTTCTTTCCTTCCCTCTTCCGCTAATGCCCCGCAAATTATATTTTTTTCAACTTTGTTTTTCTAATAGCCCATAGATATTTTTCAACATCGCTAAAAGTTCTTGTAGGGACAAATTTAGCGCCGATTTCCATAATTTGGCACATGGAGTCGATTTCCTCTTTATCTTCTTCTCTTCGATGTTCTGCACATCGCATGATGAACAACTTCAAGCTACAATGTTAAACTCTGCGTCAAACTTCTTTCTAGATAAATTTAAAGCTGATATATACTCGATCCCCTCATCTTGTCATATCCTTTTCTGCTCTCATCTTCCCTTCCATTCCCCCTGCTCTCATACCTCCCCAAATTGTAGATTTTGAATTATAAGATTCGTTATTTTGCTGTGAGAAATCTCGATGGGTAAGTAGAAAGTCTGAACTTTTCTCCTAACAATTCAAAAATCAAGATGGATGTTTGTTCGAATCTTTCACCCCTCTCCTCACCATAAATTCCACTATGCCTCAATTTTCATTATTCCGCTGTTAACAAGTATTTTTCAACTCAGAAAAATTACAATCTGTCTTTAGCAAAACATTTCTTCGCTGAAATTTGTTTGATCACAGCACCGAAAAACAGGCACATCATACGATGAAAAATTCGTAGGTTAAGATGACAAATTATTCTTCCAATTTTTTCAGTTAAATTTCAAGTGCCACTCACACTCTTACTCTTACTTCTCTTCCACTCCCTCCGCGCCACCACTTCGCTTCCCCTCATCTTGTCTCTCCTCTTCTCTTGTCCCTTCTCTTACACCTCCCCCTTTTCCTCTCCTATTCCTGCCTACTCTCTGCTCCTCCTCTCCCTCTTTTTTCTCTACCTTTTCTCCTTCTTCTTTCCTTTCCCCCTCCTTTTCCTACTTCATTTACTATCTCCTCTTCTTCCTCTTCCTTATGTACCTCCTCTTTTTCATCTACCTTCTCTATCTCCTTCTTTCTCCTCCTCCTCTTTCTCCTCCTCCTCTTTCTCCTCCTCCTCTTTCTCCTCCTCCCCTTTCTCCTCCTCCTCTACCTCCTTGGGTGGCTGTATACATTTTTTTTTTCTAATGGTTTGTCTGTCTATCTTTCTCGCCCTTCTTCCTTCTTCATCTTCTCCTTCTCTTTCTATTCAACTACCTCCTCCACCTCCTCCTCTTCTTCCTCTACTCCCTCTTCCTCCTCTACCTTCTCTACCGCCTCTGTCTCGCCCTTCTTCCTTTTATTTATTCCTTGTACAATTAAGAAATCTATATGCAAATTAAATAAAACGGTATGTATCACAGGTAATAAACCAATAAAAATGTCGTATCATTTTTTTCCTAACTATATATTAGTCGAGGAGAGGAAAAAACAAGGAACGGATTATCTTCGATCCCTCAATTTTAAATCTTCAAAATTTCCACAACTCTAATAACTTTTTTTTTCATATTATTTTTCAAAATTTTCATTGTCTTTAAGAAAAAAATTAAAATGGCTTCCAAAAGTTATTTCAGCCCTTGGGCAAGTTCTGGCTATGTTAGGGCTTGCAGGTGAACAATTTTGGTAATTTTTTATTTCTAATATGTAGGTACACAAATTAAAAGAAATTTCTAGTCGAATGTGATTACGAAGCAAATATCTGCTCGCAGACCGTATGAGCTTTCAAAGAAGAGCAAAGAGAGAAAATTGTGATATGCAATCATTATATTTATGTTAAAGGTTGTAAAATTGTTCAGTGTTGGTACTGCGTGTGGCCTGTAGACTTGAAGAGATTAGCAACGTTTTCTGGGAACCTGAAGAAGCCCAAATGGAAAACTCAGCTACAGTAATGCAGCATAGCTATTTAAGTTCTTTTTTATGCTCCTTAATTTCAACATTATCAATGTGTTATGTTTTCAAGGTTCGATATTCATGTAGGTACGAGGGGATTTTTGAATAAGTGGAAGGTACTGATACAGAAGAATTGTAGAGGCAGCACGAAGTCTGCTGTGTTAGCTAGTGTATAATAAATGAAGAAATTTTCGTGTATTGAAAGATGATTTACTAATTATACGTAGGAAGCGGTTCAGAAGAGAACTAATGTACCACAACCACGTCGCACTAAAACCATACCATTAATACATCCCCGGACGTTATGAGAAAAATCTTCAACCCGTCTTGTAAAGTTCAATCTATCAAACGGCGATAATTTACCGAATACCGTTACCATCGGAATGGTCTTTTTGGCTAAGATAATTAAGTTTACTTTAGCGTAAACTTATACTCCCATCGGAGAGGCGGATATTCATTTCGTCGATATCGCAACTCCCGAACGCATTAGCGTAAAGGCCATCGCCGGTCGCATTATAAGTTCACCTTTTCCATCTTAATAAAGCAACCGAAGAGGAAGACGAGCTCGACTTTTGTAATAGCCGTAGACAATATGTAGCGTGGTAAGGGTAAAGGGAATTTGAAAATTCAGATTGCCGGCACGATTAGCGGGTTGAAGTTACGTCGGAATCAATTTTGCGGAAGGTGATGTACACGGATAAGAGAAACGAGCGAAATTCGCGGAGGCGTGAATATAGAAGGCGGCATTTTATACGCGCGAAATATCTATCGTTTTGAGAAAATTCGATTTGCCGGAACAACTAAAGTTTTTCCATTTTCAGCCGCCGTTTATGTGAATAATGAATGTACGCGTCGAACGATACGTCGGACCGGATCGCGGTACGTGGAGGTTTTTCATTTGGATGCGAAAAATTCCGCTGCACGGTGACCGAGCTTTGGCCGTTGCGTGGAATTTTACGATCGCGTAAAAAGCGTAAAAACGAGCCATTTTATTGCGACCGTTCTCGCGCCAACGGTCACCCGCACATCGGCCCAACACAGGCCATAAAACTCTTAATTATGAATTAATGATAGCTTACAAGCATTCAACGACGTAAAATGCCGTCGATATTCCTTAACTGATTACAAACTACCCGAAATACCGCGTTAGCCGCCGGCCACGCTATGTGGCCCGATAAAAACACACGTATAAGCGTTTCGTATTATCTTCGTTTTAACCGAAACACCGTTCGCACGACGTGTTCAACCTTCATCGGGCGTAAACGGGAAGCTGGTTAAATTACGTTCATAAATTTCTTTTTCGCAAAATGAAAACAACGACTGGAAAAGCATAAAGAATTTCCTTCATCAAATAGCTCTTAGCTGCGTATACGCGCCCGATTCGCGCGGGAAATTAATAGCGAACGATTTGGCAACGATGTAAGGCCCGGTCGTCATTAGCTGGAAAATACTTACCTCGTACAGCGACGCCGTGTACTCGCGTGCTAAGAAGCACTTAACAACGAAATTGCTTTTCGGACCCCTTTCTAATCATTTTCTCTCGATTAAGGAGCAGTTACCACCTGACAAACTGCTTAAGTCCGTGGCCGCTGCTAAATGAGGACCAAAACGCAAGAATTACCGAGCTACCGCCGCATAGCCGAACGTACTTTCGGAACGATTACGCCCATAACGTTACGATCAATACGCCGATTCGGTGGCACAAACGGGGGCTGAGGTGAACGGGGCGAACGTTGTTATTATTTTTTACACCCAATTTGTCATAGCATTAATTTAAGAATAATTAAATATTCTCGTACTTTTTCCTTTCTTTCGACGCTTTTTTCCGCCTTTCTAGGTCGACTCGACTGTTTTCGATTCGTCGAATCGATATGCACGAAACATTTCGCTTTATTTTTATTTATTATATCGAAACGGCAGGGTACGCGATTCCGTTACACTTGAGACTGACTTTGCCCAGAAAACGTTCTTTCCAAATGTCGGCACTGCCCAGCAAAAACGCGCATTCAGAGCAAGGTAGCTAAGAGAGAGGGAGAACGATGGTAAGTTACTATAGATACGATCATTCTGAAAGCGCTGGAAGATTCAATTACTAAGAAAAAAAAGCGTTTAAAAATAAAAATGTAATACGAAAAAGTTTGGAAAGGAAAAAAGTCCAAAACAAAATATATGCTTGTTAAAAAATTTGACAAAATCAACTTCACCTTTTAAAACCATATCGATGGCAAATAAGATGATCAGATCAAGAACAGATGTTTATTAGAATAGCGATTTACACTTGGAGGTTGAGGGAGGGGAAGTGGAAGAGCGCAGGAGTGCAGGCATGAGTGATTGGGACTTCGTTTAGGCATAAGCTGAAATGATATTAATTTCAAGGTATCAGTTTTATATTTGTAAAATGGTCCATATGTATTTGAACAATTTTCCACCTGGCTATAAAGGGACGCTTGAATATCTACGTTAACAACAACAACAACAAAATGGAAAGCCTAAAATGGAAAAACCCGCAAGAAAGGAAAATTGTGAAATGAGGTATTTAAGGAGTAAGAGATACGAAAATGAGAAAAATAATTATAAACAATTTCAAAATGAAACAATTTTTGAAAAAAGTACTCAAAAATGAAAACAATTGAAAAAATAAAAAAAAGTTCAAAAACTAAAAAAAAAAATCTCAAAATAAAGAGACGTTTAAAAACAAAAACATCCAAAAAAAAGGTTGAAAAAAGCTAAAAATGAAAAATTATTTGAAAAGGATGCCCGTTGTATGCCTCTACCCGCACTACACTCAATCTCCCATCCTCCTTACCCGACATCCTTCGTGACGATCCACACATTGTAAATATCTACTGTTTTCACCTTTCTCTCACGCATTAACCTTCTAAAGTCGATCTAAATTTTTTTTCCGTGCCTCTAGCCCCGTAGCTGTACACGGCACGTTAAAGAAAAAAAGTAAAAAAAGTAAAGTGAAAATGGCAAAAATTAATAACTATATCTGGAAATCTAAAAAGGTTTGAAAATGAAAAAACACACGAAAGAAAAAACGTAATGAGTGGGCAAAAGGTTAAAAAAAAACTGACGAATAAAAAAATAATGTTTATAAATGAAAAGTCAGAAAATTCAAAAATTGAAGTCAAAAAATTAAAACGTGTCAAAAAAAATTATTCACAAATTGAAAAATTTTAATAAAGAAAACTGATAACAATAAAAAATTCAAAAGAGGAATTTAAAAAAATCTAAAAAAGTCAAAAAGACATGATGTCAAATAAAACTGCAAAATTGAAAAAACAGAAAATAAAAAATGTCAGAAACATACAAGAAAAAGTCCATAGTAAATAAAACAAGGGTGAGCTATATTTTTATTTTACAAAGCTTCAGAAAAATAAAAAATTGGAAGAAGTTGGAAAATAAAAAAAAATGAAACGCAAAGATTTGAAGACCCCACCCTCCCCCGACCTTCCCTTCCCAAATCAGGTAGGCTGTAATAGCTATCGTTTTGTTAAAAACTCAGCTAATTAAGAAACAAATAATAATTACAACAGAAAAAATCTAAAAATAAAAAGGTCTAAGAGTAAAAAGAATAATAAAAAAATTAAATAGTTGATAATGAAGAATAAGTTCAAAAAATCAAAAAAGTTGAAACAAACAAAAAAGTTTAAAAAATGTCCGAAGATTAATGAATTCTTAAAAAATGAAAAAACGCAAAACAGAAAAGAAAATAAGAAAAAAGAAAAATCTCTACTTCTCCAATGAGAAGAAGAGATTTTTTTCTTACTCAGAATACTTCTCGACCCGAAAGTTTTTTTATTCTTCCTTAGAAAGGAAAACGTATAGTTGAAAATGTGAAATTGTTCACAAATAGAAAGTCAAAAAAAAAAAATAAAAGGCACAAATCTCAAAATTGTTAAAAAGTACAAAAATAAAAATAAAAAAAATAAGAAAGCTGATAAAACAGGATAATGTATAAAAGAGGAAACGTAAGAAAATAGGAAATCATTCAAAAATAAAAAGTTCGGAATCCGAAAAGAACTTGGAAAATAAAAAAACGCGCCTTCAAAAATGAAAAAAAAATGAAAAGTTCAAAAAAAAAAGAAATATCCAAGATTAAAGATTTTTTAAAATGAAAAAAATTAAAATTAAAAATCATACTGACATAAAAAAAGCTCAAAAATGAAAGAAAAAATAATGGAGAAAAGTACAAAAAAGAAGTCTAAAAAATAAAATAACATACAAAAAATGATTAACAACTGGAGAAACTGTTGAAAATAACATTTACGAAGCCTAAAAAATGTTTTACATTTTTAGTAGGAGTATTTTTTTAAATATTTCACCTTTGAGGGGAGGGGAGGGGGAAGGGCAACTAAAAATCAGTCTTTTGGACTCAATAATAGTTCAACCTTATTCTTAATTTTGACAATTGATTCCTCACAAATCACGTGACCCTGCACCACATCATTTTGTGAACTGGAAAAAACATTTAATAAATTCATGGATTCGTCTATCTATTCTCGATGCGGCTTGAATTAGCTAGAGCATATATAGGATTTCAACTACGGAGAAATAGCGACAGGTTCGCAGTATGGTATAAATTTGAACCAATCCTGCTCCACCTTTTTCATTTCGCTATTAAAAGTTATAGCATTTTGGTTTGGTACACTTCATAAATAAATTATCAAAATCGCGATTCAGACGAGAATCCCACGATTACGGTTTACCGACTGGATGATCGCAGACGACGTCTCGCAGGTGGTGCACACATCGAAGACGCGCGTTTTCCCATTATTTTCCTAATAATACGGTTCATCTGCTCGAATGATGGATTGCCGGCTCGTTAACTCCTGTCTTATTCGTAACGAGCAACCTAATATACAACGTTACGACTGTCACGGAGCTCGGCGCTGTTAGAATTATCGTATGCAGTTTACTTATGCAATTCGTTATACACCAATGTCGCCAAACAACCTTTATACGTGAAATTTGCGATACGATTATATATTTCGAATCTCTTTCATGCATAAAAGTTTCATGGAATAGAGAAAAAACGCGAACGCGTTCAATTTTTAAAAACGTCGTATATACATTTTATGTATAACCCTTATTTAACCCTTTTTTCCCCTAATACAAAAAACCGGAAACTTTTTAAAATTTTAATACTACTTTTATAGAAAACTTCAATCATCGATTCCATCAGCGAAATTTTTAAACATTTAAAAGCATTCGAAGCGCGTGCTAGACGAACGTGCGCCAGTAAACGTAAACGAATACACCATGTAGGTGGCGCATCGTCTCGTTTTTATTCATACCAAGTATAATAGGTAAGCTTGCTTTTTGAAATAACGCGCATATACGATTCAGTTTTAACGTAAATCCGTCTTCAAACTTGGGTAATCCGTAGAAAATAAACTGCCTCGCAAAACACTTCATTTCCAAACGAGATAAGGCAACGATACGGCGAAATTTAATTTAAAAAGTCGAACCAATTTCACCACAAGCGAACACTCTATCGAGTCGACGGAAAAAAAAACTCGTATTCGATGCCAGCCTGGTTGTGAGCGAAAAAAAAAAAGAATATCCAACTATCGTCAAACTAATTAATAAAATTTGCATCGAAAATAGCATAACGGCGGGCCTAATATGTATCCCAGAATTCGTCCGGCGCTTGAATTATCGCGAAATTAAAAATTCAAATTAGCAATGTAATTTATCGTTAAAATGGTAATTTTCGCTACCTCCGAAGAATTATTTAATTATTTAAAATTAACGCCGCCACATTCGCTTGTAGTGGCTATTTTTCACGATGCAATTTACCGATACGTACTCGACTTGTTTAGACGACGAAAAAAAACTCTTCGTGCGATGTAAAAACTTCGTTAATTTTCGCATTACCTTTTTTTTCGTTTATTGAACTCCATCCTCGCTAGATTCAATTTCATTCACATGTGTTAATACACTGAGCGTTGAAGTGTAGTGTAAAACTGGGTGTAAAAAGGAGGAGAAAATATGCATTTAAAATACTCTTTTTTTCACTGGCCAACCTCGTAAAAATAATACATCAAGATTGACGGAATATGCCAACGCTTGTATACAATCTACCGCAAAACCATGTCAAAATTACTAGGTTTAAACGCGAATTGCTTTCCGAGCTGGCAAGGCCATTCTTTACAGGGTGAAACTTTTATGTTATTTTTAAATCTGATATTTTCTTTTAATCTTTTTTTCTTTCTTAATCTTAGCATAAACAAAATAGCTGTTATGTTGCGCTCAAGTGGTCGTATATATTTCCAACTTTTGAGATCAGCAAACTAATATGAGGTAATTATCGAAAAAACCGAGGAAAAATCAAAATTTAATTTTTTTTAAATCTTTTTTTTATTTTCAGTTTTTTTTTTTCATATTTCTTTAATAACATTACAGCCTACTTGATTTCGAAAGGAAGATAGGATGAGAATGGCGTCTTTGAATCATTACGTATCAGACCATTTGTAATGATCTGCCAAATGTTAAATTTCGTGATTCATATTTTTCCCGTCGCGTAGCGTCGGCGGATATTCATGACATTCGTTCCAAATTTGGTGATAGACTCCTCTTGAAAATGGGAGAAAGAATTTTTTTTGTTTTTTGATACACCTCAAAATGGCAAATCACTCAAACGTTGAGAATGGCTGGAGAAGGCGAAAATAGCTCAAATTTGTCTTCTTTGGTTTCATACGAAAGATTAAGTCACGGACACCAAAATACCTAAATTTCAGCTCTCTAAACGCATTTGTAGGGGAGTTGGAGCAAAAAACAGCTTTTTGAGGAAGTTCAAAAGTCAAACTTTGTATGTGTAGTTAGTTGGCGACCAGGAGATTACCTCTTGAATTTGGGTCAACATGGATTCAAAAATGGCAGATTATCAAAATTTGAGTGAAGTTTGAGGAACCACAAATCAATAAAAATACGTATCACAAATTCATTTCCACACATAATGTTAGAGGGAAAAGCAGGGATTATCGACCTCAAAATGTGGTGAGGGTACAACAGAGCCATATCTCCTCTCCAAATCAACCTAGAAAGTCAAACTTTGTATGTGGGGTTAGTTGGTGATCAGAACATGACCTCAGATTCAGGTTCAGGTCTAATTGAGAGGTGCAAGCATCATGCACTTTAGCTATTCATAACCCATTGTGCCCCACCGCTCATCATCACCTAGGTATCAGGAGCCCATACGAGTCTCAGCTGATAATACAAAAACTGCTGTGCGGTTATATGAGTGGAATGGTGTCAATAAGGGTCCCCTTTTGGAGCGCCAACTTATATGTAACCATACAACTTTTACATATTAATAGGATTATATCCTATTTCATTTCCTACCAGCCAGATTCTAAGGTCCCAGATGGAGCACTTGAGGAATCTGATGTAGCAGAACTCACAAACCCTTTAAGGGCTTCTTCTTCAACTTTTAAGTTGATGAGCTGCCACACATACTCGCGGCTAAGGTATGGAAAGTGGTTGAAGAAGAATTTGTTTTAGGAAGGATAGACAACCAAGCAACAGAGTGTGCTTTGGGACCAATGGGATAAATTATGCCCACTGAAGCTGGAATTTTCCAGGGTTACAAAGCCCACTCCCGCAACTACAGTTGCTCTGACACATAACTGCAAGCCGGAGTTCCTGGAGAATTGAATAAGGAATAATTCTGATGCCAGAGCTAGCTAGGGTACCTCAGGTATTCGCTAGATGCGAATCCAGGAGGAGAGAACATGACCTCTTGAATTTGGCGGATTATCAAAATTTGAGTAGAGCTTGAGGAGCCACAAATTTGTAAAACCTCGAATAAATATGAACTCATATGATTATTGGGATCAAAAAAGTATATTATATCCCCAATTCATTTCCATACATGATATTAGAAAGAGAGAAGGAGGGATTATCGATCTCAAAATGTGGTGAGGATACAAGAGAGATTGAAAATTTTTTATTGTGTGGGATGATATGATAAAATGAGCCCGAGTTACTAATTTACTCTGATTTTAGATTCCCAAGCGAATTTGGAGGGGAGTTATAGCAATGAACGGCTTTTGGAGGGGAAACTGCTGAAGGAAATTTCATGAATATGCCATATCTCTTCACCAAATCAACCTAGAAAAGTCAAACTTTGCATGTAGAGTTAGCTGATGACCAGAATATGACCTCCTTAATTAGGGTCAAAATGAATCCAAAATGGTAGATTGTAAAAATTTGAGGATAATTTGAGGAGCCTCAAGTAGCTTTAAATTGAAAAATATGTATTCATATTATCATTATTGCATGACACGAAATACTCAGGTTGTTTTAAATTTAACTTCTTAAGTGTTTTGGATTTTTCAACGATACAAAAAGCTTCTCGATAGAGCTTAGGAGGTCTTTTTTTTAGTGAGGTCTTTTTGATGGAATACCCTAAAAATTGACCACATTTTCTCATTCTATGTAAGAAATGCTGCAACATGGCACCAGAATCGTCTCAATTGGAGCATAAACCTCCCTAGCTAGCTAATGTCAACGTTTTCAATACATGTACACATAAATATGTACATAACTTCACCATGCGCTGGTATTTAATTGTACCCTTTGCCAGAAACTACAGTCTTCTGCATAGAATTATTTGCTACATTCGAGTCCATAAGATGCAGAATCGCTGTTAAGTTATAGATTTAAAAAAAATTCAAGACCACCCTAGCCTTCGTGAATTTATGAGACCTACCTAGCGATGCTTTACAAACATGATTGACTCAGCGTGTAGATTTCACAGTCAATCTGAGAATTTTTGGCGATCATCGGAACGTTTTATTCAATTACTGAGTCTACAAGTCGAGGAAACAATTCTGGTGGGGAGCAAATGACTTTCTGGTACATCTTGTCATTGTTTTCACTTTTCAGTTTAAAAAAACTAGATTACTAAAATTTTGAAAAATTTACCAACAGGTTATTCTCGTTTTTTTGCCATATTTACTTCAAACATGAATTATACAACTTCGAAATTATAAAAGTTGCCTATGTGATTTACTGAAGGCGCATGTTTAAAAATTTAGTTCCTTTATCTATCCACGTGTTCGCAAACTTGTTCTCACTTCAGTTGAAATTTTCATCTCTAGATCATTCAAACCGTGAAAACGCTGCACTCATAATTACAAATACAAAACAATCGATAAAACTCAAAAACCACAAAAGCCACAAAACACCCATAAAAAGTATAAAAAATTTCAAAGGCCGAATAGAAACCGCAGAACATGTAGGTAAACGGCTATCAGAGGCTCGTTTACGGGCATCATTCGAGAGAAAAAGACCAGTCGCACGATAAGGAACGAGAAGAAAACATCGATCGAAACACCCGACCTTTTACAAGCTTCAAAGCGATGCCTTCTCTCGAATTATTATTTCAGCATGATTACACACGGTCGGCGATAGCGGTACAATGGAATACAAAAGCCAGTCTAAAGCCAAAAATCCACGCTACCGCGAATGCATAAAATATATTAAACCAGAACCGAAGCCTGCGAAAGCAATTCACGCCGTTCCGACGGTATTTATAAAATCATCAGCGTCCAAATTCATTCACAGCCCATGCGCGCTTCAAAGGGGTCAGGAGAAACTCGCAGACCAAAAGACATGATAAAGTGTACTTTGCAAACTACACTTATACTACAACCGCGCGCTGTCGAAATTTAGAAAGGTCATTTTGCTAGATATACTTTTAATAAGTAAACGCGACGCAACTAACATTATTAATCATTAAGTTAGACTTGTCGTGGAAGTCCTGCGAAACCACGATGCATTCTGTTTCACGTTCGGCTACTCACAGGGTGCGCATTAAATATTATCACGTTTAAAAATAAATCTCCTTCAACTAATACGCTCCAAGTCGTGACGCGTGCTTTAATCAAAATTTACCTTGTATAGGTGACGCCGCTTCAAGCACGTATTTTATTAATTCGCCGATTACGTCGTATCGCTAAATACGGGCTCGATTTGAAAACATCGGCTGCGTTAAATTTATATACGATCCGAAATGACGAGGATATACGCAGGTGTATAGGTCGGACGTTGGATTTGCGACGACTATTTCGATATCAGGCAACACCGTATACCATGGTGGACAGTAACCATCTTCATTAAATGTAGAATGCCAGAAATTCGCTGGCCCCCGATTTCATCGTATATAAATTTCCGACGCCGCGGTCTGACGTTTATGGAGAAAGTTAAGTCTCCAGTCAGATCATATATCACACTTAGCACCCGACCTAACGTTATTTATAGCTCGAAAAATTTAATAATAAAGACCTGGATATTCATGAAAAGCTATGGTTTTTATCCGCACTTTTCGCCAATCGAACACCTAAATATCTGATGATTGGTTCTAATTGAAATAAATTTACTGCGAATAAACCTTTCCGTTACCCATAGAGCTCCTAAATAACTTTTAACTGCATTTATCATAAACTGTAAGGGAGTTGAGATTCAAAAAAGAAATTATTATTTTCAATTATTTCAAATATGACAAAAAAAGTTCAAATAAAATCTCTCAGAAATTCAGAGGATAACGAAAGATTTAAAATAATTATAAATAAATACTGCAGAGTTAGTTAAGAACCAGTTCCCTAAAATTTTCGTTTTTTCGTTAATGATATATGTATGCGACAAATGAATCCTTAAAAATTATATACCAATTTCTTCAGAACACCTGAGCAACTTTTTGAAAATTTTTCAAAAATTCTTTCGATGCATAAAATGAAATCTCACTCGCCTGACTTCTCCTTCCTAAAATAAGCACATATTTTCATCGACCACTCCGCTAAAAAAAAGAAAAAAGCTACATATAATAATTTGTAACAAAAAATTGCCTTAATGTTTCAAGCAAAAATATAAAAATCCAAATTGTGTCCAGATTTCAAGTTCAAATCACTTGAAATTAACTCCGAAATCAAAATCGCTTTGTAATTAGGCAACAGGAAGAAATCAAGTCTTTTAGAATGACTCTGAGTGAATAATTCCAGGGTTTACAATCGAACAAAATCCACATTCGTGTGCTCAAGATGTTAAATATTCATTGAAGAAAATTTTGGAACCAAAAAATGGTTCTCTTTTTTATGCTCATTTTCATGACATTATTTTTATAAATTTGAAAAATTAGGACAATAAAAGAAAAATATTACTACATCAAAATCCGATGTAATCAAAATACCTGTAATTTTGCGCAACTTTTCCGAATCAAATAGGAGTGAAATTTTTGGTATTTTCTACAGAACTGAAGTGAAAATTGAGAGTGATATTTTGGGATTACACAGGAGTCTCGTGGAGTCAGAGTCAAAAGTTGAAAACGACTCCGGAGTCAGGTTGGAGCCAGAATCAACGTTTCACATAACTTGAATCACTCGATTACTTTACCCCTGAAAATGTATAATTAGATAATTATTTTAACATTCAAATAGTATAAGTTGCCTTGCAAACACCACGAAGGAGTGCCATATATCACGCCTTAGATTGCATAAACACATATCACCTACTTTTTAAACATTCAAGTAGCATAAGTTGTTTTGCGAACATCATAAAGGAGTCGCATATATCATGCCACAAGAATCGCATAACTACATGTGATAGGAATACAACTCACAGATCCCTTCTCCTGAGTAGAAATTGATAACTTCACGAGTGTAATAAAAGCTGCATAATCTCATATTGTAGGCGAACACATTGCTAATTCTTTTTTATGAAAATACTAAATACGTACTTCCTACACCAATGAGTATATCAAGCTTGTTGAAAATTTGTTGATAGACTCTTTGCTAAATTCTGAAAAACTATTTTTTTAGCTGAGTTTCTTTACAAACGATAGTAATTACAGTCTACCTAATTCTTCAAATCTTTACGTTTCAGACTAGTTGTAATCATCTGGCAAATTTGCAACTTTTTGGTGAACTTATATCGTGCATCCGATTGATCCCAAACAGACAAGGCCTCAAATTCCCTTCTAAGGAACAATCAAATAGATAACATGTTGGTTACACTAATTTATACTGTCACAACCAATCACAACGCATTTATAGCTATAGTCTGTCTCAGTTGAGAATGGAACAACAAACCTGGTCTAAACCGTTCAACTTTTTCCTTCGCAGCCGCATGTTTCTACTTTTCGATGTTGTAACACTGAAATGAAAAGGTGCTTTACCACTAAAAGTAACAAGAGGCATACTTTTTTTTACTGAAAATGAAATTGAAATAATAAGAAACATAACAAACAATGCTAAATTATTTGTGACTTAAAATTAGACAATCTGATCTAAAATCAAATTTGAAAAAAAAGATATAAAAAAAGTATGTGTCTTGTTACTTTTAGTGGTAAAGCACCTTTTCATTTCAGTGTTGCAACATCGAAAAGTAGAAACATGCGGCGGCGAAGGTAAAAGTTGAACGGTTTAGACCAGGTTTGTTGTTCCATTCTCAACTGAGACAGACTATAGTGATGTACGTGACATGAAAGTATTTTGAATTATCATAAAAGGGAATTTGATGCGATATACATAAGTATATAAATTCCCCCTCCCCATGCGTAACGCTAGCGGATATTCATGCAATTCACTCAAAATCTGGTAAGAGTCTTTCTTTAAAAATACAAAAAAAATATTTTTTTGTTTATTCGATACACTTAAAAATGGCAGATCAATAGAATTTCAAAGGTGCTATAGAGAGGAAAAATTATTCAAATTTTTTGTTTCTGATTTTATACGAGAGAGTGAGTTACGAACATCCACATGTCAAAATTTCAACATCGTAAGTGCATTTGGATGAGAAATGAAGCAAAAAACGGGTTTTTGAGGAAGTTTTGAGTAATGAAATTTCTTGAATCTTCCATATCTCCTCACCAAATCAGACAGCGATTAGTCTTCTCGCATTTTTGTTAACATTAGTTGATTGATTGTGTTTTTTTCTTGGTTATTTCGCAGATCTCTTGATTTTTTCATATGCAGTTCTAACGTGAAGATCTTTTTGCAAGTCCTCGTTTTCAACGTACCAAAAAGAGTCTGTTATTATCCATAAAATCTTCTCTCGCATACCGTACATTACCATATTGCAACACCGCCTATTTGCATTACT
This sequence comes from Phenacoccus solenopsis, assembly GCA_009761765.1. Lineage (NCBI taxonomy): Eukaryota > Metazoa > Arthropoda > Insecta > Hemiptera > Pseudococcidae > Phenacoccus > Phenacoccus solenopsis. The sequence continues at coordinate 12,517,235 of CM019755.1, read as the reverse complement.
TTCAATAGTATCTTGTATAGCAGTAGTTTGTTTTTCAAAGGAAGTTGTGACTTTTTGCCATTCAGCTAGAACATATTTCTCACTCTCAATGAAAACAACTTCCCTTTCGTCATGAAGTAAATCAAAAAAATCAATTCGATTAAAAAATAAGGCTAGGTATAAATCAATCTCGTACTCTAGTTAGGTATACCAACGAACTGTCACTTGAACCGACAAACATTAAATAAAGTCACTTTCTCGTTAATGAAATTAAATCCACTACTCGACGATTCGGTAAATACCGCAAAATATCAGAGTTGGCTGAACGTTTAATTACAACGTCGACAAAAGTGCCTCCTCGTGTTAATTACGCGGACGAAGGAAAAGAAGGGGTGGAAAAAAATCAAACACCCTATTAATCATCTATTGGCATTGGCAGCTGTCATTTCGTAGCTTAATGAGATACGACTTTTAAGATTTCTAACCGAGAATGGAATTAACGTTAGCCAAATACGACAAGCTCAGGTTTTATGCCACAATTCGATGAGAGGAAAAAAACCGACGCTGCACAACGCTTTTTACGCGTTGCTGCTTTTCAGCCATGGCCAAATCTCGATCGAGCTCGAAAACCCAAAATGTAAATCCTCGTCAAACATAAGGCTTTTGTAGTTTTACTCACGCCGACGCGAAGAAACATAATGAAAATATATTTCGTCATGCAATTCCACGTACAACATTTATACCAGTTCTATCTCGGACACTCCGGCACTGGCGAATTTATCAACCGAACAAATCCGATTTTATGGACAAATTATTCCGTAATAGTTCCATATTCATAATGGCCGTCGTAGATAAACAGATAAACAACCGAAACGCGTACCAAATAGAGACGACTAAATTTAAATTAACGCTCACAAATACGTATGTGATAATGTCTCCACTACGCACCGTTATGTTTAGCCATGACCCCCCCCCCTCGCTAAATCCCTATAATTAATAGTACCCAGCCATTTCCCTTGTATTCGTGTAATTTCCCCTTTCCATTTTGGTCGAGCAGTTTTATATATAATTTGAGGTACGTATTCGGTATTCAAATTCTTCATTCTGATCATGCCAATTTCTGAAATTCAACTTGAGCTTTTCAAAATATTGTTTTACTATACTAAAATGGATAGAATGGGATTCGAATACTCGGACAAATGATGGGTTGTCAAACATTACCTGAGTGATTTTTTAATTATTCTTCATACCTATAATCATGTTTAATTTGTATCAAATTAATTGTCTACTTTCTACACATTATTTTCAAAAAAATATGGAAAAATTGTAAATTTTTTACGCACTATTTCACACTTTTTTCATTCTCTCCCTACTTACTCCTTCCACTAAGACCAATTTTTTTTCAGTAATATTACGTTGCATACTCTACATTGTGGGGTAAATAGCACATTTCTACCTGCTTTGAATACAAAATAAAATTTTGAATTATTTTTGAAAGGTGTTGTTTCAAACTATTAATTTTGGTAATTTTTTCCATTTATCTCGATACATCCCAGTTTTATTCTAATCTGAGTCCCTTCATACCATATGTAGGGTTACTTATATGACACTCAGGTATAAAGGTTTGCATCTCATTTACCTCAACCCCTCATCAGAAAGGGTGGGCAAATCAACATACATAACTGTCATACAAGTAGCCTTATACGGGGTGACAACTTGATTCGAGTACCCGAGTGAAAAAATTAGCTAAAAGGTGAATAAATTAAATATATTTATGCTTATTTTTGACAACGAAAATATAAATTAAAATTTTGCATTTTATTGATAGACACTTTCAAGCATCAAATAAATAGTATTTATGCAATTTATTCTTGTTAATATCATTGCAATACAAAATTTCTTTCTGCGAGGGAAAGATTTTTGCGCTTGGGGAGCTCAAATCAAGTAGTCACCCAGTATGTGATATGAATGGACTCAGATTAAGGTAATGGAAAAAATTACCAAAATTAATCTTTTGAAACAATATCTTTCAAAAATATTTTAATAAGTTGCGTTTTTGTCGTTAAAAAACATTTTATTCGAAAAATGAATAGATTCTCTTTTGTTTAAGACTGAAAATGAAATATGTAATTTTGACATTTGTTCCAGTTAATATGACACTCACAAAAGAAACAAACAGAAACAAAACCCTTTTTTGCGCAATTATACAAGAGTATCTCTCATGGAGGCTGGTACCTTGGTAACTTAGGGTACAATCAGGGAAATTGTATAATTTTCATCCTTGACAATTCTTATACTGAAAAAAGCAATGTTTCCAAGGTCAACGGAACGGTACCAAATTTTAACTCTTTAAGAGTGCTCTCTATCCTTTATCGACAACACTCGGAGTTGGCACATAAGAGATTTTAGTTCAGGGCTTCCATGAGTTCATTTTCCGCACATTACTTTTCAGTCACTTATTAAATTGGAGAAATTCATTTTGTAGACCACTTTTTGATCCTCAAAAAGCATAATAATTAGTCACCCGCATTATCGGAAATTATCAACGATTCTTAAGGGGTATTTCGAGAATAAAAAAATATTTATCGTGAAGATTGCGCGCGCATCATAGCTCGTGGTTTCCACACATACACATAATATTGGAAAATACCGAGTTCCCATATATTGCAGAAATGATATTTTGATTACATTCTATACCCCACGAAAACGATATTGGTGAGATCATTAAGCTACGCTAACATAATGTCCATAATACACTCGTTCCTTGCGAAATGATGATTTTTTTCAATTTCTACCCCATTTTACGGACAATTCGAGGGCGTTATTTGGTTTTATCAAAAAGCGTTAAAGTACACAGGATTCGGATCTTATTGCAAGGCAACAACACGTGCATATGTCACAGCGTTTCATTTCGACCGGCGTAGAAAGGGTGCTGGCGAATGCTCCACAGAAAAGCAACGTATACCGTGATGCTTCCCTCGGGATTCGAGTGTTAGGTGAGAAAATATTAGGTGACAAATTCATTTAGTTGTTCTAAATAACTTCGTTTTGATGAGATAAGCAAACACAATATTCGGTCGGGCTGCGGCAACATTAATGAAAGCCACATGAGAACAATCAGTTTCGCGTTAAAGTTCTGCGATAGAAGTCACGAAGAATGAGACGAGGCTCATGAGGCATCCTTAGGGGATTTCTGAAAAAAAAAGATTAATATTTCCCACGTTGGAATACACGTGCGAAGGTAGAGAAGCTATATCAACGAATCGTAGACTAATTCTAAATGATTTTGGTATATTTTATTCATTTTTATTACTCGATATAAACGTTGACTTTTTGTTTTATTATTTTGAATATTTATGATTTTGAAGACATATTCAATTAATCGATCAACAAAAAAAATGATTCAGCTATTTTAAAAATATAATAGATTTACAATTATGTGTTTTGAAGAATTGGTAAATGCAACATTTCAAAAAAAAATCTTTCAATTTGTCGATTAAAAAAATAAAAACAAAAAAAATATGAATAAAAAAACTCAGCTTTCATCAATTTTCAAAAAAATACCTGATTTATCAGCTTAAAACATGATAGACCATTATCTAAATCTAAAAAAATTGGAATTGTTTCTGCGTAAATGATCAACTTTTTGACTCAAAAAACAAAAACAAAAAATAAATTCATCAGTCTTGACATAGGTAAATTATAGACCACAAAAGAATAATACTTGAGTTCACTAATTTTGACTACTTACATATGATTTTTCGATTCTAAAATAATGACCTATTGATCAATTTTACGATTTCAAAAAAATCAGAAAAATATTTATTTTTTAAACGATTTAATGATCTTGTACTCGAGTTGATATCGATCGAGTCTTATAAATTAATTCAATATTTAATTTTTTGACCAAAAAAGTGAACTCAGAAAAAAAATGAATTTATCGATTCTGAAAGAATAGTTGACTAATGTATTTAAAAAATAATCAACTCTTCAGAAAATCAGGTTATTAAATAGAAAAAATAATAAATAATTCTTAAATTAATTGATTCTGAATACAATTAAGATTCTATTCTTCAATTTCAAAAAAATAATCAAATCATATACGTACATTTTTTTTCAAAATTGAAAAAACTAATCAATTTGATATAAAGATAATATTTTTTTTTAAAATTATTCATTGATGAAAAATAAGTCAATTTCAACTGATAGGCAGACTTTATGATCAAAAAAATAAAAATAAAAATAGTTTCATTAATAGAAATAAATTCAAACTAATCAATTTGATATAATGATAATATATTTTTTTTAAATATTCATTGATAAAAAATAAGTCAATTTTTTACTGATTCTGAAAGACCAATCAAAAAAAAAGGCAGACATCATGATTAAAAAAAAAAAAAAAAAAAAAAACAGTTTCATAAATTCAAACTAATCAGCTTTGAAAACATAATTGATTTTTAAAGTTTTGAAAACATTGAAAGTACATTATTCACTTCAGCAAAAAAGTCGACTTATAATTTTGAAAAAAAAAAAAAAAAAACATTTGACTTATTATCGATTTTGAGAAAATTCTTTGATTTGTCCATTAAAAAAATAATTGATTCATCAGTTTCAACAAAATGATTCATCAATCAAGAAAAGCCAACTATTATGAATTTTTAACGGATAATCGTTCTATTGATTCGAAAAAGTGATTGACTCAGTGGCGTATTTAAGGGGGTTCCAGGGGGTCTGGACCCCCCTTGGCGATTTCAAAAATAGTATTTTTGCCATATACAAATAAGGAACAACGAAAATGTAACATGCAAATAATCAATAGTAATAAAATCGCAAAATTAAAAAATGCGAGTACACAAATATTAATTTTACGCCATCAACTGATTTTGAGCCTACCTAACAGATTTTTATGTTTGGAAATTTTGCTGGACTCCCCCCCCCCTCACCTTGACCATCAGTCTGGATACGCCACTGGATTGACTCACTCATTTTTATAATATCTGATTGATTCATTTATTATAAAAAAATAATTATTGATTTTTCAATTCTAAAAGAAGCACCGATACAGCAGTTTTGATAAAATAACCGAACTGTCGATTTCTAAGAAAAACAAACTATTGACTTGAAGAAAAATTACATATAGATTTATCGATTTGTAATCAATCGGTTAATCGACTTTCAAATACTGTGACGAAACTGCAACTACTTCAGCATCGCTGATAGCATGACTGCACGAATCGCTATCAGATAAGTTACTCTATCAATCCATACGTCCCCAAAAATCTCAAACCAACCCACCATTTAACGAAATCCACTGGGGAGAAAAACAACGCTTCATCATTCCATGCGTATTTTATCGTTTTGTCGAGTCCTTAAATCGTTTTTATTAGATTGGAAGACCACCCATGAAGATTCTTCTGCGAAGGTACACGAAAAGTAGCTCAATCTAGTTAAGAATAATTTCGCGAGTCAGCTTCCACCTCCGTCAAGTCGCCCCATTACAACATTCCCCATTAAGGAACTCCTGTAGCGTAGAACTAGACTTGAGATGGCAAACCAGAACGTAATTATTTCATCAGAAGGAAGCTTAACGTGGCGAAGTACTCGCGTAGCTTTCGAGTAGCACTTCATCTGCGACCTGATATCTTCGTTATAATGTATACCTACCGTGTTCGAGGAGGGAGGAATTAAAGATGGGTTTATGGGGAATTGAAACTCGGGGCTTTCGACCTATGGTTAATACGATGGATTGTAATTTCATAACAGATATCTCGTCGCGTGGTTGGCCGCTGGACCGGGAATTATCTTTCGTCGAACACTGATTCGCTTTAATCCAGCCTTCGAATGTCCATAAGGTGTCGAGTGTCTTCATATGTTTAAATCGCGACGGTAATGTGACGAAGGTGTTTCGTAAATCCACAAGGTATCCTCACAATAAATATATTCACTTAATACTACTTTGAAAGTTCACTTTTCCCGCCAAGTCGCGTTTGCTGGGATTTCGATTGCGTCGTGTTACTGAACTTGGAGAAAAACTTTCGTTCGCTTTATTATATTCGAATTCTCCACTTTTTGGGCGCGCTGTTTGAGAACAAAATAAGGCTGCAGGATAAAGAAAATCCATCTTTCCTCTTTTAAAAATTTATAAAGGTAATATTGCAATAGGAATTACAAGGTACCTACTACCTAATACCTTTTTTATTTTCATTTCAAAATTTTAAATACCTTTGTTTTCGTTGAAACAATCCTCACTACCTTGTGATTCACGAGTTCCTTATACACTTACGTCAACGAATGGTATAGGCAGATGAAATTGGTGAGTTAGTCGCAAACTCAAGTTTTGAAATAAGCCGAAGAGACTTCTTTATGTTAAAAAAATCGAATAGCGAAATGTACCCATATAAACCCCCCTCCCCCCGCAACACAAACATACAAAATATTATCTAAAAATTGCGATTTTGATAGATACTTCCTATTTCAGTTCCTATTCAACAAAATCCTTAAAAATTCGAAAAATTTAAAGAAAATTTATTTTTGAAATAATGAAAAACATGAACAATTACAGGTTTTTCATAAATTATAGATTCATGTCTCCCATCAAAAATTCAGAAAAATACGAACTATACATTGTACAATAAATATTTTGTTCAGGCTGTTCAAGGTATGTGAAGATCTTTGAAAAAAAAAAAAATAGTTTTCGTTTTTAAGTTGAAAACTCAGCTGAAAAAAACTATTGAAAAAATTATTTTCAAGGGGTGGGGGATATGAAAATCGCAATCTTCACCTTTTCAAGGTTTTTTTTTCACCTCAATAATTCTTTTAAATATACGCAATATGCAGATTATGCAAGTACTAAACCTAATATGTAAATTATTTTCATGTTTTGGAAATGCTAAAAACCTATGATTCCTGATAATTCCAAGGAGTGGAGAAAGGAAGAAGCCTGCAAGCCCTAGTTTCCTGAAGAACTTGTGGATCAAAATTTCAAGTTTTATAATTATTAATCATTTCGATTAGTTTCCTTTTTATATTTTTCATCGCATTTTTATGAGAATATGACCAAAAATTATTAACAGTGTCATAAAATTAATTTTGCCAAAGCGCCAATTCTGTCTGTCGTCTGTCTGTTTGTCTGTCTCTCTCTGTCTCTTTCTCACTCTCTCTGTCTCTGGTCCTGCATTACACTACTTCTTAAAAATTATCTTTTCTTTTTTATTCATTTCAAGCCACCAAGGAAAATCTGAAAAAATATTTACTACACAATGTACGTATAGTAGATAGAATTTTTGAGGTGGGAAACAATTCTACAAAATATGAAAAACTTAATTTTTTCCCCTTCCCTCCCAGACAAGATATGTTTTTTAGAGAAGTTTTTCGTATTTTTCAATATTTCTCCTCGCCTGAAAAAATCTAAAAAAAAATTGGGATCTTTGAGGTGGGAAAGGATTTTGCGAAAGGTAAAAACCCAAGATACGTCTGTCCCACTCCATGAAAATATTCTTTTAAGAAAGTTTTCGGTATTGTTAAGGATCTTCTGCCACCTGAATGAAATGCAAAAATATATATTGCACAATGAAAAGTACATATTTTTTAGAATTTTTGAGTTGGGAAAGCATTCTGCAAAATATCAACTTGTACTTTTTTAACCCACCTTCACATAAAAATCAATTTTTTCCATCAGTTTTTCTTACTTTAAATGATTTTCTTCCGCCTAAAAAAATCTGAAAAAATATTCACAGTACAATGTAAGGCACGCATATTTTTCAGAATTTTGGAGGTTGAAAAATTTGTACTTTTTTGTCAATCTCTACCTAAAATTGAATCCTTTCCATAAGTTTTTCGTATTTTAAAAAATTTCTTCCCACCTCGAAAAGTCTAAAAAAAAAATATACTGTATAATGAATAGAACATATATTTTTTTAATTTTTGATGTAAACGATTCTGCAAAATGTAGAAATCTTGCATAATTCTTCTTAGCCCGACCCAAATAAAGTATTTTCCATAGTTTTTTCGCATCTTTAACGGCCTTTTAACACCTATAAAATTCTTAATATATATATATTTGTATACTATGCACGTACAAACATTATGGGGCACAATATACATTTTTTTGATTACTAGAAATGCGTAAAAACATACCACAAAAGCACTACTGAATTTTCGAAAAAGCGAATTCAATGAGAAGAAATGCTCAAAAAAATGTTCATAAACTAATCATAACCCTAACTGAAGTCTATATCCCCCTTGGGTTTTGAAATAATTCGTAAAAACCAAAATATAAATTTTCAACAAAAATCCACACTTTTCGTTATTTAAGGAGAAGGGGGGGAGAGATATCATATTACAAAAATGTTGTCACTCATTTCCTGACTATGAAAACGAATTTCTGATGTGATTTCAAAATACGAGTGACGGCGATTTACCGATCTCACCCCTCTTCTCTCTCTATTCACTAAAAATGATGGTTGTGCCTGTTATGTAACGTACATCGAACGATGCTGCATTCAACGAACCACTAGAAGATAAGCGACAAACTGATATGTGGTTTTTCTTGGTCGTGGCAACGTTGACGAATATTTAATGCCGAAAGGATTTCGCGATTCATTGCTTTCCAAAGCTCTTCGTTTCCTTCACTATCTGCCTCTCTGAACTTAGTCAATTCCACTCTCGTATTTTTCAGCCGGATTCCTTTTTAATTATTCGCCACCTCGACTCCACCTCGTAGGCACCGAACCGCAAAGACATTGTGATGGAAAAATACGAATAAATTTTCGCGACGATGGTTTTTTTTTCATCGTTAAAAAAATAATTCTCCGTCCAATTTTAAAGTTTATTTGTTGATTAGCGGGTCAATTAATTACCGCGACACAAAACACCATCATTCATTCGAAGCACATAATTTGGTAGCCAGCGGCACGGCACGGTATTGGCGATAATTTATTACCGAATAAAAGCTATCGGGTACGAGTCTTTTGTGAAATATACGAATAAAACTATTGTGTGCAGTGCATTGTGCGGATAAGTTCACCTCGCATTTAATAGAATTTAGTACCCTTGTAAAGCGTCCCTAACTAATGAGGCGGGAAATTCTGCTAGTTATACGTATAAGCATTATTGATGGTCATCCTATATAGTCGATTCAACTTTACGATGATAGATTTCGATGGTAAAAAAATCCCATCCATACCGAGCAAGTGCCCTCTCGCCGATAAGTGATATAGCGTTTTCGAGTGACGCCCGTAAACGCCATTTTTTACGATACCGCCACCGCCGGCGCGACGTACAGTATTTATGCTATTTATAACCAGATTTAAATGTTTTCCAAGCTGTCATCTTGGAAACGTTTAAAATACCGCGAATGAGGCGAATTTCTTTCGCGTTTACATTTCCACTGTGAGACGTATTTTTTGACGGGAATATTTTAAATTTTCATCGCGTTTTTAACGCTCGTTACTACGATGGTTTCGCGGTTAGACATTTTCAAAATTTTTCGCAGTTAGAAAATTTCCAGCGTTAAATATGAAAAACTGAACATCCAAGGGCGATTTTATCAATTTCTCATACTTCGACATACATTAAGTTTAGTAAAATAATCTGAATTTTACAAAAATTTCAAATTTACTATAATTTTCAAAATTTTCTGTCCATAGAAACATCTGTATTATCCAAATCATGATTGCTCTAACTTCCCTCCAAATTCACTCGGGAAGTTAAAATCAGAAGAAATTACTGACTTGGGCTCATTCTATCATATCACACCACAATAAAAAATTGTATCTTATACCCTCACCACATTTTGAGGTCGATAAACACTCCTTCTTCCTCCCTAACAACATGTAAGGAGGTGAAAAGACGATATAATATACTTTCTCAATCCCAATACTCATATGACTTCATATTAATTCAATTTTTACAAATGTTATTCACCTCAAGCTCTACTCAAATTTTGATAATCCGCCAATTTACATCAATTTTGACCCAAATTCAAGAGTTCATATTCTGGTCACTAACCAACATTACGTACGAAGTTTGACCTTTCTAGGTCGATTTGGTGAGGAGATATGAAAGATTCAAGAAATTTCATGATTCAAAACTTCCTCAAAACCCCTTTTTTTCTCTTACTCCTCTCCAAGTGCACTTACGAAGTTGAAATCTGGATATATTGGTATCCGTGACTCACACGTTCATATGATATCAAAGTAAAAAAATTTAAACTATTTGACTCTTCTCCAATTCCCCTCAAAATTTGAAGGATGCGCCATTTTGAATTTTATCAAAAAAAAACAAAAACAAAAAAGCATTTATGAAAATATTTATACTATATGTATGACTGTATGTATTTGGAGGTGAAAGGAGGGTACTGAGACCACCATAGAGTCAACGGTGGATTAGTATGTAGAAATAACTCGCTATATATGCGTTTTTCATTCGCATACATAATGTCACAAAGAATGATTGAATCAATTGTAATGGAGCCCCCAAAATTACTAAATTTCAAACACCCCTTACTTCCCATCAAAGAGTCGTAGCAAAAAAATATTCATATGAAATTTTTAGAAAATTTAGTGTGGAACGAAATTGCACTGAGCTATTTTCGCCATAAAATCAAATCCTGAGCAGAAACAACGAAGAAAAGGTGTTTTAATATTCCAACCCTCTTTATGGGCTTTGCACATCATCTAGGAATGAAAACTTTTGGCATACTCCCCCTCATGCTCTGAATAAATTTGCTCAGGATTCTTTTAAATGCTGATATTTTCTTCAAAGGGGGTCCAAAATGCGTCCACCCATAATATGTGATGTGGGATGGAATGTTAACAAAAACTTTTAAAATTCGAATCAACATACCATTTTTCAGGGTTATCTGCAAAAGATATGAGAAAGTACTTTATTTTTATCGTTGTTTTCCCCCTTTAATCATTTTTCTTCCCTTATCCCCGCCACTGTTTTTACAATAATAATATATTAATTAACAAATACCTTGTATCATGGCGTAGACAGAGTATGTTTATCTACGTTTAATGATGAAATAAGGATTTTCTAGGTTGATGATTACCATGTCAGAGAAAATTAGTTTTTAAAACTGTTGTATTTGAGCCTCTCCAGCAAATCATGTATGAGTATTACAAAGTCATACTGAAACGAAACACTGCATACATCTCAAAGCTTACTGCTGAATGGAAAATTTTGCACCAAACTTTTCCCTACTTTTATGTACGTCTTAATCGTTTTTCGATTTTTCGTTATTAGAGAACGAAATCGAAATAAAATGGTTATTAGAGTTCGTTTCTAATTTTTGCATCGAAATAGGTGTAATTAAAATTCACAAAGCACAGTTACCGTAGCAATATCGCGTTCGCCCTGTAGAATCCTCTCAAATGTATAAGCCGAGTGAGTGAAAGAAAGGAGGAGAGAGAGTGAAAGAGGAAAAAAAGGCCACGTTGTTTCCAAATCTATCGCCCATCGTATACAGTAGCACGCCTCGAAAAGCAATTCTGTCCTATTTGTTCGCATTCGAATCGACAAACTCGAGTAAACTGTCGCAGGTCTATGAAGTTCGCTTCAATTAAAACTTGCCCCGGAGCGACCATCGTTCACCGTCTTACATCGATCATAGTGTTACCTACGTAAGAATTTCGAGCTGCAAATTAATAAATAAATGGAGACGAAAAAGTTGAAAAAAAAAGTTGAACCTAACAATGACAGAGTTGGCTTTCTTTTTGCGGCAGAGCTTCTTCAGGGTAGTTGTGAATTTTTCATTGTTATTTCTCCGGTTTACGATGGATCCCTTGGAAGTTATAAATTACGGAAATATTTTCCACTTTTACTTAAACTTTCCGGTGTAGAATCAAAGGCTGGATGTTTACGAGAGAGGTTTTTTCGGGTTTCGTTTCGTATTACTTATTTATACGATGAAGACGTATCAGCTGTCGGATCGAATGCTATCTGTTTCGATAGCATCGCTGTTCTCGTGTTTTACGATAATAAGAGGAAACCGCGAACGAATGCTTATATATGTACTTAGCTTCTTACGAGGACGGATCGAGCGACGCTACGAGTCGTTTAATCTACGTACTATCTCGACTAATACGTTTATTAGCTTTGTAATTAATATCCACTCAGCTAGGATCGTTTTTAATAGCATGGGAATTTCATTAACTTGCGAGAAAAATGTACGTACGACGTATTTGTACTACAGCGATACATTCGCTTGGATAAAACATTGGTTGTGCTATTACTTCGATACAAGTTTCTTTACGTGTGGAAAACTGAACACCTGTTCGGAGTTTTGGTCACCATGTGTCACGTTGATTTTTAAAATCAGGTTATGTCGTTTATTCGTCCCCATTTTCAAAGCTTCACCAATTCACATATTTTCCACTGATTCCATACAATATTCTTCGACATGAACCAAGTGTTATTGACACTAAGAAGTACACAGAAAAATTCGTGAAAAATTCCATGCGACTAGTCACCAAAGAGGGAGTGTTTTGCCCTCCTTTCATTTGTTAATCGTGACCGAAGGAAAAAAAATCACTTAGCTTTCTTCTAAAGTACTATACGGTTCGTATATTGCGAAATTTTAATTCAACTAAAGGTCAGCTTGTATGCGTGTAGGAGGTAAAAATGGTACGTGTTCCACATTCAACGTAAAAATCGTTTTGAAAAAGATTTCTATGTAGGCGTGTAGTACACAGACACACTTAGAATTCTTAAATGTCATAAAAACAGCTCGCATGGTTTGTTTCGAGTTTTCTAGAACGTCTGAAAGGTAGGCCATCCATCAAACAAATATATACTAGTCGGTAATGAGACTGTTTCGGGTGAGTTTTTTAATCGATCAATACACTTAGTATCAAGAATAGAGGTTCATAATACTAATACCTATAATTATAGGGCATACTGATTATCGACATTGTCTTATGTTTCCCAAAATTAACATTTGATTGTACAGCGTACACCCAAATCCACGTTTCTATCAATACCCTCAATTTAAAAATTTACATAAAAATAATATACAAAAAAAAAAATTATTTTATCAATTTAAATATTAAAAAATCATTCCCATAAAAATATATTATTTTAATAAAAAAAAATTATCAAAATTAATTCATTTTTTTTTCGAGTATTCAAAGTCACACCATGTCAGTAATAGTTGCTAAGAACTTCGAGTAAGTAGGTATATGAAAATTTAGAAAATTTTTAAAGCTCTGAAATTGATCTTATCTTCTCTAAGCTTGTTAAGTTTTCCGAATTGATGATTTCTCGCTAAATATTGTGTTTTCTTTTTTTTTTCAACATTTATGAAGAGTTTGAAGATTTATTTGGCGATTTCCTATGATTAATTTTTTTCCCATTTTCTGTATTAACCTTATGGTTTTTTTTTTCAACACAATCAATCCTTAGGATTATAAGCGCGATTTAGACAAATATAATAAAGAATAAAGAAGAAGATTCACCCCATTAGGTGCACCCTCGTTAACCTGAACATTCTAGCACAAGTAGACCTTGAGAGATATTTAAGCTAAATCAAGTACGTGCGTTCTTTTGAGCCGTCTTGTGGTATCGTTGTTGTCGAGTAATACTAACGCCAGGTCATTCCCATGCTCATGCAATCTCAGCTGATACTTCTCGCTTCGCATTTTAATTTCTTCTCCGACGCTGGTGATCTAAGTTTTCAGGGGTACATTTAATTTTATATTTTTTTCAAGCCACTGTTGGTAAGACTGCCAGTCTGTTTTTTGTATTGTGTAAGAAGGGAGCTTTCTGCCTTTTGATCACCGTAGCACTAATCGTACCTATGATAGGTAAGTGGGCGCCTTCGACGTCGTAGTTTTCTTCCACATCGACGTAATTATTAGCCATTCCTCTATAGACAAACAAATCTAATACATTCGGATTTTTTGTCGTATCAGCAGGCCAGTGCGTTGGTTTCCCAGTGGACAAACCATTACAGTTTCGTGAATCGATAGTGGTTTTCAAAATTCTTCCTCGTGGTGAAATCAATCTTGAGCCCCAGTGGTAGCGCTTTGAGTTCCAGTTGCCACCAATGACGAATCGATTTCCCAGAGACTCGAATAAATCGTCGAACATGTTGGCACTAGGTCTTTGTCCAGGAGGACAATATATCGCTGAAACCTTGAGGTTTCCTTTTAATTCACTGGTGGATATTGTGGTTGCTTGGATGGCTGCACTGCTGAGTTTAGATTCCTCGTGATGTTTAATGCTACCTTTGATGAGTATTGCTATACCTCCGTGGGCTGTACCATCGGGGTGTGGCGTGTGGTACATTCGGTATCCTCTCATCTGAAACTTGCTACTGTCTGTAAAGTGAGTTTCGGACACCAGCAGTATATCCAGTTTGTTATGAGTAACTAGCGCTTCGATTTCTTACCTGTGCAGTATCAGACCATTTGCATTCCAAGCCCCGACTCTCAATGAATTCATTGGCATAATTTATTGATAACAGTTGTCAATAGGTTCATCAGAGTGCCCATTTGGTCGATTAATCTATCAATTTTTTCTTCCAGCTTATTTGAAGTTGCGTGTTGTGGTGGGTTGCTACTACTTCCACCTGCTGTATCCGCATAACTGCGTTTGGAACGAGTGCCTGCAATACACGGTGATCTGCAACCAATACTGCGTCCTTGGTTTTCACAGCTGAGTTGAGAGCTATTCTGAGCAAGATTCGGCCTACTTTTATCGTTTTCTTGCACTTTATCCGATTTTATTTGAGGAAAGTGTTCTTATTTAAACTATTATTGTTCACCATGTCGACTTATCTAACAACACGACACAACGCGATTATCTTTCGATACGTACGTATTTTCCATGCACGCTCACGATACGAGAATGATGCGTCCAAGACACACGTCTCTCTTCGACGAGTTATCGAGCGGTACTGCCATGAAAATTTGACATTCACAAATTTTTGGTAAAGCTTCATATTTACACTAAAATTAAACCCTCCACGAATTTTTTTTTCCCAAATTGAAAAAAGAATAATAAAAAAAAAAGGAAGCAGCCATGCCGGATTTCTGGAGCAGAGTTTTAACTGCTATATGTTCAGATTTATAAATAACATTCCTAAGCTCTTCATGTCAACAGGCCATGCCCAATATATTGTTAAAATCAGACATTTTGGATTAATTTTGACCCAAACTGAAGCAGTCACGTTCTAGTCATCAACTAACCCTACACACGAAGTTTGACCTTTCTAGATCAATTTGGTGAAGAGATATGGAAGATTCATGAAATTTCCTGCAGCAATTTCCCCTCTACAAGTCGTTTTTTTGCTCAAATTCCCCTCCAAATACACTTGAGAAGCTGAAATGAAATAAGATTAGTCACATGGACTCATTTTGTCGCATGACAACACAATAAAAATTCTTCGACATTTCTTGCATCCTCACCATATTTTGAAATCAATAACCACTTCTTCTCCCCGGAGGTGAATTGAGGATGAATATAGTATACTTCTTATCGCCAATAATCATATGAATTCATATTATTACTATTTTTACTAATTTGAGGCTCCTCAATCTCTACTCAAATTTTGATCCAAATTCAATAGTTCATATTCTGGTCACCAACTAACCCCACATAATAAGTTTGAGGTTGATTTGGTGAGGAGATATGCAAGATTCAAGAATAAAACATCCTCAATAATAGGTTTTTACTCCAACTCCTCTAAAAATGCACTTAGGAAGTTGAAATTTGGATATGTTGGTATCCGTAATTCATTATTTCATACAAAATCAATATCAAAAAATTTGAGTCACTTGCCCTCTCTCCAGCCTTTTTCAAAATTTGAGCGATCCGCCATTTTGAATTTTTTCGAAAAAACAAAAAAGTGGTTTGGTCGCATTTGTAAGAAGAGTCTCTCACCAAAGTTTGAGTGATTGTTATGCATACCCGCTGGCGCTATCCGTGGTGGGAAATATATTATATACAATTATACATACACCAAAAAGTTAAAACATTTGCAAGATGAATACAAATGGTCTAATACGCAATCGACCACCTTCCTGAATCAGGTAGGCTGAGCAGCTATCCTTTTTATTAAAAACTCAGCTACAAATTATACCTTACAAGCATTCTTATGAAATTCGAAAAAAAATCATATTACAATACATAGCTCAGTACTTAATTCTTTTTGCATTCCACCATAAAATATCAGACCAGCGATGTCCACTTCACTATAGAAAACCTCAGAAGCAAGATTTAAATCTTTATCGATTACATGCTTTGGCGATTTAACGCTGGCAATCATTTATCAAACCATAATTCCTACTCGACTCTTTCCTCCTTACATGCGAACCGACTATTACCTCGGTATTCATGCGAGCTTTTCAATTGATTGTCGTCACGCCTCACGCCTATAAAAACTCAGTAAAACGCAACGTAGAACGCGAAATAATTCTCATTGATTTTATTCGCTTTAAAATTTGATTAGCGAAACGAGCATCGTCACTAATAAGCACGTTCAAGAATTTGTAAAAACCAATATAATTGAGCCTTTTTTTTCGTTCTTGAAACCCCAACAATTAGGGCTAGCACAGCACTCCTTGAAATGAACTTATTATTCGTCCAAACGCATGCATAATAGATCAACGTCAGCGTATACTAGAAACATTATTCTCTGCTCGGTGTACATTGTAAACAAAGTGAAATTTTCAAGGTTATCCTCGTGCGTATACTTTTTACTCTAACGAAAAAAATACTCGAGTAAAAAATATCTAAATAGGAAAAATACCACGAGGGCACGAGCTTGCTAGAAACTCCTGACATCGCGAACACTCGCGACTCACTAATCGTGAATTTACGCTCTGTATCGTTTGGCTGCCATAGGAAAAGCGCCCAGCGCGAAATGCTTAAATCGGAATCGAAAATTGATAAAATAAATCTTATTTTTATATAAATTAAGAATCCGTCGCGTCGCCGCCGCCTCCAATAAAGGAAAAATTTTGGCTCGATTTAAAAGGATATTTTACGGGTAATAAAAACGGTGTTAACTGCGACGCGAAACCCATTAATAAAACCAGCCGAGATGGAGATAGCATCTATTGTTCGACACTTGTACCGGCGTGTGCCGCGAAGCAATGTTGATCTTGGTTTCCAATTGAATTTTTCTGCTATATGATTAAAAGCCAATTCTCTACAGGGAAGTTTATCGCCTTAAAAGCGCTCGTTTAGTCTCTCCGCGCCCCAAACCTCTTACACTTATCGAGTGTTTAACCAAAAAGTGAGAGTTATCACCGAAAATCGCCGACAGCGAGCTTTTACGACTTGAATTCAAACTGTATCGAGTTGACGAGGCTCAAAATGCAGACGACCAACCACGTAAGCCTTGTCGTCGCTAGTTTTTACGCTGCACGGTACATAGCGAAACGATTAAACACAACCCTTCGTCGTTTTCATAATATGTCACGCTATGACGAAGGTCGCGAACTAAATTTTCGGATAATGGAAATTCTGTATTTAATTACGAAGTTTTCGCTGTGAAAAAGCTACTGTGTTCCAGTGCGCAGCCAGAAACTCTAATATTCGGTTGAATTATTGCGCGAATTAACGTTTGTTAAGACGAAAGTTTATACCGAATTACGTGTGCAACGGTTTTTTACACCGGTCTAATTCGCTACTCGTATTACACAGCGACCGCTCGTTTTCCCAGTCGCTTTTGCGAAAGAAATCCCTATTTACGACGTGCGAGTCTTTTCAAAGCGAAGTTCCGCGCTCACATTAGACGACATAAACTTACGACTGGATCGCCCGTCATTTCTTAATACGACGGATTATCCGAGGCACGAGGCAAAAAGCTTCAATAATCTTTTAAGAATACTACCGAGAAGTATTCTGAAATAAAGTGAACTGAAACTAGTGTAAGAAAATCGCTGCTACAGAAGCGCACGGATAGATTATAGGATTCTCAAACAATAAGAATGGAAGAAAGAAAGTGCGAATAAGAGAAAAAAAACACAACGGAAAGAAAGAAAAAAAGGAAAAGAACAAAGAAGAACAAGAAATAAGGAAGAAAGATGAAGTAAAAAGTAAATATATATGAAGAAGAGGGATGAAAGGAAGAAAGGAGTGATGTGACAGGATAAATCAAGAGAGGGGAAATTAGGGAAACTAGGAATGATTTCTTTATTTATTTAATTTTCATCATTCATTTCATCATTCATTCTTTCATTCTTTCATTCTTTCATTCATTCATTCATCATTCATTCCTTCATTCATCGTTCATTCATTCATTCATTCATTCCTTCATTCATTCTTTACTTAATCAATAAATCCCAATGAAGTACTCAAGTAGTTCACAAATTAACAAAAAAGCGAATAAGAAGCAATGAAAAGAATAAAGAGGAATAATAGGTAAGTATGATAGGATAAAGAAAAAAGATATGAACAGGCAGGAATAAGGAAAGAAGGAGAATGGCGAGAAGAGAATAAAAGGAAAAGGAGAAGGAATAACAAATTAGAAGGGAGTGAAGAAGAAGAGAAACGAGTTTGGAGGAACAGAGTTATAAAAGAAATAATAGAGGAAAGGAAGAAGGAAGAAAAAAGGAAGGGAGAAAGGAAGGAAGGAAGGAAGGAAGAGGAAGGAAGGAAGGAAAAGAAAGAAAGGAAGGAAAGAAGAAGAAGGAAGGAAAAGGAAAAAAAAAATGATAGCGCACATGGGCCGATTGCAAATCTAGGTGACAAAATTCCAAAATGTAACTTTTTCACTTTTAAATAAGCGTACCTTATGCTTTTTGAGTCGCTAAACTCGAATTTGATAATAGTTTTTTCCTTCCGTCCCTCAAAAAGCCCCAAAAGCCCAAATTTTTGGAAAATAGGGCTTCAGGGAAATAAATTATTTATGCATATGGAATTATATGTTTTTGAGGTCGCTGAATTCGAATCTGAAATTCTTTTTGTGATGCAACCCCTTGAAAAGCCCCAAAAGACAAAATTTTTGAAATATTGGGCTTTAAAGAAATAAGTCATTCATTCGTGTTGAACTATATGTTTTTGAGGTCGCTGAATTCGAATCTGAAATTTTTTTTGTAATATAGTCCCTCAAAAAGCCCCTAAAGTCTCGAAAACTCCAATTCTCAAAAAACTGAGCTTCAAAAAAAGCACAATGCATTTATATTGTGTAATATATTTTTGAGGTTGCTAAATTTGAATTTGAAATCATTTTTGGAATTCAACTCCTCAAAAAGCCTCAGAACACCAATTTTTGGAAAATAGAGTTTCAAGCGAACAAGTGATTATTGTTTTTTCAATCATATGTATTTATGCTAAAATTATATTGGAAATTTAACTCCTCAGAGCACCAAAAGCTCCAGTTTCGAGAAAATTGGTTATTTAGAAAGTAGAAAAATCCAAAGGGGGTCAAAAACCCTTTATTTAAACAAAAAAAAAAAAAAATCAATAAGTAATTCAACAATTTATGCAAAGAATGTAATTAGAAAAAAAACGGAGATTTTTCGTGTAAAAACACTAAATTTTAACATAAAATCCTAAAAAACCTACTTTCGGCGCAAGTTGGCGCAACTGAAATCAAAACAGGCGTGTAAAGGAGCACTTTGTGCACAATACCACGTCGCCACTTTTAGGTCTGAAGAGGTCTGTGGTTTTGTAGGTAACAAAAATTGTAGAAAAACACCAAAAAAATACGAAAAAAAAAAAATTCTCACATAAATATGATGATTTGTAAAAAAAAATTAACACCGTGAAATGATTCATTATTTAACGTATTTTCATGAAAAAATACCATTACCCCCGAAAAGTGAATTTAAAACCACGAAATCATTAGTCATACATCAGCGTTTTCGTATTAGCGGCATATTTTGAGCAAAGAAGTAGGAGGTTGTGTTACTCATCCCCCTCCCATGACCACTACGGTTGAGTTATGGCTCTTGTGGCTTTTGTTTCTTATAGAGGAGGGATGTACACAACTTTTAAGTGCATTTTCAACCAGAAAGTGGAATGTCACTTTTTGGACTTTTGTCCACCTAGAATCGCAATCGGCCCCACTGTGCGGCGCTCCAATATCTGAAAACGGATGAGCAGGCGACCGGATAATCTTTCATAATATAAGTGACCAAAAAAAAAATTAATAGATACCAATAAATATAAAAAACAAAAGTAAACAAAAAAGGGGGAAAAATAAACAAAAAAAAAGATAATAATGAAGAGCGGCAAAGAGTGAGGGAATCTGCAACAGATTGACATGCGCACAAATTTTCATCAAAAAAACCATCATGGACATTCAACCAAGCAAACAAACAAATCAATCAGTCATCCACGATGGTCATCACATATTCAACAACCATTCTATGAAAACCAAGCATACTAGCATCCTCAAATCCCTGCGGCAAACAGTTATATGAAAAGGCAGTGAAATAGATGGATGGTTGGATGGATGGATGGATGGATGGAAGGAATGAATGAAGGAAGGAAGGAAAGAAGGAAGGAAGGAAGGAAGGAAGGAAAGAAGGAAGGAAGGAAGGAAGGAAAAAAGGAAGGAAGGAAGGAACTAGAGTGGATAGGTAGGATGGACGGAGGTCTGGTGGTAGAGCGAAGAAAGATGGAGAAGGAAAGAAAAAAAAGTACTAAAAGAGAAATGAAATATTAAGAAGGAAGAGTAACGAACATCAAATACCATACAACAAATGAACTTTAATTTCACTTTGCATCAAATTTAAAATTCACAAAATCTATCCAGCAGAGATTATGAAACTTTGATAGTCTGTCCAAGTACCCAAATGAGGTCATCTATAAACAAACTAACACCTGCCTTATTTATCATTCATTAAACCAGAAACATTTTAATGGGTACTTTTCGTAAGTTATAATAGCGAAACGAGAATAAATTAATCAGCTCTACGTATTCGAACGTTATAAGACTCGAACTATCTGAAGCATGTACGACGATCTGTTGGTAGAAAATTATAGCAAAAAGGAGCATGTATATTCGAAACTAATTAGCAGCAATGTACCACAAGTACGACATAGGTGGATAAGAGCTTTAACGCGATTTAATCGTCGAGTTAGTTACGATAGTCGAATACAAGTCGCGTACCTGTCTACGTTTCTTCGGTTAAGATACGTCTGCGTAATTAACACGGCTCGTTAATTTCGTCGAATACGAAAGCGGTCTACGACGAGAAGTGTACCGCAGGAGACATCCGTTTCCCAATTTCCAAAGTATCAAAAACTTCCAGTAGTTTTTAATTTGCGCGCAGATTCTCGGCATCGTTTTGGAAAAAGTTAATTTTTAGGGGAAAAAATTGCAACCGAAGACGCGATCGCGTCGTGTAAATAAGCTCGCCTCGAAAAAGGAAAGACATCATCTTTATTACTTCCTGTACGCAGTTTTCGGCCGTTAAAATCGCGAAAGTTACACTTGTACGAAAACGTCGAAAGCGGTCCCTTAAGTTCTATTTTCGAGCGAGGCGCGAAAATACACGCCCGAAAGAGGAGACGGGTGAGGCGCGAGTGTTATTCTCCTGGCTTACGACGTTCGAGCGTAAGAAGAAAGTTTTGAAATCTCGTATAACGGTTTCGACGATCGCTCCCCCTCCTCGTATCCTTTGGTCTACCTTTACTTAATTCCATCTTAGTTTACCATCCCTCGCTATGAATCCGACATCCGACTTTGCCGCATTAGCCGAGTATTACTTTCGCCGGCTGAATCGTAAAGTTGACATTTGATAAATGGCGCCGAACCTATTCGTTCGCAACGGCTTACACTTTCGTACGATCTGGTCCTAGGTGCGAGATGCTCGTACGTATTTCCGAAGGGTAGTAATTTTTCCTATAAAGCGCCAACAACTGAGAAGAAGAAGAGCAAAAAACCCGGCTTTATTTACTAGCAAGGCCTTTCAGACGTTGTAAATACGTTTCCATTCATAACGCGTATTTTCGTTCGCAATCACATACCACCGCGGTGGGACGAACTGATAACATCAATGGTGGCACAGTGGAGCTGACGAAAGCGGCTGTGAGCTTTGTCTGGGATCGCCTTAAAAATTAAAATTCGGTTAGCCGCGCAAATAAAATACACCTCCGCATTTCTCGTCGCTTTTCACTACAAAAACTTCTCATTGTTGCCACGTTCATTGCGGTTATTTACAATACAGAGTTGGTTTTATAATTAAACAATAGTACCGAGTAAACATAGTTTATGTGGTGAAAAGTTATTTAAAAAATTTAAACATTCTAGACGCTTATTGTTTCCGCTCTCCAACGTCGTCGTCTGCGCTCTGGATTTTATTAAAGCGGCGCGATAGAAATTCAAAAACAACGTCTGAAATATTACCGAATAAATATTTTAAATAGAACAAATATGTTGAGCCGAAAAATACCGCAACGTAGGCACTCGAGAGAAAAAAATCCTCGCAATAAGCCTCCTCCCTGTTGCTTCACCCTCAGCCGCCTTTTTCGAGAGCGCAATTTTAAAATAAGGGGGATCTTCATTATCATTCTGATTAATCTGCACCCGCCAAGATACCATTTTAACATTCTTCCTTCCGTATTTCTATACGAACGTTAATGTACTTTAAACTGTTATATCGTTTCTTTTTAACGACCCAGTACTTCTCTTCCTTCATCTGCAAACGTGTTTTTCACCGCGTCAAAAATCTTGCGGCTAATTTCAATGGGGAAATACGTCTTCGTTTTTGCACGTTTCACATAACATTCGATCGAGAACTATATACGCATTCGTTAATATTTCGTCGCAATAATACACCAACTACGATATTGAAGGAAAATCTTAAAATTCGTCGGTTCTTTTCAACACCACGTACAAACTAAAATTATAATTCAAACTTTCCATATGCCATTAGGCAAATGAGAACGCTGTCTCAACAGATCAATCGATATCCTTATTCCATCTGGTTAAGAAAACTCTTCGTTTTATATAAATCAAAATCTAAACGCCGAAAAACGAAAATAGCATATACATTATTTAGCATTAAAAAGCTTTATATAATATTTCGGTGGCACATAACGCGATGCCTCGTTCTCAGCTCAGATTTAAATACAATTTGAATGCATTTCCATAAAGAACGATTTTTATCGCCTTTTACAGCTCGAAATTTTGCGAAACGTCGGCACGGACGTGCGGAATTTAATGACAATGTTTACGAGTAAGTTCCTCTAATCGGAGAAGGAAGACGAAAAACACGAAATTACTTCAACTATTTTTGATAACAAATCTCCTTACTTTTCTTATAATGCAAAGAAATGAACGTAATCGGATTTAGACAATCATAAGCTAATTAAAATGGCCGAAATTCGATGAAGATAGTAGAAAAGTAACCAAAGTCGAAAACAATCAAAAATAATAAAAACAGACAAAAGGGAACTATAATAGCCAAAAGATGAAGAAAACAGGAAAAGAAGTGAAGAAAGTTCAAACAACCTGAATACAATGAACCCAGCTGAAAAATGATAATATAGTTGAAAAGTAAAGCTAATAGCTGAAAATTAGCAAAAATAGCCAAAAAGTGACAATATCGTAAGTTAAAAATAGGCTAAATAAGATAAAAACTGTTGAAAAATGGCGATAGTATGCAACAGTTTAGGAAAATCATTAAAAAGTACTTATTCTCACGTAAAAAATATATTTCATTCTTGAATTTTATTAGTAACAGAAAGGAATTCACAACAAACAACTCGAAGGTATAATTTTTGTACATATCCTCATCGCGTCAACAAGCATAATAAGAATAATTATACATGCATAGACTAGGATTCAAAATGTGTGAGTCATTCTACTTCCTACCTACCTTCTAGGTTTCCCTATTCTCAAGGGTAATAGTGCAAAGAAATACTGGTTCAATCACCAATGATAGGTGCCTTTTATGACCACGTGATGAAAATAGCGTAAAAAGCAACAAAAGTTAAAAACAGGCCAAATGAAATTAGAATAGTTGAAAAATGACTATAATTGTCGAAAGTTGACAAAAATAGCTAAAAGATGACAAAAATAACTAAAAAGTAATAAAAACAGCAAAGACATTTATGAAAGTAGAAAACATAAAAATTAATTATCATCACTAAAAGACCACAAAGATAGGAAAAGGCCGAAAAACAGCACTGACATACTTATATATTGAACTTTAGGAACACAAAATTTCACCAATGGATTTAATCTTATAGCATTGAATACTTAATAACGGGCAAGTGTTGAAGAAGGGATTAAGTATACTGCGGTTAATAACGATTTAGCAAACGAGTATTGAAAGTAATTCTGAAGGTATAACCATTCGTGCTGTAAACCAGGAGTGCTAAATGTAAACAAACCTTGATATATCAACTGATAAACAAATGATAAAAACTCTTATGATATTTTTGACGACTGAGATAACTGTTTTATTGAGCAAAATAGAAAGGTTTCACATTCCATACTTAAACTCATACATCAGTACTATTTGATACTCGTTTGAAGGGCAAAACGTTAAATCACTATTAGAAAAGTAACAAAAAGGGCAAAAATGTTAAGGTGCGTCCACACGAGGATGATCAGCTTGGGATGAATGTAGTGTGGACGTTTGGATGATCAGCATCGTTGAGCTGAACGAAGCTGATCAGCCTGTCATCCTCTATCGACTTGATGTCGGTCTGTTCAAAGGATGATGAATAGTGTGGACGGGACTGCATCATCCACGTTCCCTCATCCAAATATAATTTTTCGCCATTTCACATACAATTTATTGTTCCATGGAATGAAAATAATTTTAATATCAGAAAGTTACTTTTTTTTGGTCATCTGACCATTTTTCTAAAATTAAAATAATTATTAAAACGCAAAATTTACTAAAGATGATGCTAATTTTTATTTATATATTATTTTTTAAGTGTTTGTGCGAGTAGCAATTTGTGAAGCCTAAAATTATCATTAATGTATATATTTTTTCAGTATGTATTATTAATTTATTGGCAACAAATTTTTTTTTCATAAACTTGACACCTTAAAACACTACAATAATTTTAATTATTTTTAGTAAATTTTTTCATATAAAATATTAATTTCGGATATTGAAGAATTATTTAAAAACTTAATTTATTTTTGATTACAAAATTAATTCCTAATAATTTTATAAATTTTTTTTATTATAAAATGAATTTTTTTTTCGTTATTTTCACCATTTGGGGATAAGGGTAGGGTAGAAAATTACTCATGTTACCCTACTTTTCACCACCACCGATTGTACGTGTCGCGTATCCCTCATAATGACTGACTCTATTTGGAGAATAACGCGCAAAAACACGTAAAAATATAGTATTCAACTTTTTTCTCACATACTTTCCTGTATTGTAATGTACCGATTCCTTCTGTCGATGGCAAAAAGCTGAATAAGTGTGGACGTCAACAGATGATCATCCTAAGCTGATTAGCCTAGGCTGATCATCCAAGCTGAATAAGCTGATCATCCTACGTGTGGACGGACCTTTACAAAAACAGCCAAAATGTGACGAAAAAAGCTTAAACGTAACGAAAACAGCCGAAACTTAACGAAAACAGCCGAAACGTGACGAAAACAGCCGAAATGTGACCAAAATAGCCGAAATCTGACGAAAACAACCGAAATCTGACGAAAATAGCCAAAATGAGACAAAAACAGCCGAAAAGCAACTAAAGTAGCCGAAAATTAGCGAATATAACCGAAAATGGACGAAAAATTACAAAAAGAATCGAAAGATAATTAAAACAGCAGAAGGTTGACGAAAGTCGAAAATAATAAAGCGATGATGAAAACAGCTAAACAAATTCGCCATATTCTGATACATTATTACAAGCTGATCACATGAAAATGTAATTAAACATTAACCGGTACACGAAAATAACTGAATCAGCAAAACACGTATCATTGTTCATTCTAAAAACAATCGACTAAATCTTCGTTAGATAATAATGTGCGTGGGGAAAAGGTACTTAAGCGTAAAACGTGAGCTATTTTATTTTGTGTACGGATTTATTTCACATCTCTAAGCAGTAATGATACGTGTAACGGTTGAAAATTGAAACGTGAACTCGTTCGAGTGGTTTATAGTAGAATTGAATTATCACCCACTCGATACAAAAACGAAATACGTTGATTACATATGTTCAACGTATTCAATAGCAGATAAAAATTTATTTTACGCTGCTACATGTTTCATTGAACAATACGTCAAATGAGGAAAACAATGTCCGAAATAAATGAATGCGTTTGACATGGTTTTCATCTCAACAAGAAGTGGAAATAATTTAAATCACGCCATTATAATAAAAAGATCCCGATGAATCCTCATGCGATAGAGTTGGACGTCGAGGCGCTCCTATTTAACTTGTAAAATGCACTCATCGTTGTAACAAGTCGACGACGCAGCCACCTTGAATACACATCGCACGTATGCAAAGTACATAGTGAAAAACAAATATAATTTTAATCCGCTGGATTTGAAATTTTATACGGTTATTTTGTGAACACAGAACGAGGCGAAGCTGATATTTAAAAAATACCCAGATACACAACACCCTTCACTCGGCTCAGGCTGATGTTTAAACAGTAAATGAAAATCTTTCATGCGTGCAATTATCCGCTGATGTATGGTAGGCGCGTAAACAAGGTCGCCAAACTAGCTATATTGTTTCGTTTAATTTATATGGCGAATAGATAATTTGAAAAATATCCTGCGAACGTGTACCCGTATAAATTATTTGGCGTGTTTGAGCATCATTTTTCCGCGACGCGCCAAGACGTGCTTCGCAGATACCGCAATTTTTCCTCGCCCGCTCTGAAACCATCACGGTACGTAGAAAGGCCTCCGTAATTAATGTCGAGACTCGTACGAGAACCGCTCTCCTCGCCACTCCTATATGTATGCGAAAACGATGAAGCTGAATTGACAATGACTCGTAATACATTATTCGGCTGCAAAAGTTGGCTTTTCGCAATAATGTAATTTGGCGGACCGTTTAAACTTTCGCCCGAGTTTATAAACGTTTAAGACGCAACGCCACTATTCAAATAAGCCAAAGTAACCATAGCGTTCAATTCTATACTGGAAAGTTTAAGGCGAGTTTTAAAACTTGAAAATCTGATCACGTTAGTAGTAATGTTTAATCACATTTAAATAATTTAAACGCGTACTTTTTGATTACCGTTCGCTCTCGCCTTTCCGTCTTCGCTCATCTCCGACAGCATATTCTCGCGTAGAAAAACCACCTTTTTCCGTATTTTCCGCCTACATAATGTGCTACTTTTATAAAAGGCATGGTTTGCGCTTAATTTGGCTCATTTAGCTGGATTAATAATTCTCCTTGTGTTTTAAGGCGTACTCGAAAATAATGAATTGGCGTTTCCAATCTTCGAAGACCGAATTCGACTTTCAACGAATACCGAAATTTTCTCTCTTCCCAGATCATACTTATAAGATGAAAAGGAATTTAAAATTTCTTGATAATTAACTGGAAACATACATTCCTACAAAAAAAATACAATTTGATGAGGCCATCATTTCAATATAACCATTTCCTTTTCTACAAAACATATAATCTTTGAGACTCGTACATTTCCTTCTTATTTTATAATTTTATGAATGAGATTCCTACGCAGAATTTCAGCACTGAAGTAAGCTTAAAAAATGTGAATGAAGAAAGTAAGAAAGACTTAATAACGTGTACATTTCATCGGCTGAGAGCGAAAAGGTTCCTCGTAATGTTTTTTCTCATTTTGAGATATTGCTATCGTTGGAAAAATAATTTTGAGCTCTTTTCTATGCAACTTCGCTTTCCATCGTCAAATGATTATAAACCATTTATAATATTTTTCAAATTTTAGTTACTAGAGACTCCTCAAATTATCATCAAATTTTTACGATCCGCCATTTTAGTTCTATTTTGACCTAAATTTATTAGGTCATATTCTGGTTATCAACTGACCCTAAACTCAGTAGGTCGATTTGGTGAAGAGATATGGAAGATTCAAGAAATTTCATGACTTAAAACTTCTTCAAAAAACTGTTTTTTGCTCCAACTCCCCTCCAAATACACTTGAGAAGCTGTAACTAGTACAAGTTGGTGTCCATGATTTACTTTTTCATATGATATCAAAAACAAAAATTTTGAGTAATTTGCCCTCCTTTCGGCTCCCCTCAAAATTTGAGGGATTCGCCATTTTTAAGAGTATTAAAAAAACAAAAAAGTACCTTATTTGCATTTTCAAGAAGTATCTCTCACCAAAGTTTGAGCGATATCCACTGGCGCTACCGACGGAGCAAAATACACCATAATGATATATAATACCAAAAAGTTAAACATTTGTAAGATCATTACAAATGGTCTGAAACGCAGATTTGAAGACCCCCAGCCTCCCCTTACCTCCCTTTCTAAATCAGATGGGCTATATTAGCTGCCGAAAATGAATATCCCACTCCCTCCCTTGACTTCTACGGGCAAAATCATATCGCGTGTAATAGCCTACAATCACCTTTAAAATTTTGACTGCAAGCGTAAGTTTATATTATTAATTTTATCAGTAGTTATTTTAATACATGAAAGTTATATTAATATAATTATTTTATTTTGATTTTTAATTTTTTTAATAATAAATTTTTTTTTTTTTAATAATTTATCAATAATTTTTTTAATTTATGAATTATTTTTTATTTTTATTTTAAAAGAAACAAATTTTTATTTTAAAATTAAAATCAAAAATGAAAACATCGAACTACATATATCTAAAGTCTACATACACGTTAAACGTGAATTCATCTCGCTAGTGATTTCTACATTTGTTCGGACGCCACGCCGGACATTTCATTGAAATTTTTAGAAATACCCAAACCAGTAGGAACTATATCTTATAATGAATGAGCATTGAGCACTGACAGAAAAGTAGATTTATCTTATCTTCATTTTTTTGTGAGATCTTAGATCAAATCCTTTCAAAACGAATGATTCAAGGCCACTTCCGCTCGATGATCGACGATCTGATCTAATATCATTATTTTAGTGATCTATTAACTTTAGCATGAAAATCAAGATAAAACTGCCTAACTATTAATTGTAGACGAGATTTCATAAACTTCTCCAAAATGTGATTATGCAACTAATCTAACATACAGATGAAAATAGCCTTTCTTTCCTTTTCATTCATTACTCATGGAGTAAATAATTCAAAATGTAGATATGGAGAGGATTTTGAGAATATTAACGAAGTTTTCGAACTAGTCTATTTTCCACCCGCTATCTCCTCTTTTCACACTCGTAATCCGCAACAATTTATATCCTTCTGTTAATGTTTAGTCAACATGGATTACAATCTTGTATTTCTCATAAGAAAAAGTAGCAGAAACTTGCGAGAAAATTTATGATCCGAATGCTATCTCCATCTTTATAGGAGTATAATTTTGGTGAATTTTATTAAATCGAAAATTTGACTTTAAAAAATAGGTAGTTACTCATACTACAATTATTCATGACAAATTGAATTCCATAAAAACACTTTTCAGATCGCTTCGTACATCTGATCTGGAAACAATTTCAACGAAACCTCTTTCGTATATTTCTTTTATGGGGAACTGATTACTCAAATAATCTTTTTATACTCGCCATTCAAAAACGAATCAATCTTTATGCGTTGTCTTTTATTACCTTGTAATACGAGCTATACAACCGTTCGATTTCGCGATGCGTGTAAAAAAATAAAATGAATTTCGCAAGGGTAAATCTATTGAGTGCTTATTGTCTAAGGAAAACGAGCATTGCAAAGGAGGAAAGAAAAGAGAAATCTCGAAAATAAGAAACGTTCACGATATTTCGTCCTTTTATGTATACGTCGAGAAGAGGACGTTCAGTAACCAGAAAAATCTGACGAACAATATGGCCAAATGCGACGTCATTTGTTAAATCCGCAGGAGACCTAGGAAATCAAGGTACACGTAGGGTTAGATTATCGGAAATCACGAATGGCCACTTATCATAGATGTTGCTCTGTACGAGCACGATGGTCTGGACAAATGTACGCGTCACAGGGTGTACCGTAAATGAATCCTCCATTGGTCGAATCTCTATGGGTAGTCGCAACAGATTGTTTCCTTTGGCGAGATTTTTTCATCATCTTTTCGAACTCGAAGAAGTCTCGCAAAAAATATTCCAAGTCGTTATCTCCTACGCCGATTTGAATATTTAATGGGGGCCGTTGAAAGATTTTTAATTGGTTTTATTTAACCGACGAAAGAAAATATAAATGAAATTATCGAGCCCTTTATCGCTGTAATATTACAAATTATTAATTAGCCGGGGAAATTCCCTTCGAGGGAAATCTCGGCGACGATAATTAAAGAATCGCTAATTTCACCCACAATCCTAGCTTTTAACGAATACACAAGCAAACAAAACATTTGGGAAATAGGTTGCGGTAAATAGAAGGCGTATAGGTAAACAGTAAGAAACAATTTCCAGCCAAACGTTCTTCGCATTAGTCATTTGGTAATCATCGATGAAAAACGCGTTTCGCTTTTCCACACTTGTACTTACAGAAACGGAACACTCGACGGGTAGTCCGTTAGAGAAAACTCGCTTATATTCCATCTATATGTTTTATTGCCTGGAACGGTATTTCGATTTTTCAAATTTCACGTTCCACCAGATTTATCCATAACCCTCCCTCTCCGTACGTTTCGTTTAAGCATTGGCAGCGCGCGTTTTTTTCCCCTGTTTCAATCGTATTTTCCTCCCTGCCCTCCGTCGTCGCGTTAAAGTATTCCGAAATGGATTTCCTATACGGATGTCGTAATTCTTTTTCCCATTATCGATACAATTAAATACAGAAAATTCCGCCCATAAATCCGATTTATAATTTACTATAAGAATTTTCTTGTCGTATTTACGTTCTGCCACATATATCACCTGATTTATATATACCGATGTACCTGTGCTATTTTCGCTTCTTCTTCTTCTTCCTCTTTTTATTTTTTTTATTGTACCATTCGATTGATTTTTTTACGTTCTCTCTTCTCTATTATTTTTTTCACGTTACGTGTATATATGGTCGGTACACGTAGGGATACGTAACTTCTTCATTTTCCGTTTTAAAAAATAGTTTTCCCATCTAGCGATATTAATCGCGTAAAGTCGATTTATTCACTTTACCGTTTAGCCGACAGCGAAAAAGCTGACGTTGCGGAAAATGAATCACCTTTCGACGTGATTGAACATAAGATATAGATTTAAATGAAATTATTACGACATCGAGCTTTGGCGCCGAGCGAAAAAAATATTCGCGAAGCGGTACCATCTATCGGAGTACTTTGCGATATGTAAGAAGTACTTTGGATTTAGCATCGCTTCGGTGAGCCCTTCGTCACCCATAAATACGGATATCGTTTTCGTTATTTATCCATTTTACGCATCGTTCACAACACATACCTGAAAACAAAATTTATATCGAATTAGGATAGTAAATCTATCGAGTTGAAGTAATGATACCTACATTTTTTTTTTCGATTTAACATTAAAGCTCGTTGTATTATAAGGCTATCACGCGATTTGTTATACGAAGGAATAATTTTTTTTATTAGCCTGTTAACTCGAGTACACGAAAAAGGACTTCACGATAATGTTGAACAATAACTGATGCGTATGTAGAAGTGATAAAAAGGAATAAAAATACTATTCAAAGTTCAATCAACTTTCTATGAGCTTTAATGGAAAATGTATGAGAACGAATTTCTTACTAATTTCTTCCTACGAATTTTTTCTTGGTGACCCTTCATTCCGTAGATATTCCAAAAAAATTAAAAATCTTTAGCACGCTCAACTTAAAGTGAAGAGATCGACTTCTGAAACAATAAGACGCTTACGCTTCATACTATCTACCTATCTTCCCAATTGGGAGTCGATCCATTATGTTTTATTCGAGTTACCTTTGGGGAAAGAAAATATCGAACTTTCAGAGAACAAAATGAACCAATTATTGGACTCTTCACTTTATGTTCATTTTTCCGGAAAACTATGAGCTTTCGTGAAAATTATATGAGAACTAAAGTTTTAGAACTTGAAATTTGTAATTACCTTGTTTCTATTCATTTCCTCTCTGACGTTTTGCTCTTGACATATTTAAAAACAAAAAAAAAACTAAAAAAGCTTCGAAGTTCAAAAGCTCAACTTTCGGGGAACTTTCATGAAAAATGAATGGAATCAAAGTTGTAGAGAATAAAATTTCCTTCAACTTTGTTTCTACGTATTTTTTCTTTATGGCCTTTCATTCCCGAGATATTTGCAAAAAACCGAAAAAACTTCAAAGTTCCAAAGCTCGATTTTCGCGGAAGGAGCGACTTAAAAAAAAAGTAGGACTCTTAAGAACATAAAAACACCCATTAAATATTGCATCTTGCCATGAATTTTTGCAAATAAGAAACCTCCAAAACATTCGGAAATCTGGTAATTAATTTTTTTGGAGGCTTTGAGGTTCAATTCAAAAACAATCAAATATATCAAAACTGGAATTTTGGTAATTTTTTTTTTACTGGCTGGCGTCTTTAACTATCATGATTATACGCCTGTTCTATGTTTAAATTTCCTTTAGCACTTCGTCTTTTTCAGAAGTTTCAGAATAAAAAAAAGTTTCAAAAGTATGACCGCATGATGGGAAGTTTAATTTTTGATAAAAAGAGAACTGAATTTATTCAGGGTCAGTAGTGAAGTCATTCAATAACTTTTCATGGATCTGCCATCAATTTTGAAAAATTACCTCAAAAGTGTTCCATTCCATCATTTATTCCTCATTTTTCATCAAACTACACAAAAAATCAAAAAGTTAGTTCTCTAGCAGTAAGGGAAGAGAATAGGAAAGAAAGTGAACGATTCATTTGGCTTTTTTGGGATGATTTATAACAAAAACGATGTTTGGCGGGCGAAGGGGTGTAACCTAGCTATAATAAAAATCTAAGTGTTCTTCCTGCTTCTGGTCCACCATTGATTGGCAAACTACGAAATGGAAATTAACGCCTTTTTTGGCATCAACGAGTAAAAACATATTCATACGAAGCGGTGTTCAAACATCGCGAAAGAACTTAATGAAGTGGTAATTTAGCTCAATTTGCAAATTTATTGAAAGGGAGTGGCTATTCGATTGCGCGCAAAAACTAGCGGCGATGGCAACATCATAATATCTCACGCTCGAAGAGTCTGGTACATCCGCAAGGGCCGACGGCGATGAGGCATTTACGGCGTCGAATTATGCAATTTATTGCGCGTGAATTTTTCTGTACCAATTACCATTCGAAATAGGCTGGAATTTTCGAAATTTTCGCCTGCCCCTTTCGAATGAAAATTAATTCGTTTCCAATTACATAGACTTCAAACACCAGAACGTCGATAATTTCGAATACGCCTCGTATATCGCAGTTAACGATAACCGAAATTATGATATCGTTAGTTTTTATCGTTTATCTAACGCAAAAACAAATAACATTATTGACATAACGAATGCGATCACGCTGTATAACGTTGGATAAAAGCTAGTCGCTTTTAAATTTGCGAAATATTGGTTAATTTTCGATTTAATTTCGTGGAAAAAGCGTTAAGCTTCTCTTTGAATGGAAACGATTTTAATTTCGTATCGTTCATGGCTCGGGGTAAAAATACCGCAAATAGCGTTGAATTTCAAGAAACTCTTTTAAGGATTAAATAAAAATTTTAAATTTGTAAAAAAAAAAACCACTGAGTACACATCAAAGAGTAGACGTTCAACATTTAACCCGTACGCGAAACCTCGAAGCAATTCGACGGGCTTAAAAAAAGGCTAGACGACTCAACGGTGGCGTTTATTTTTCATTTTGTAAAGCTTACTCTGTCGACGCACCGATGGCGTCGAATAGCAAAAAATTTAAAAATTTCAGTGGCTTCGCCGTATCCCAATTTAAAACACGCATAAAACAAGATTAAATTATCGATAGTATTTATTTCACCGAAAGTAGATATATTGTCGTTTTTTAAGCCTTTACCAAAGACACTACATACCTTCGCTTTATTTGTTCTGAAGGTAAATACGTTGCAAAAATTTACTTTTGGAATCGGATTACGTTGTGCAAAACAGCAAACCGAATTTATCACCTTGAAGCTTGATGCTTTTGCAGAGGTAAAAAGTCCATTCACACACTCCAAGTAGTTTTATCCGACTCTATAGATAAGAAGTATTTCTGATACCCTTCGACGTTTATTAATAACTCGATACTTCTTATCGTTTTCATGAACATGATTAGAACGCTCGATTTCCGCAATTCTATAATGTATCGAAAGTAAACTATCCAGTATACACGTGTTGCTGAATCACATTAAAACTACGTTTATACAAGTGTGTCAAGTCATACAATGCTAACTCGTAGCGTTGTTTTAGCGTAACTTCAAATCTATTAGGAAGAAAGGATACTACTCCGCCAGCAACTGTCATACACTTTAACGCCCCAAATGAATCTCGGCAACCTTTCTAATACGAGTACAATGTTTCGCAAACTTAACAACGTCGAGTACTTTTCAACAGTTATAACTATCTATAGATGTTGCTGAACATTAATAAAATTCATAATTAAACTCCATAAATGTTCGCGTCTCGATTTTCATCGTCAAATTTAACATACAATATGATACAACTGATATACAAATTTGTTGCAATTTTTATCCATCATCAACATCGTCATAAATTAATTTTATAGGAAAAAGCAAGAAAGTGATTCATCAAAGCAACACACGCTACGTTGCTGTCTAGGAATTGCATACTAAAATGTAAATAGGGGTCGCATAAGCATAAATCTGGGTAAAGGTAGATAATACCTTTTACAGAGATGTTTGCTCATTGCTCGATCTCGGATAGGCAGGGGTTACAAGGCAGTAAAAATGTTCTTACTAATTTAAGAAGCAGGTAGGCAATACATTTTACCTGAGTGTCAACAGATTGCGTTACTTTACCACCGGCTATGTGAACGCTTAAATTTTCAACTGAATTTCAGAAACGGGGATGAAATACATTTCGCGCTAGCGTCAACAAATTGCATACCTTGGCGAAGCTCCGGGATATAATTATATACATAATAATTATGTCCTGTTGGAAAATTTAACTGGTCGAGCCAATATGATGTAGCACACAGTTATACATCATTAGTGTGCGTTTTCCTGGACTCTCGAATAGCTTTGAACTAACAGTGCTGGAATTTCTTGAAATTCTAGCCTTCACTCAATTCTCACATATTGTGAAACAAATTATGAGATTTCTTCAAAACTTTAAGTGTAATTTGTAAAGAAACTGAGTGTGAAAAATAAAAAATTTTAAACTACCAAAAATTTTATAAAATACGAGGGACTTTCTATGGAGTGAAAATTTTATAAATTTCAAAGAGATTTAAAATAAATCACAACATTGGGAACAGATGAAATAACACGTAATTTTCTTTACAAATTTTTTACGAAAACAGACAATTTTGAAAAAGTTGAAAAATTTCTAGAAATGAGAAATTTTGAAAAGCGACAAATGCAATCAACATCATTGAATGTTCTACATAAATTGAAATAGTAATTCTGAACGCATCACATGAAGAAAAAAAAATCGCATTAATGGATCAAAAAAAACAACTCATACCAGACAAAAAATACATTTAAAAATAACAAAAACTTGGACCCATTTTGACACAAATTTAAGAGGTCATACTGTTGTCACCAACTAACCATACACACGAAGTTTGACCTTTCCAGGTCGATTTGGTGAAGGGCACCCAGCTCGACATGCGTGCGCTGTGCTCAGGAGGCCGATAACCCTGAGCACACTCTGTTCAGGTGTCCGGAATGGGCCCCCTTGCGCGATAGGCTGTTGGTATCCCGGGCATTGGATAGGAATGAGTTCAACCCGGAGACACTCGTCCTAATAATGCTGTTGTCGCTGACGTTGTGGAAGGCAGTGTAAGAGTTTGCCAACGACGTTATGCTGCGGAAGGAGGATGCCGAACGGGAGCGCCAATTGCAGTGACGTTGAAGAGCTGCTGCTAACGCAGAAAAAGAGGAGGTTAGCCACGCGAGTGGCACCTAAGTCCAAGGATCCGAACCCCAGAGATCGAGACTGCGTAGTAGTGAGGACTTGTGGGGCAAGCAGGGCGGCCTGTGTCACCCACTGCGGTAGGTTTGTAATATGACATGGGTAACGCATGCCTGATTAGATTGTGAACGACTCTAGCCAGAAAACTAGTTGTGTGTCATGGTCCCAAGTCCCATATGGTGGATCAGTAGCTGTATGGGCGGGACCACGCACGGTGAATCCTGTGGCCGAGGCACCGAACTGATTGCGGACCGCCCCTACCTTACTTCACAGCTTGGAGTAAGGCGGAATGACGCAGACAGAAGTAGGGCACTAAGGTGCGGGCTACCACTACACTTCGAAAAGGTATGGGTTAACAATACATAGTACCCCCGAAGTAGGGAGTAGTGGGTATCATCCCATCGCAAAAACATGCGCATGGTTCAGATAAGGCCGACGATAGCAATTGGCACTAAAACTCACCAGAGGGGAGTATGGTGTGAGAAGGAACGATGAAGCGATGGCCCCAATTCCGATGTGGTGGAACTTAGTCCATTTTGACCCAAATTCAAAAACTCACATTCTAGTCACCAACTAGTCCTACACACGAAGTTTGAACTTTCTAGGTCGATTTGGTGAGGAGATTGTGGGAGATTAATGAAATTTCCTGCAGCAATTTCCCATCCAAATGCGGTTTTTTGCTCTCCCTCCCCTCCAAAATCACTTGGGAAGCTAAAATCAGAATAGCTTAGTCACTTAGGCACATTTTATCATATGATACCGCAATAAAAATGTTTTGACCTTTCGTGTACATTTTAAGGTTGATAACCCCTCTTTCTCCACTCCAATAACATCTGTGAAGTTGAATTTAGGATATAGTATACTTCTCATCCTCAATAATTATATGAGTTCATATTAATTACATTTTTAAATTTGAGGATCCTCAAACTTCACTCAAATTTTGATAATTTTCTATTTTGAATCCATTTTGATCCAAATACAAGTAGTCATATGCTGGTCACCAATTAAACCCACACATAAAGTTTGACCTTTCCAGGTTGATTTGGTGAGGAGATGTGGAAGATTCAAGAAATTTCACATCTCAAAACTCCCTAAAAATGATGTTTTTTGCTCAAACTCCATTCTAGATGCACACACGAAGCTGAAATCTGGATATGATGCTGCCCTTGACTTAATCTTTTACACGAAACCTAAAACGAAAATTTCCTATAATGTGCCCTTCCTCTAGCTCTCCTCAAAATTTGAGTTATTCGTGATTTGGAAATGAATCGATTTTTTTTTCTCAAGCATTCCATGATATGATACAAATATATGTTACAGAAACAGACTCACATTGAATATCTGAATATTAGAATAGTAAGAGAGAAAAGTTAGCTACTACGATCACATTCATTTAAACAAGAGAAAGCACACTCATCAAATAAAAAATTTACTATAACTCCGTCACGTAAAATATAACATTCATATTTTTCTTACCTTTCTCTTGTATTTCTCTTTTCATTCTTAATTAGAAATTTAAAACTAAATATAATTAATTAAGAAAGACCATAATTAAAAGAGCGCTTCTCGCCAATCAAACAAAAAAAACTCTTCCGGAACGATGAAATTCTATGCAAAAGCACGAAAAAAATTTTTTTTAATCTTTCAATTACTTTTATATTTAACGTAATACTGAGATGGATACGAAAAGGGTAAAGCTGTTAGGGTATTATTTGAAGAGTGATGAAGAAAAAAAAATTCGAGTAAGTATACGGAAACGACTTGCACGTGGTACTATTCTTAATTTCTTCCGCCACTGGTCTCTTTTTATTTTCATTACCGGAGGGTCTGATTTATAAGCAAAGTTATCCTTGAAGTTGTTTTATTCACTTTAAAACGAACATATTTTACGTTTTCTTTTACCCTCTGTTCTTGCCTTCTGGACAGCTCGGTAAACGTTTAAAATTTAAAAGAAGAAATCGCTAGATTTCGCAATTCCACTGCCAGCTACATTTAATGAACTTAGTGCGGGTAAAGTTTTCGAATTAATATGAACTCGCGGTATGAAATTATTGGCGTTATAAGCCTTAATTTATATTCGTCGAATTTAATTTCTGCACCGAAAGCGCGCTCGTGCTATCGATTTAATTCAATTATCGATAAGACGGGATATTATTCGGGCTCGCATGTGGGTGAAAAAGTTCATCGGTGGGTTGAAAATATTACAAAATGTTGGAAAAGTTGAGCTTTCTTAGTATACACGTTCGCTTCGGAAATGAAGTTTTAAAAACTTGTTACGACGACGAATAACTACGGCGTAGCATATTCCACCAAATGATAACGAATTGATCCTTTTAATAAAGCTGGTTTAAAAGTTGCTCGCGTATACACAGAATCAGTGAAGGAAAACAATGCTCGCCCAAGCACGATGCGGTAACACCAACCTACACGAACAATTTACTGCGAATTTTATGGAAACATAAGCCGCATAAAAAATTACACCGCTAACACGCCTTACGACTATTACTCCGATCATGTCTCTGTTCGAAAAATGCGTAAGGCAATAAAAAGGCATCGGCTAAAAAACCCGACGAAATAGATAAAAATGAAAAATTCCGTCCAACCTTTCGGTAAAGGTTATAACAATTCGCTACTTTTTCTTTTCGCTTTTCGACCTTACGCAACAGTAGTAAAGAAAGTTAAATTTGACTTCGTTAGTTCGCCCCTTTTTTTCGCTTGTTTTTCCGTGCGCGCACGGCGCGCAAATTCTTGCCAATTTTTCTCTTTCGACTAAATGAACGAACGATAAAAAGGTAAATGAAAATTGGATGGTTTTAACGTTTTGGCAACGTACTAGTGTTTGAATTATTCGCATATACGATGGGGTTAATTTCTTACACAGATGTACCGACTTTTCCCACTACACGTCGTTTATTTTCCCCCGGTGGTCTTGCGGCCGATCGATGGTTCTTGTGTATGCGGTACCACTGTGTAAATCAAACGCTGCAGTGGCGTTTGATTTATGAATGAGATTTGAATCTGGCGTATTATTGGCGCGTTTCATCGATAAAACGCGCCCCTTTAACAATTTTTATGGTACCATTGGACGCCCGCTTCAAGATAAATTTTATGCCAATTGTGAAGCGAAAAAGATAGGATTGATAAAATAAATAAAAAAATATTAAAAAAATGGAATAATTTGCGCAGCACAAAGAATTACTCTGTAGCATGAACGTGGAGTTACGATATTATTAATATTGTAATTTTTTATTTTTTCCAACAGAGGAAATACTTTGATGTATTGAAACATCGATTTTTTTTCATCTGATAGCGAAATAATTCGATTTTACGAATGAAATATGAAACAAGAATCAGCAACACAAACTTTTTTCAAATTTATTCCACGATATTCAACCATTTACGCGAATGTACTTGGATAACTAATGATAAAAAAAATCGTCTAATTTTTCGCATCTCTGTAGCAATGATCCTCAAAATTTTCACGAAGTAATGGTTAACAACTTTGCAATGTTTTCCAATAATATGGGCCTATTCTAAGGAAATTTTGGAACCACCCATATTGATACGGATGCGTATGCTTTCGAAATTTTTCAGCTGAATTAAAAAAAAAACTAAACAATCGCAGCAAACTTAATTTTTTTGGTTTTGTTAAAAAAAAAAATCTAAGAAGTCTATATTACTATTGCAGTTCAAATATTTTCAAGCAAAAAATTGGTATATAATATTATAGTCTTGTTATCTGATTTTTCATATTTCCTATACCATCTTCGCAATCAAAAATTCCTTTTACCAGGGACGGTTTTGGTACCGTAGAAGAAAATTAACTTCGTAAAACAAACTACCAACTTTTCGAGTGTTTTTGCGCGAAAATTTCTAAATCTTGAAAACTATTCTGAATGGAGTTTGGAAACCCAAATTCTAGAATTTTTTCAGGTTCGAAATAGGTTCACATAAAGAAGTACTGGATAAAGTTTGATCAATTTTGATGAAATTTTATTAAAAAAATTCACCATCTGATTTATGCAATTTGATCAAGAAGATGACCAGATATGATTTGATCATGAAAGTTCCCCGAAAGTTGAGCTTTTGAACTTCGAAGCTTTTTCAGTATTTTTTTTTTAGCTGAGTTTTTAACAAAACGATAGCTATTACAGCCTACCTGATTTGGGAAGGGAAGGTCGGGGGAGGGTGGGGTCTTCAAATCTTTGTGTTTCAGACCATTTGTAATCATCTGGCAAATGTCCAACTTTTTGGTATATATATATATTGAGTTACGTATAAAAGTTGGATCCCTCGAAAAACAGTGAAAGTTGGATCCACCTTAAAAAATGGTTGTAAGAGCTATTTGCCTCCAGCAAACAATTAAATGTTATTTTTCCGTTTTATGAGTGAAAAAAACACATTAAATCGATAATTAGAATAGAAGTTATGATAAAAAATTTAATTGGAAGTATATGTGAGAGTTGACTGCATGCTTCTAAAAGGCAGTTATAAGTTGGCTCCATGAGAAAGTGGATACCGTATACGGAGCTGTATATTTAAATATACATTTACAGAGAAAGTCGGCTCCTCTTGCCAGGTATGCCACTGGATAGAGGGCGCCTGGGCGAAACTAATGCACGATTTGTGAAAGTCAGCTCCATATACGGTATTCACTTTCACATGGAGCCAACTTATAACTGCTTTTTTACATAGCGGGAGCTGACTTTCATATGTAACCATAATTATATATATATATTTTTTTTTTCCCCCCACGCGTAGCGCCGGCGAGTATTCATTAAATTCGCTCAAAATTTGGTGAGGAACTCTTCTTGAAAATGCGCAGAAGTGCTTTTTTTGTTTTTTCTATAAATTTCAAAATGGCGGATCACTCAAATTTTGAGGAGGGCTGGAGAAGGGGCAAATAGCTCAAATTTTTCGTTTTTGATTTCATATGAAAGAGTGAGTCACGGATACTAACATATCCAAATTTCAGCTTCTTAAGTGCATATTGAGAGGAGTTAGATCAAAAAACGGCTTTTTGAGGAAGTTTTGAGTCATGAAATTTCTTGAATCTTCCATATCTCCCCACCAAATCAAGTTAAAGAGGTCAAATTTTGTGTGTGAGGTTAGTTGGTGACCACAATATGACCTCTTGAATTTGGATCAAAATGGATTCAAAATGGCGGATTATCAAAATTTTGAGTAGAGCTTGAGGAGCCTCAAGTTGGTAAAAATGTAATTAATATGAATTCATATGGTTATTGGGGATAAGTTGTATACTATACCCCGAATTCACTTCCATACATGATGTTGGAGGGAGGAAGGCGGGGTTATCAACCTAAAATAGTGGTGGGGGTACAGGAAGGGTCGAAAATTTTTTATTGCTGTGTCATATGATAAAATGAGCCCAAGTGACAAACGTATTTTGATTTTAGCTTCCTCAGTGATTTTGGAGGGGAGTTAGAGCAAAAAACGGCTTTTGGAGGGGAAATTGCTGCAGGAAATTTCATGAATCTTCCATATCTCATCACCAAATCGGCCTAGAATGCTCAAACTTTGTGTGTAGGATTAGTTTGTGACCAGAACATAACCACTTAAATTTGAGTCAAAATGGATCCAAAATGGCGGAAGATAATTTGAGGACCCTCAAATAGTTATAATTTGAGAAATATGTGTTCGCATGATTATTTCATGGCAAGAAATACTACATTTGTGCCAAATTGAATTTCTTAAGTGTTTTTGGAAAGAATAGGGTAGGGGTTTTCAGACTTGGTATTGGGTGTGGCCTGTAGTGATGAACGGTTAAGCAAGGTTATTCCTAAATCAAAACAAGCCCCAGTTAAAAACTCAGCTCCAATAATGCGGCATGGCTGCTTACATTTTTTTTTTTTTTTTTTTTTAAATATGTCAAGAACAAAACGTCGGAGAGGAAATGAATAACAACAAGGTCATTACAAATTTCAAGTTCTATAACTTCACTTCTCACATAATTTTCACGAAAGCTCTTAGTTTTCCAGAAAAATGAACTCAAAGTAAAGAGTCCAATAATTGGTTCATTTTGTTTGCTGAAAGTTCGTTGTTTTCATTCTCCGACGATAACTAGAGTAAAATATGATTGATTGACCCCCAATTTTAGGAGATATGTAGACAATATAAGCAAAAGAGTCCTATTGTTTTTGAAGTCGATTCCTCAACTGGAAATTGAGCTTTCAAACTCGAAATTTTTTTAGTTTTTGCAAATATCTCGAGAAAGAAGGATCGTGAAGAAAAAATGTATAGAAACAAAATTTTAGAAAATTTTATTCCTTACAACTTTGGTTTCCATATACTTATTTTCCTTAAAAACTTACAGAAAGTTAAGCTTTTGAACTTTGAATTTCATCTTTATTCCTTTGTTACCACTTCTACACATACATCAGATATTGTTAAAAATTATCATGAAGTAACCAATGGCGCATCTAGAACTTTTTTTTGGATGTACTAAAGCAAGACAGAACGACTAAATTTTTCCGCGAAATTTACGCGTATACGCTTAATAATTGATTTTTGAAATTTCGAAGAATTTTTGGAGGAGGGAGGATGCCTATAGCCCTTTAACCTTACCCTTCATTTCTCCCTTGGCCATACCTATAGTTTTCTTACATTTCGCTCACTACTTCCAAATATTTTTCCCTGATGATAATTTATTAAATTATGAGTTATGCAGATTCTCCAATAAGATAAGAATATTATTGAAACATAATTGAGGAAACAAAACAACAAAAAAAAAACAACAAAACACCCTCCCCCGATCACCCCTTCAGCCTTCATGTCCTTCAAAAATTCGGCTAAAAATAAGCGTTACATAACCGCCGCGAAGATTGCTAAAGATGAACGTATTTACGGCGAATTAAGTATGCAATTTATTTAACTCGTCTAAATCTGGGTTTCATTATATTAACGGCGAAAAAGTTATGCAAATTATTCAACACCACAGAATGATTTTTTATTGCATTCGCCTCTTATTGATTATGTAATCTGTTTATTCCACATATTCATTCAGATACAATTCAGTGTTAACGACTACTGCTTTATGTAATTTGTTAGTCACACAAGAAATTATTAATACTCCACTCTTTGATATTTGAAAATTATATTCCAATATATGCTTTGAATAATCAATAAAATTATAGGCAGAATAAATAAATCCATGAATAAACGGATATTATGAAATTTTGCGACAACATTTGACAAAAAAAAAAAGTATCTACAGCTTGATGCTAGCATTGATCTGTCCCCTAACATACTCCAACGCTCTCTAAATGGAAATATCTTACATTTTTGTCACCTGTATTACGCCGAAGGGGGTAAAACGTACAGAACTCGGGTCATAGAAGGAATGGGAATTAAATTCAGTACATGTGCAAGAATGTATAGGATAACGCAGCGATAAGGACAGCACTTGGCCTAAATTCCCACGATGAAGAATACATCATACCAGTGGAGGATAAGCGAGTAGAAAAAGTTTATGAAATAAAGTTAGGCAATTTGTCATAAAAAAAAAAGGTAACAACTGAAACTATAAAACTGGAAACAAAACTCGAAAAACGATTCATTAAGGTACCACCTTCGATGTACAGAATCACGTATATTTGTAATTTTATATTAATATCAACACGACTTAAGACATCCTTTTCCAGGCTTCTGAATGTCTTACGATTCGAAAACATTTTTTCGTAAGAATAGAAGAAAAAAAACGATACGAGCCTTTGATAACACACCATCTAAGCCACGTTATCTTTAAATGATAATCCGAAGCTTCGAATTTCCTCATAAAGAGGATAACTTGTTGAATGACGAAGCCCGCTATTAGTTCGTACCAACAAATAAACTTCAACATTGCGGATATGGCATTGGGAAACACGGCTAAAATTCCGTTAGATAAATATTTTTCTAACTCGGCCCCGACTCGAGAAGTTATAAATTCTGAAACTTCAACGACGCCGTGATTAAGCGCCTCGGTTACCCGAAATCCCGATTTGATTCGGAACCGATAACAATTGAGATAAATGGTGTTGCTGGAAACACCGGTCCGGAGTTTTTCTTTCTTTTATTTCGTCGTAATTATGAAATTAACCTCTTGCCGAGGCGGCGACGATAAAACATTATTTCATAAGCGGCACCGTTTGCCTCGTTGTTTCGCGCGCCGAGTAATGTCCTCGTAAATTCAGTAAATTGCGAATTCTCGCAGATGTCCATTAATTTTTTCCAACTTGAATCGCCGAGGTATTAGAGCAGTGGTATCTGGTATGTGTTCGCCGTATACTTCTATAACGACGTTACGGTAATTAAAAACTGTAATTACCTTGTTTGTTTGGTAAAAATGGTTTTTAATTGCTTGCGGGGCTATGGATGAGAAAAAAATAAACTAGGTAACCATC
This sequence comes from Phenacoccus solenopsis, assembly GCA_009761765.1. Taxonomy (NCBI): domain Eukaryota; kingdom Metazoa; phylum Arthropoda; class Insecta; order Hemiptera; family Pseudococcidae; genus Phenacoccus; species Phenacoccus solenopsis. The sequence goes on along the minus strand of CM019755.1, from coordinate 12,472,783 downwards.
TAACCGTTTGATGTATGCAATTTGTAATAATCGTTGTACCGAGTCGTTAGCTTAACTGAGGGATTATTTCTGTTTTTATTTGCCCGACGATACTTAAGAGCGTCGCTAAGCGTCGCGAGCTCGTGCTTTTGATTAGTTATGCCCGAAGGACACACGACTTCCTTTGTTTCCGTTCTTTTTTTCGAGAAAATTTTCTCTTTTAATTATGTTTTGGATTAGAGAGAAACGCAGCAGATGATTCGTCAGTAATTTACTGAAAAAACTAAGTTCTGTTTATATTTTGCTCGTCCCAGATATAAAAGGACTTATACATCCGAAATATCTTCCATTACTTTTCATTACATTAATATTAAAAGTGTTTCAAAGACCTCAAAGAAACATCCAAATTCCTGATTGCCCCAAGTACTGAAAACATTAAAACCTCGATGTATACATTTTGCCTGATTTTAATATAGAAGGGATTCCTACTTTCAAGACCACTAACTAGTGACTATAGAAAAATAATAATTCTTGATTTCAGTCCTACATTTATGTTTTTAAATTTCGATAATATTGTTATTCAGTATTCAACATTCATAATCTTAAGTCATATTTATTCTATAATTATTGAAAAAGTACTAGTAAGTAATTACTGATTTTTCTTTTTGGATCATTTCAGCTTTTTACATAATATCTGCCTCGAAGCATCAACTGCATTTTGCACCACATAATAATATAAAAGAGAATCTAAAACTTCGAAATTATATCTACATTTTGACTATTTTTAATATTATAAGCCTTAAGAGATCAAATGATATCAGAGTTTTCCCAACCTCTGGCATTGAAAATATTAAGAGCTCGAGTAATATCAGTCAGAGCAACAAAACCAAAATATTAAACTCCGAAGATGGCAGTGTGCCGAAACGCGTCAGCGAATTTTTTATAATTTTTAATTTTTTAATTTATGGCGTTTTTATTGTAAAAGTAATATTTCATCAATAAAAAATTTTTTATTTTAAAACCAAAACAGTTTTGGTTCCGGTTTTGGTTCTGGTTCTGGTAGTGGTTCTGGTTTTGAGGTCAAGTTTATGATTCCAATTCTAGTTCGATTTCTGCTTTCGAGGTGGCATTTTGGTTCCAGGATCATTTTTGCTTTGGTTCGAGTTCCAATTCTACGTTTTAAATCGTTTTGAGTTTTTTTAAGTTCTGGTTTCAATTCCAGTCCCGGTTTTACAACTCTGATAAAAAGCTAGAAAATTTATTTAGTTGGGGAAAGTCAAAAGTTGCAAAGCCAAAAAAGAAATATTGAAAACCCAAAACCTATCATTTTATTTCGGATTTTGTTCAGTCCATAAATTTGTTCAAATTAAAATACCAATTTCGTGTCTGTTCCATTCATTTTTGTTTTGATTCTGGTTTTCAAATAGTCTGGAGTTTTTCGGGTTCTAGCTCCAAATATGGTCCCAGGTTTGCAGCTCTCATCATGAGATGAAAAGTTCCTTTTATTGCACAATGTGAAAATTGCAAATCCAAAAGAGAAAGATTGAATTTTTACATTACGATTCTGGTTCAGGGTTCGTTTTTGTATGGTTCTGCTTATGTGCTTCAAATAGTCTTCGGTTTTTCTAGGTTCTGGTTCTGCTCTCACTCCCAGTTTTGCAGCCCATATCATATGTTGGAGAGTTCATTTTGTTGGGTAATATGAAAATTGAGAAGCCAAAAAATAAATATTAGGAATCAGAACCATATCATATTGTTCTATGTTTGTTTCAGGTTGCAATTTTTTTTTATTTTATGTTTTTGATTCTAGGCTTGGTTCAAGGTTCATTTTTGTTTTGGTTCTGCTTATGGTTTTTAAATCGTCTTCGGTTTTTCTCGGTTGTAGTTCTGCTACCACTCCCAGCTTTACAGTTCTAATCATATGTTGGAGAGTTGATTGAAATCAAAAAAAATATATATATATACATATATAGTAAGAATCCAGAACCATATCACTTTGTTCTAGATTTGGTGCAGGTTACAATTTTTTCTACTTTATGGTTCTAGTTCTGGGTTTAGTTCCATGTTCATTTTTGTATTGGTCCTAGTTTTTGAATACATATCGGGGTTTTCAGAGTTCTGGTTCCAATTACAGCCTCGCTTTTGTAGCTTTGATATCATTATTTTGCTTATATTGAAGTTGGGATTACTTCTTACCCAACATGAATATGGAAGAGATTTCAAATTCCGGAACAGTGGAAATATGTATATCACCCATTTCGAATACTGAAGACGTTAAACCTCAATTTATGCCCATATTTTGTTTATTTCAAATATTGAATACATTAAAAACTCATGTTATGACAGGTATTTCTTCTTGGCAAGAACATTGAAGAGATAACAAACTATAAACAAAATAATGACAATATATAGTACTGAAAGTCTCTAAAACCTCAATTAATATCTGTATTTTGCCTTTTTCAAGAACTGAAAGCATTAAAGCCTCAAATTTCCAAGTCATGTTCACATTTTACTACTATAGATATTGAAGGGATATCAAAGCCAAATCCATTTTTTATCCAACTCAAACATTGAATCGATCTCGAACCCATATCAATATTTCACCAATTTCGATTCTCGAAGGAATTTCACTCTTTACAGAGCTCATTCATTCAAGAAGCTTAGCTAGTGCCAAACCGTTGGCGAAAATTCCCTTTATTCGACCACACCAATCCGCATCTCCAGATATTTCCTCGCGACCCCTCGCGTCGCGGATTCACGCTAGTAAAATATTTTAAAAAACCACGCAAAGCGAACCCACCGAACACATTATCTCGGCAACGAGCAGAAAAAAAAAGCGCAACCTTACAACGTGACTACATAAAACGATTTCACCAGCATATCGCGGACTAACACGTTATCGCAATACCCATTCAGATTTTAAAATTAAAACAACAAACCGACAAACAAAAAGTTAAAAAGTACGCGATTTCAACGCGTTTTCTAGTTAAATTTTGAATACGTACAATTTACTTTTCACATTAAACCAGATTGCGAAATTATACGCGAAAACAAGAATGGATAACCGAGACAAATTATGTTCACGTTTACGCCCAACAATGTAACCGTATAAAGCGCGATTTTATCGGTGAAATTTAATTAACACCAAGATCGCGAGACCTGGTTATACGTACTTTTCTCCGAACCGGAAAAGGTTTTCCACCGACTCGAACGTAATGAAACGAAAAAATAATAACGGAGGAAGTTAAAAACGTGTTTAGAATCATATTCAAAGATCCTCTTCGAGCACTCTCTCACAGGTCGCCTTGCGAGTCTTAATGCATTACGATATAATTTATCGAAGATTCAAACATCGTGTAGTCGAGTTCACACAACCAGATAAGAAAGTTTCCACGGGGTTTTTTCCACGATACGCGTATCAGACAAAAAGTACGTACAGAAGTTATTTCGACGAAATGTACACGAATTACGATTTGATACGAAATATTTTTCGTCAACTTCAATCCAGTCGAGTACGCTTGACAAGCGAAAGATTGCGCACTTTTGTTTTTGACAACAAATACAATCGAAGCGACAAGCTCTTCGCTAAATTAATATCATGCTGTCGTATACTTCTCAAGGGCACGTTTATCTTATGTGTCGCCCAGCCGTACCGGACGAGAGGCGGTGCTTGAGTGGAAAATACATTATTTACTTATCAAATTCTCGAGTTTTGCGAGAAATTTTACCAGATAACTAGATCAATGCGATGTACTTTTCAAGACAGATCCGCGGTGCCTTTTTTTACGCCCTTTCTGTTTCCTTCGGTGGCTTAAGTTACAATGAAAGTCTCATCCTATACGAGAACACTTGACATTCGAGTCATCCGAAGAGATTGAAATCGACACAAGCATAGTGAAAAGGAAAAGACGAAACGTGCGAGTTTCAATGTTTTCTCAACCTATGATACGAATGAACTATTTCTTCGCATTACAATTAAGCGAGGAGAGAGGTCACAAATTCTGTATTTCACTAAGAAACCCATAGAGGAATTTTAATTTTAAAAAAGGAGATGATTGCGACTAAATATGAAATTATGGTAGTCAAAACCAAAAAAAAAAAAAGAATTGCCTTATTAGGCTCAGCAGAATGATGAAACATCATGGAAAAGGACATACTGTCCAATGGCCAGAAATTCTACGTACAATACCGAATCGCCTAAAGGAGAGGGTAAAAGGAAGGAAGTAAATTAGCGAAAATAATATTTCTAAAATATCTCGAAAAAGGCTTGAAAATTTTCCAAAATGAAAAATGATTTTTAAAAAATTTCAAAATAAATTAATACATGAAATTGAAGTTGGAAATTTAAAAAAAATAAAATAAAAAATATTCTGGTACTGAAAAAAAAAATTGAGAGAGAGCGAAAAAAATGTTGAAACATGAAAGAAATCTCTTCATATAGAAGAAGCGTTCAAAAATAAAAATATAACCTGAAATGAACAAAAGAAAAACTACAAAAAAAAAATTAATAAAAAAAATTTAAAAAGATGTCCAACTGAAAAAATCATTTGAAAAACGATAAAAAATATTCAAAAACAACAAAGAATTACTCAAAAATGAAGGTGTTTCAATACCAAGGGAAAACATAGCAAAGCGAGAAAAATGTGAAATACTCACAAAAACTTTTGAAAAATGAAAAAAAAAAAATCCAAACTTAGAAGTATAAAATATTCTAATGAGGAAAATAAATATTTTGAAGTAAAAAAATGAGGAAAATTTAAAAAGAAAATCCAAAAATGAAAAATGTTACAACATCGGGTAAAAAACGTTCAAAAGTGAGAAGAAAATGAAAAATTGAAAAATTCAATATTAAGAAACACAAAATTGGAAAATTTTACGATACAACAAAACATCCAAAATCGAGAAGAAAGTAAATAAATAATAAATTTACTATATAAATGAAAATATTATTTAGAAATCCAGAAAAATAAAAAACTGTTTGAATTTTTAATGAACCAAAACTAGGAAAAATGTAAAAAATGTAGGAGCTGAAAAAATTGTTTAAGAAATCGTTTAAAGTCTAAATCGAGATCAAAAATTTTTTTAAGTGGATATGCTTGAGCATAAAAAACTTCAAAACTGGAATTTGAACCAAATATGAAGAAATAGCAAAAACAGTACAAAAAATACCCAAAATATTAACAAAAAAAACGTAAGCAGCCATGCCACATAACTGAAGCTGAGTTTTTAACTGGAGCTCGTTCAAATATGGTAATAAGGTTGCTAAACCCTTCATGATTATAGGTTACACCCAATACCAAGTCTGAAAACCGACACCCTGTCTTGTCCAAAACCACCCAAGAAGTTGAATTTAGGACAAATGTAGTGTTTCTTGTCATGCAATAATCATATGAACACATATTTCTCAAATTATAATTACTTGAGGCTCCTCAAATCATCTTCAAACCTTATGAACCGTCATTTCGGATCCATTTTATCATCAATTAACCCTACACAGGAAGTTTGACCTTTCTAGGTAAATTTGGTGACAAGATATGGAAGATTCATGAAATTTCCTGCAGCAATTTCCCCTCCAAAAGCGATTTTTTGCTCTACCTTGCCTCCATTATCACTTGATGAGCTAAAATCAGAACGGTTCTCAAACACTTTCCCGAATTCCTTTTCCCGAATTATTTTATTCCCGAATATCAAATTACCTGATTTTTTAATTCCCAAATTATTTTTCCCAAAACTTCTATCCCGGAAAAGCAAAATCCAAATAATTTAGATTATTTTAATTCATAAATTATTCGTAGTTACAAGTTGATATTATGAGCTATAGCTCTCAAAAACTCTAGTTTATTATCGTTATACTACTTACAATTTTTCGGATTATAGGCAACAGAGCATACAATTTAAACAAAATTTCATATCGACATCATCTAGAATCTTACTTTAGATGAAGTACCGCTCCTCAAATTTCAATAAACAATTTTGAGAACCATTAAACCCTCCTTTCTTCGAACCATTCACACCTCCTACAAACTATACGCTACATAAATTCAGGCGAAAACCCTTAGACGTAACATCTCCTCTGGATATTGTATTGGATGAAGCAAATACGATATAAAAACTCTTCCGGTAATATAATAATACCGCTTTTTTGTTTCGCGGCGGTTGTTTTTCCTCGATATTATCGAATAATTTAATAAACGCTTAGGAAAAATTGCTCGCGTCTGTTTTGCACGTAGGATGGCGCGCTTTATAAAAAGTCTACAGCGGCGTGACGAAAGTACAGAAAATAAAATTGACAACGTTTTTTCCACGAAAGCGTAAAAGAGGAAGAAGAAGAAAAAACCCTAACAAACATGGCTTTTAGGTTCCATTTTCTTTTATTTTTCCTACGACGCCGAAATAATTTCGTTGAGCGGATAAATCAAAATTCATGAACAATAGAGATAAATCGCGCGATCTGTTTTGATAGCAGAGGGGATTTTTTGGAGCTGCGAATTACAAGAAAAACTGGGGCAGTGGCGTACGGAATATAGGCGATAATGCAAATGTAGCTTTTCGAGGGGTAGTTTACGAATATTACGATATTATTAGGGAATCGGGACATAGCCGGGGCATAACGTGTTTGCGAACGGAGGAAAAACTAAGACGTTGTAACGGATTCGGCGAGAAGGTTTTCCTAAAGGGATCCCTTTTTGCATAAGACTACATGACCATTTATCATTCTTACAGACGAAAACACGAAAAGGGATGTGTTACGTTTGGGAGTTGTACGTGACGCCCGAGGAGAAAGCGTACGGAGGAAAGTTGAGCCTTTCGGGAGAAAACGCGGCGAAGACAGTTTCCTCGGCGAAGAAAGGGCTGTTTTATGTAGAATTTCCTTCTTATTCGTCGTCCCGCGCGTCTTCGCCAGATCGTCGAACGCGGCGAGAGGCGAGATAAATTTTACGTAAATAATCGACGAAGTAATAATTTAAAGGTATTAGTCGAAGGCGGGAGGGTATTAAATTAACGCCGAAAAAGGATTTTAGCTTTTCCAATGCGGAACGTTTTCTTCTTCCAGTTTTTTTTTTTTTCATTTTTTATTGTGCAACCAGAGAAAAAAAACACCACCACATAACCCAGTTTCTTAAACTAGCTAACCAAGCTTCGGTGTTTTTCACTCGTCGGATAATATATCTTCGGAAGGGGATTTATTTTTCTCATGTAAATTAGGTCAAGCTTTACCAACAGTAATTTATAATTGGATGTCCGATGTGGAATTAATTGGAGATTTAATTAACAAATGATTTACGTACGACTCGGTCTTAAGGGTTAATGAGCTAAAACAATTTTTCCCCCTTTGAAACTATACATGTACGAAGGTCTTTCAGCGAGTATACTTCCGTACCTTCGGAAAAATCGAATATGCAACCATTCCCCAGCAAAAAAATTTGGTGATAAATAGGAATATTTTTATTTTTCAATTTCTAATCATCATTTATTTTCATACATGACGAGCGCAGGGAAAAATTTAATCAATGTAACACTGTAATACTCAGCTATCAAATTTTGATAATATTCTCCATTCGCTATTTGAAGTTCTTCTTCATTATCAAATTATTTTTGGATAAATTCGACTGAAAAAATGATAATCATGGAGCGAATGGACAAGAGAAACCTGAAGAAATCGTAAGTGACCTAGACTGAGTGAAGCAGGAACTTTCTGAAAAATTCCGTTTTTTTGTCAGTTCATATATTCTTTTCGTTTCTCATTACACGTTGCAAATATTTTAAAGTCTTCTGGTGTTCAACAACTTTTGAATATTGTCATTTTTTACAGAAAGCTTTTAAGAAAAACCATTTATGAGTTCCAAAAAATAGTGATAAGCACCTCAACTTAGATGCTTGAGCTATAAATTTTTTCTGGCTCTTCCTCTCATAGTTTAACTCATAATATCAATTCTCTCATTGTCTCAGAGGTACAATAATGGACCTCACACTCAGCCCCTACGACAATAGGATTTCCATAATATGGCAGCGGTAGCTCCATATAACCATACTCTAGCTCGGTAGGTTAATTAATCTGGAGAAAAATTTAGTGTCATCAGACAATACTTCCCATTATTTCATACCAAATTTATTTGCAATAGTTTTTGGTTGCTAAAAAAATGGGAAAATTACTCACTGAAAGACTAGAGTACATTCATTTATTTTTATTCTCAAAATCTATAATTTTAATTCATTTAAAATTTTTACAATTTTAGATTATTCCCCACAGGAAGCTGTAAAAAAAATGTAAAACATCTATGAAGTTTTTGAGTTTGTTGAAAAGTATATCAACAAATAAAGATGAATATATAAAATTTACGCACCGAGGAAATGTGTTGAATTGAACAGCAAATTGGTAGTGAAGGTTTTCGAGTAAGAAGCTGCGCCTATGAGTGAGCGCAGAGTGGTTAATTTAAAGCAGTGTTGTAGGAACAAACATATGTCTGTTCTTGTTCCTGTTCTCGTTCCTAGAAAGACACAGTCATTTGATTCTGTTCCTGACTCGTTCTTATTCTCAATGTTTCAATTGTTCTCGTTCCGTCCTTCGTTCTTTCAATTCTTTACAATCTTGTTCTCGTTCCGTTCTTAGTTCTTTAAATCCTTTATGGTCTCGTTCTTGTTCGTTCTTCGTTCTATTCTCGTTCTTCAAAATTCAACTTTTTCTTCTTTCTTTTTTTCTTTCTTTCTTTTTTTTTTTTTTGATAACGTGTTTACGGTTTATGTTGTTGTTGAAATTGAAAATTAATTAAAATGAAGTTAATTAATGAAAAAAAAAATGATTTATATGGGTATACGCAGCATTTGTCCGCTTTTAGAAGTTTTTTTCTCTCTTTCCCCTCATGATATCTATTAATTTCATGACAAATCATGAACTTTCAAAAGAACGAAGAACAACCCAAAATTATATCCGTTTTTGTTTTTGTTCTTGTTCCTCAGCATTTTACATTAGTTGGTTCTCGTTTCGTTCTTCGATCTTTCAGTTTGGAAATATTCTGTTCTCGTTCTGTTCTTTGTTCTTCATACCTATCAGTTTTATGTTCTCGTTCTTGGTTCTGTTCCTCAGGAACAATGAAAATTCTCTGTTCTTGTTGTTCTTCGTTCTCGTTCTTAGGTTTGTTCCTACAACCCTGATTTAAAGTCTCGGAATGAGGAGTTGGCCATTTTTTTGGGCATAAGCGACAATAAAATGAGCTTGGGAGTAGTTGAGTTCCAAATGGAGCTAAGTTTGTTTTTGACTGGGATGTTTGCCATTGAGATTGCCATTTTAAGTGGGTTAAGGTTTTGAAGAAAGTTTTCAAGCTTGAGGTGGATAGGATGTTTTGGTTTGGAAAACTGCACTTTATTTGGTTGTGGTGTTTGCTACAGTGTTTCTGGAGATATTACTGTATGATGGAATCAGGGCTATTGTCTCTATGACAACGAATATTGCGGCAGATCTTGACATTAAAAGAGTTTAACAAAATCAAGTATCACTGAGAAAAAACTGCGTTGGCTGCGGAGTTGATGGAGAATTAATAAGGTATCAAAAAAAGGAGAATAATGACAGCGCACAACACTAAGCCACAGACTACTCCACTGAGAGATTTAAACGCGACTATGTAAATTTGGTGGCAATTACGATGCTGCGAAAAGAGTTTGTATGTTGAAAAGGATGATGTGAGATATTGCATGGGTTTCAATAGCTGAGAAAGCTGGAAATCAATATTAAGTTGGAATAGGAGGAAAACAGTGGCTGATCGTACATGCAGGGAGCTTCAAATAAGTTTTGATAGTTCCTGAAAGGTCGAGATAGAGAAGGCGGGCAAGAAGGAGATTGATAACGATATAAAAAGGAGATGAGGATTTGATTTAGGACCTGATATCAGTTTAGCATGTTGAGATTTTGATATATTCGAAAGGGAGTTTATTAGTTCCACAGATGATGGTGAAGATGAGGAAAGTTGGTGATGGCTGCATGGCAGATGGTGTTGAGGAATTGAAGAACGTTTTTATGTATCGAGATATGAGCGGTTTGATTCTAATCAGAGCAACGTATACTTTGCGGCGACTGCCTTCGCTGCCATTGCCATCGCGCTTTTTTTTACAACCTCCTGTCTACGCCGTAATAGGCCTTTATTCTCTTCCACTCTCTAATCCTCGTCCTTTCTCCTAAGTCACGTTCTCTCCGTTTTCTATCTTGCCGCCTATCGCCTCTCGCTAAAAAACCAGTTCGCTAGAGTTTCCCTTCCCTTAGCGCCAGCGTACTTTCCACCCTTAGTTTTAAGTTACGATTAAGATGTTCGACAGTTCCTTACGACAGGAGAAAATAAACGGTTCGAAAGCGTGTCTTGTTTTTACTTTCTCTACACGCTCCACAAACTGGTGACCCCGACGTGATGCTTTTTTAAAAAAAACTTAATGCTCACTCGATCGAAAGCGCGTTCGTGCGATAATCTTTGTAGTCGTGAATTTAATCTTGTGTCCGACCGTGAAAATCCAGTTTTTCGAAAGCCTTTATCGAAAAAAATATCGCCACCCGCGCTCAGTATGTTCGTTCCCTTTAAATTCTCGACCGCGAATCCGAAGCTCTGGTTCGAACAATTGGAAGGTGTCTTCACAATCCAAAAAATCGAAAAAGATGCTGACAAATTTGCCGTCACGAAAGCGAACCTCGACACACACATCCTGCAAGAAGTGGCCGATTTTTTCGAATGCTTGCCTACGGAAAACCTGTACGATAGCTTCAAGACACGGATGATCAAAGAATTCACCGACTCCAGTACGAAACAGTTGCGGAAATTATTAAAAGGTACCACTTTGGGCGATCGTCGGCCTACCCAATTTCTTCGCGAGTTGAAATCCTTGGCAAATGGACAGCTCCGGAGCAACTTCCCGAAACGCTTCGATTAATCCTCGCTGGAACGAATGAACCTGTGGAAAAACTGGCCGAAAAAGGAGACCAAATTTTGGAGTACGCGTCGCCTTCAGCCTCAATTCCGAAACAACAGGTATCCGCAATCCGCCCTCGCACACCAACACCCACACCTGTGCCCATGTCAACTACAGGCCTGGAAACACAGACCCTACAATTCCAAATGCAGACTTTGAGTGAAAACTTCAAAATACTTTCGCAGCAGGTGGCAAACATTAACGAAAAATGTACATCACTGCAGATACAGGTCGAAACGCTCCAAAACTTTAAGAAGATTACACGAATCGGATTTTAGATTATAAGTGCGAAAGGAATGATCTTCAAACGATACCAAGTCTATCTGAACATTAGAATTTAAAATAGTTACAATGAATTTGCGATTTTATTGATTCCCATAAAAACTTTTCTTTGAAAATGACACCGAGATAGGTTTGAATATTGGAAAAATTGATTGAAAAGTTATTTAAGTGAATATAAAGTTGGTGTTGGTCCTCGCAAATTCTACAGAACTGCATGGTAGTGGATTTAAATGGGTACAATTTTTTCAATATTTTCTCCATCCATTGAAATAGGACTAAAAATCTAAAAATAAACCTGAATCAAATGTAATATTATGATATTATGTTTAAAACAACTTTCAATTCAACAATAATTCTAATCATAATCTCAACTTCAAGTAAAATTTTTAATTAAATTCCCTTTCATCGAAGTATAATATGATTATGAATTTAATTAAAAATAAAATCTCAGTATTTTCGCATTCGGAATACTTAATTAACGTAAAACCCTTGAAAAAAGTCCAGTTAAAGTTAGGTGTTAATATTTCATCATTCATTATAAACTAACTTTTGCAAATGAGCAGTAAATAAGATACGACGAAACATTTTTCGATTTGTTTTATATAACTTTCCACGTGTATTTCTCAATTAGAAAAATTGATTAGATTTTAGATATGCTTTTTTAAAACATATAATTAAATATAATAAATATAATTTTAAACAAACAAAGAAATGTTTGCTTTCAAGAGAAAAATTTCCATCTAATATAATAAACTACATATAACGACAAAATCAATGTAAATATATTATTCAAGTTGTGGTACGTGTAGATTTAAATAGTCCTATAAGGTTAATCAACGATAAACCTTGAGATGTAAATTCATTTCTCCCACGTTCCCTTTTCTTTCTCTGGCAAATCTCCGAGAAGGTTTGTAAATTCGGTAAAGCATATTTCCCTCGTCCACGCCGACATTCTCTAACGATTGTAAGCCGGTGCCAAAATATGTGTTTTAGATACCACTGAGTGGTTGAATAAATATATCTTCTGATGCAGCCGCATTCACGGTGAATAGCGTTCGAGAAACGTGTAATTCAATGCTTTCAAAAGCAGATTGAAGTAGAGGTCGTTGTACTGTTGTCGCATTTCTCCTTTTAAGTGGATAGATTACATTTACAGAAAAAATCTTACATTAGCTTTATTTTTGCAGCAGCATTTTTTTGCCCCAAAAAATTATTTTTTTATGTGTGAAAGCTTTCGACGAATTCAACGAACGAAGCACTCGTGGGTAAGTAACGAGAATAAAAGAAAATCGTTTTTATTTTGAGCACTTTTTTTAACGTAATTTTTCATGTTTTTTTCGACGATTCTTTTCGCCGGGTAACTTCGTAACCCGCATTTACTTTTTTGTTTTCAGTCGCCGATGTAACGAGTCGAGACGGAGTTCTGAATTGGATTGTTACACGAATGATGTGTGCGATTTATTAGAGCGTTATTTTACGTAGTTTTCACTTCTCATAGACTCCTTGGACTCGTCAATGCATTTCACGAAATGAATCGAATTGTTTCAAGCACGAATACGATTAACTGGTATACCCATTAAGGTATTCTGTATTAATTGGAAATCAATTTCAACTTTTTTCCCATCATTAATACGAATGAAATTTAGAATAGAAGGCCGCAGAGGGGGTAGAGTGCTATGATACAAAGAGATTTTTAGTTGATTTTATAACTTAAAAACGAAAGCTATTACAGTCCACCTGATTTGGAAAGGGGAATCTGTGGAGGGTAGGGTTTGTGTTTCAGACCATTTTTAATCATCTGGAAAATGTACAACTTTTTAGTACATTAATATATTATTTTCCGTATGCGAAGCGGAAGCGGTTATTGATGAAAATTGCTTAAAAATAGGACAATTTTCTTTTTTTTTTAATGTGAAAAAGATACTTTTTTGTTTTTACGATACAATTCAAAAATTCGCATCACTCAAATTTTGAGGGAAGCTGGAGAAAAGGCAAATAACTCAAAATATTCATTCTTGATTTCATATGAGAAAGTAAGTCACGGTCACCAACATCTTCAAATTTCAGTTTTCTAAGCGCATTTGGAAGAAAGTTGGAGCAAAAATAGCTTTTTGAGGAAGTTTCAAGACACAAAATTTCTTGATCTTCCATATCTCCTCACCAAATCAAACAAGAAAAATCAAAATTAGGATATGGGGTTAATGTGAGGCCAGAGTATGACCCCTTGAATTTGGATCAAAATGAATAAAAAATAACGCATTATCAAAATTTGAGTAGAGCTTGGGGAGCTTCAAATTAGTGAAAATATGAAATCATATGATTATTGTCCATGAGAAGTTGACTATATTCTCAATACATGATGTCGGCGGGGAGAAGGAGGGTTTATCGATCTGAAAATGTGATGTGGGTACATGAGAGGTCGAAAATTTTAAATTGTGGTGTCATATGATAAAATAATCTCAAGTGATTCACCTATTATAATTTCAGTTTCCCAAGTGAATTTAGAAGGGAGTCAGAGCAAAAAACAACTTTTGGAGGGGAAATTGCAGTAGAAAATTTTATGAATCCTCCAATGTCCTCACCATATCGACCCAGAAAGATCAAACTTCGTATGTGGGGTTAGTTAATCACAAAATATGACCTCTTGAATTTAGGTCAAAATATATTCAAAATGACGGTAAATCAAAATTTGAGTGAAATGTAATTTATTGCAAGTTATATGATAACTGTTGATAAAAAGTATAATATATTGCAAATTCATTTGAACACATGATGTTGGAGGGGAAAAGGAGGGATTATCGACCTTAAAATGTGGTGAGGGTACAAGAGAGGTCGATTTTTTTTTTATTATGGTGTCATATGATAAAATGAACCCACGCCCAGGCTACTAGTTTGTTCTGATTTCAGCTTCCCAAGTGAATTTGGAGGGGAGTTTGACAAAAAAACTGCTTATGAAGGGGAAATTGCTGCAAACAATTTCAGGAATCTTCCATATATTCTCATCAAAACGACCTAGAAAAGTCAAACTTAATATGTGGGGTTAGTTGATGAACAAAATATGACCTTTTAATTTGGATCAAAATGGATTCAAAATGGTGATTTGTAACAATTTGAGGAGCCTCAAATTGGCAACTGACAGTCCCAGTAGAGGGCGCTGTTACTGATAACGAAAAGGTGATGGTTTTGAAATAAACATTGATGATATTATGTGATTTTCAATTAATCGTATCAAATTTCCTTTCAATGTGATCTTCAAAAGTTCAAAGTTTGATTGTTCAAACATCATTTCTTGATTTTTATCAATGAAAAGAGAAGATGCCATTTGTTATCAGTTATAACTTGAGTGCTTAAGAAGGTAAAATTATATTTACATTTTCATTAAAATTTAAAACTACTCCATACTGGAATTTTTTTTTCTCTCATAAAATAGAATGTTGAAATTATTGAAAGAAAAAAAATAGCCGTCTACGTTAATTGTACGATTTTTAATGAATTTTTGAAATTCATTAATTCTCCATAAGAGTACATACATTTTGAATTAACCATCACCTTTTCGTTAATTCGTACAGTGGCCACCAGATGGCGACTTCTTTGATGTCAGTTGCCAATAATTATAGTTTGAGACGTACATGTTCATGTGATAATTTCATCACGAGAAATTCAATATTTGTCCTAAATTTAACTTAGAGGTTTTTAGATGAGATAGAGTATGGTTATCAAACATGGTATTGAATGTGGCCTGTAGACATGAAGGGGTAAACAATGTTATTTGCAAAACCGAACAAGCCTCAATTAAAAACTCAACTCCAGTAATTAGACATAACCGCTTACGTTCTTTTAACATTTCTAAATCAATGTTTTTTTTAAAGCAATTTGACAACTTTTCGAATCAATGGGTGATATGTTTTTTCAACTGACTATTGATCTGTTCTGATATCCAATCTCATATTGCGTTAAAATCCCTGAGCTACTCAACTTATTCATGTATTTATAGAAGAAGTTTTTTTAAATACCTTCAAAATTCAACTACGCAATTTATCGTACAGAAGATTTTTCATGAGTCATTTAAAGATAATAAAAATGTACGAATAGTCGCATATTCATAATTTTGTAGCGAATCCGTTCTCGTAATGCGTAAAAATCACTGATCTAAGTAATTTTCGCGAAGAAATAAGCATACTTGGACTGCCAGAATAATAGTGCTTAGGATATATCACAAAAATCCCTTCAAAATAAGAAAACGCAACTATTCATACAAAGGAGTGAAAAAAGCTGCATACGCCTCATTTGAAGGCTTAATAGACCAAAACTGTTGACCGCGCATATTTAATTGAATTTTATCACCGATTCGAAAAAACAAAAAAGTTTGAATTAACTACACGAGCTATTTTGCTGAGATACATTCCATCTAAATCCACGAGATATGAAAGAAACTCGATCGTTTTACAATCAAATATAAAATCGAACCTCTCAACTACACACGAAAAGCTGCATATGTAGCATTTGGAAAACGAGAAATATTGAACAAACGTACATTACGTTGGCTGCGCGCTCGTAAATGCATCGCTAGCGTGGAAATTCTATTAAAAAGCCATTTCGCCAAAAATAAACGACCAACGTTTCGTATAAACTTTTCACCTAAGTACGCGCCAGCCGGTAAAAAATCGTCGAATATTTTGAATAAAACGCGATAAAATAACGAAAATTGCGTCGAATATGTTCAAAAAGCAACTACGAAAAAACGAACTATCTTTATTTCTCTGGCAATATATTACGTCGCGTAAACGTTACCCGAAATAACGAAACGACGTCGAAGGGTGAAGCGAGAAAAAAAAACTTTAATCGAATAAAAGTCCTAAAAATAAATGAGGCGACGAAGTAAGAAGTTAGAAATGAGGTCGAAGAAGGAAATTGAAAATAATAATAAAAGCCTCGACTGCGGTAATAAATGAAAAACTAATAACAACGTTAGGTAAAATAAATTCAAGCTTAAATCGACGAATAATGAAATTAAACCCTAAACATTTCGACGCTATTGGCTCTTCGACTATGACTATAAGAACCGATTGAAAAAAGCGAAATTATCGAATACCCGAGCATCGGGAATGGATGAAGAGAAATTTTTTTCATTTCCTCGATATAACTAAAAACTCGATATTCTGAAGCTCCATCTTCGGTATTTACGTCGTAACGCCAGCGCCACTTTCGTCTCGGGCGTTTATTTTCAAAGAATTAAAACTTTTCAACTTATAGTTCGGCTATGAAGCGAGCTATATGGCGAAGTAATTAAGAAGTAATTCGCAACTTTTCATATTTTAAACTAGCCCATGAATAACGTTAAGGTTCCCTTAATTAGACGCACTATATATGTTGGAAAACTCGCCTGGGCATGGAATTTCAAAATAAACGCCGACCAGCCTATTACAAATGTATCGAGCTGTTCTACGGTTAAATTAAACCGTGATTCGAGTTTTATTTACATTTACTAGCGGATTGGGAAATTATTGGCGATACGCCAAACGGTCCTTAGGGTGTGTGAAAAGATCGTGAACCGAAGCGAACCACTTCGCGTTGCGAGTGTAAACGTAAATTGGCTAAATATTCGAATTTTTCTTACTTCAATCCCGACGAGCTACAAGAAAAATAGGTACATTATCATACCTCGTTACACAGTACAAATGAGGACACTCACTTCAAAAAACAGAAAACTAAATCAACCGCTGAACTCATACTCGACGCGAACTTTTTACTCAATCGAGCTCTGAAATTACTGCGACGAGAATTCCAATCTCAACGGTTCGAATTTCATTACGAAGAAATTCGTAATACCGATGATTTTTCATAACGTTTTCCTTCCTCGCTACGTCCACACGAGAGACGTAACTTTACACGCCAAATTACTGTTTTACTATCTAATAAATTTTAATCTACGAGAATTTAAATTCCGCTATAAAAATATATCATATCAAACTCGCGATATTAAAACTTCGAAGCGTAAAAAAAACAACGATGTAGCTTGATTTACCCCATAATGAAATACTTTTTCACTTATTTCGTTGATAAACTGGTTGGGATTTTTCACGAAGCTCGTATGAAAATTATCTCTCCCGTTGGAATTTACGTGGGGGCAAAAAAAAAACTTTTTTAAGTACGAAAATTAAAATTTAAAAGAACTAGCAAGTTTTTATGGCCAAAGTTATTGTTACTCGGATCCGTTTGAGGGTCATTTTCGACTAAAGTTGACGAAACGAAGATCGGAGGAGGTATTTGAAATTCGTGGGCTTTTCGTAACCTTCGGAGTAATCTGAGGGAGCGTAAATCAACGCATTAGGAGATATTAAAATAACCTCGGTGACCTTGAACTCGGCTTATTTCGGGTGATATTTTCGAATATAGAGGCAAGCTGTCTCAACGGTGAAACATGGAATACAATCTTTTCATTAGACTAAATAAGCTCGTGGCTCGAAAAAGATTTTCCAGCGAACATATAAATTCGTAGAAAAATAATAAATGTAAAAATAAGCGATTGCGAGATTATACTTATAGAGGTGTACTTTTTTTAGCTGAGTTTTTAATAAAAACGATAGCTATTACAGCCTACCTGATTTTTGAAAGGGAAGGTCGGGGGAGGGTGGGGTCTTCAAATCTTTGCGTTTCAGACCATTTGTAATCATCTGGGAAATGTCCAACTTTTTGGTATATATATATATTTTTCCCCCCACGCGTAACGCCGGCGAGTATTCATAAAATTCGCTCAAAATTTGGTGAGGAACTCTTCTTGAAAATGCGCAGAAGTGCTTTTTTTGTTTTCTCGAAAAATTTCAAAATAGCGGATCACTTAAATTTTGAGGGGGGCTGGAGAAAGGGCAAAGAGCTCAAATATTTTGTTTTTGATTTCATATGAAAGAGTGAGTCACGGATACTAACATATCCAAATTTCAGCTTCTTAAGTGCATATTGAGAGGAGTTAGATCAAAAAACGGCTTTTTGAGGAAGTTTTGAGTCATGAAATTTCTTGAATCTTCCATATCTCCCCACCAAATCAAGTTAAAGAGGTCAAATTTTGTGTGTGAGGTTAGTTGGTGACCACAATATGACCTCTTGAATTTGGATCAAAATGGATTCAAAATGGCGGATTATCAAAATTTTGAGTAGAGCTTGAGGAGCCTCAAGTTGGTAAAAATGTAATTAATATGAATTCATATGGTTATTGGGATAAGTTGTATACTATATCCCGAATTCACTTCCATACATGATGTTGGAGGGGGAAGGCGGGGTTATCAACCTAAAATAGTGGTGGGGGTACAGGAGGGGTCGAAAATTTTTTATTGCTGTGTCATATGATAAAATGAGCCCAAGTGACAAACGTATTTTGATTTTAGCTTCCTCAGTGATTTTGGAGGGGAGTTAGAGCAAAAAACGGCTTTTGGAGGGGAAATTGCTGCAGGAAATTTCATGAATCTTCCATATCTCATCACCAAATCGGCCTAGAATGGTCAAACTTTGTGTGTAGGATTAGTTTGTGACCAGAATATAACCACCTAAATTTGAGTCAAAATGGATCCAAAATGGCGGATTATCAAGATTTGAAGATAATTTGAGGACCCTCAAATAGTTATAATTTGAGAAATATGTGTTCACATTATTATTTCATGGCAAGAAATACTACATTTGTGCCAAATTCAACATCTTAAGTGTATTTGGAAAGGATAGGGTAGGGGCTTTCAGACTTGGTATTGGGTGTGGCCTGTAGTTATGAACGGTTAAGCAAGATTATTTAAATCAAAACAAGCTCCAATTAAAAATTCAGCTCCAGTAATGCGGCATGGCTGCTTACGTTTTTTATTCATTTATTATTATTATTTTTTTTTTTTGTGATTGGGACATAAAAGGAATCTTCTAAACACAAAATGTTACAAATGAATTCAAAATTAGTAAAATATGGGTACAATATAAAAAGAGCAAATACTAACATAAAGGGTGCGAATTTTCTGAACATACTACAAGAGATTCTCCATTATCGATTTTCGAGAAAAAAAACTACCCACTCCAGTTTCCATGCATAACTTGGATATTGTGGAATTTTAATATTGTCATTTTCATCTTCCTTCGATTCCTGGTCTTTCATTTCAGAATAACTTTTTAACACACATACCTATATATACATATTTTTTAAATTAAATATCAATCCAGCGACAAAATAAGATTGGAATATTGTGGAGGGTGGGGGGAGGGGATTCAAGATGAAAATATTTTCTTTGCTAACAGATATTTTCGGTACTGGAGGACTATAATAAAGTCATTACAGGTCTTTGAAAATGAAAATGTCAAATATATGAAATTCCTGTATCTATAATTTTGCAAATTAACTCCGAATCACTCATGCAGAAAAGCTTAAAAAAATTAATAAACTACATAATTCTTCTCATTCGTGACTCGCCAATAGTAATGTTGGAGGGTGAAGATAAGGTATTCAAAAATTCATAAAATAAAAAAAAAATTCTGAATTCTCCCTATATAGCTACATCGTTAATCGTCGGTATTAAGGGTAAAACAATATATCACCCTATAAAACGCAAACGTCAGAATCTCTTCCGCCTTCGACGTCATCGTCGAAACCCTAATTCGCCATCGCCTTGAACTTGAACGAGTTTTTTAAAAACAATTAAATTTAATTTTCGGTTTTTGTCACAATTCCCGCGCAAAAACTAGGTTAAACATTTCCGCCACCGACCAACTTTCGTCGTCAATCCGTCACGCTGAAACGAAAACTCCTGCGAAAAACCGCCGCTTTGAACTTGAACATTGAAATAATAAAATTTAATATTCATCGTTGTTACTACTCGAGTACACAAGGTTCGCTTACCGCTACCGCATTCGCAGAAACGAAGCAAATAGCTCGACTTAACATTTTAAATTTAATATTCGTATTCGTCAATTTTAATGAACGGTTAAAACGATTTATTTGCATGCCGAGCCCGAATTGCGCTTTAATTTAGGCGCTGCGTGCGTCCCCAAATTACGTCGATGATTGAATATCGTCGAGTTCGTTGGTACGGATCGTATTCGTCGCTCGTTCGCATTCGTCGCAGAGAGTCGTGTGATAAAGGATCTCGTACTCTTATTTAATCGTATACCAGGACAAAAAGCGTATACGAAAGATCCGCACCACGGACCTCCGAAGCTTATTTTAATATATCGACTTATCGCAAATACCGATACGTTATAACTTATCGATTTATTGCCCGACCGACGAAAATTTTCCAAACCACGATTAATAACTAGTTTAACGCGGTATCGCGTTCTAATTTAACGATTATCCGTTGTGGTTTGCGTTCTCGTCGCGCTCCCGAGTTGTAATGCGGAAAATTTACGCGATACAAATTGAATTTTAATGAAAATTAACGACGTAATTTCGTTTTTTCCCCGGTCGCCTCAACAAATCAAACTTGTTGCGAGTTACCCGTTAAAGTTTAAACACCTTGAAGCCCAATTGTTCCATTTTGTCGAATCACCGATACGTCAACGCTGCGAAAAAATGGGAACTATGTTACGTTTGGAGTTGAAGTTTTCCAAATGTGCAAATTACTCCAGGCAATGGCGTAGGCGGAAGTTTTTTTTGGGTGGAGAGGTGGTAGTGAATGAAATCTTTATATTTCATTTTAAGCCTTTCGCATTTTGGTATTTAATGAAATTGAAGAAAATAACATTTTTTATAGCTTGAGGGGGGAGGTGAGGACTTCACGCACTTTGAACATAAACTAATAAAGAAATCACTGTCAAGTTGATTTGTCCAACAGTTAGATATTGGAAGCACCATTCAAACAAGAAACCATAAATTATATATCCAGTTAATACGTGCCCTAGAAGGGGAAGGCGGTTGGAATTTTCAAAAACCAATTTTTACCTTTGACACATACGCCATAAAATCAGTTTAATCACTTTGTTACCAATTTTTGCGATCATCACAGTCTTTCTACCGTGTCCTATACGTAACTGATTATTATCGAGGCTGCCATGCAATATATAATTCCAAGAATAAGCGTTGGGAAAAAGAGATATTTTCATTATTTTTGGAAACATTTTTGAAAGCCACTGAGTACCCCCTCCACCTCCCTTCACATGAACTATTATCAAACGCTACTACATAAACGGTCAAAAACAAGAAAAGGAAAACATCTGACATCACAAAATAAATAAAAAAAAAACATACGTTCATTTTTAGATTCGAAAATGCGCAATGTTTCATTTTTTAAGGAAACTGAAAGTTGATTTTTTAAAGGAAGTTTATTCAGATTTACAGATAATTCTGTCAATCTCATTATTCCCACACCCAGTTACGAGATTGAAAACCCTCACCTCACCTATCGCCTTCGAAACCATTAAAGAGGTTAAATTGAGAATAAGCAGTACTTTTTGCCACACAGAATCATGTAAGCCCATATTTATCAAATTTCAGCTTTCGATTTCAAATCAAGAAAAAACATTGATTAAAAATAAATTTGTTTTGGAACAAAAAAAAAGTAATAAAAAAATTAATTTGAAAAAACAAGACAGCCATTCGCTTAAAAAAACAAATAAAAATAGATTTCATTGTAATAAAATCGATTACATTATTTTGAAAAATTTCTCCAAAATATTGATTCAATAATTCTTAATGAATTCGGGAACAAAAACATCGACTGCATAAAAACTATTTCAAAAAGGAAAAAAATAATCATTACTAGGGAGATCGATTATTTAAAAAAAATGTTTAGAACGACGAATATGGTTTAACTAAAATCGAATTTGAATAGCTAAAAATGATTTTTAAACAAACAAACGAAGATTTTACAATTTAAAAATTCGATTAATTTATAAATAAAAATGCTTAAAAAACGGATTCATTTGAAAAAAAAAAAGAAAGTAACCACACTGTAATAATATTTATTCCTGCGTAAATATTTGGATGGATTTCCCGGCTGCCTCCCTTTCATAATGATTTACCTGAAATTGGTGTGATTCGTTTGTGCTTCGTTTGTACACACATTTATTTCGTTTGTGATAACTCAGTTTCACATGAAGAGGGAGAACATAGAATTCACCCCCTCCTTTGTGATTTTCGACATGGAATTGGTGTCATTCGTTTACATTTCATTTGCGCACGTTTGTTCACACATTTATATTGTTTGTGCATTAACAATTTTCACGTGAGGAAAGAAGAAAGAGAAATCATTCGCCCCTTTCATGATTTTCAACAATAAATTAGTGTCTATGGTTTGTGCACGTTTGCGCACACATTTATATGACCAATTTCACGTTGAAAATCGCGAAAGGGTGCGGCTGATTTCCCTTTTCTCTCCACTCGCGTGAAAATGGGTAATACCCAAACAAATAAATGCGTGCACAAACGAATGACACCAATTTCTTGTTGAAAATCGCAAAAAAGGGGAAGAATAATTTCCCTTTTTCCTCCCCTCACGTGAAAGTAGTTAATGCGCAAATGATTGCCATGCTTTTCGTTGCAAAATTTTACAAAAGTTGGCCTCATTCTTAGCCCCTTCAGAAGGGAATTGTGCACAAGCGAAATAAATGCGTACACAAACGTGAACAAACGAATGACACAATTGTCGTGTTCAAATCACTGTTGGACAGGAGTGAGAAGTTGAGAACTCAAACGAAAAATTTAAGTTCCAAGTTCTGAGTTCTTTGAAAATTCAAATTTGATTCAAGTTTCTAATTTTATCAAAAATATGATTTCCAGTTACCAGCTCCTTCCTAAAGTACGAGTTAATTTAAGTTCCAGCTTGAATTCTAATTCAAGTTCCTTCATACTTTTTTCTCATATCAAATAAGGATTATTCTAGTTGGGACCGAGAGCTCAAATTTAAACGTCTATTGAGTAGTCAGTTTCAATTTTGAAGTTAGGAAGTTTGTAAATATGTACATCATCGAGTATTCAGCGTTAAACTCTCTACAAGTAGACATCAAATTGACATGGTGGTGGGATCCAAGTGAGGAGTAACATAACTTGAACTTGGAATCAGGTTTTCTCAATTGAAAAAAAAAAAGCATGTCTACATATATTTTAAACTTTAAGTCTTTAATCGACTCTAACTGGTAATTTTAATGATACAAAAGTACGAGCAAATAACTTAAGGACTCAACAAATCACAGGTGACAAGTCAAACTCATAGTAATTGTCCATCATAAGTTGAATAGTTTTTTTATGCTGCTATCTCGTTTCGATAATAAGAATTCAAATCCGGAACTGCAACTAAAATAAAATGAATAAGTTCTTTCGAGTTCTTATTTTTCTCAAACATTTAAGTTGCAGTTCTATAAAAGTTCTAAAAAAAATTCAAGTTACGAGTTAATTCAAGTTCTAGTTCTTCAAAAATGTACGAATTAATTTGAGTTCTAGTTCAGAGTTTTGAGTTCTTGTCCCAAGCCTTGCTGTTGGGAGGGTGTATCACTCCAGCCTCTCTCAACAAATTTTTTAAATCATAATATAACTGATGTACACAAGATGCACGAAAGAAAGACACCAATTTGATATAAAGAATCGCGAAAGGGAGGTCGGGGAAGTCAACCCTAAATATTTTGCAATAAACCTTATCGCGGACATTATAGTCCGTGCAATTTAGTTAGACGCTTGGACGTTAAGGTATCGTCACAGTGATGCGTAGTGGGGTAACATGCAGTTGCCACAACGCGTATAAAAACTTTTTTCGTAGTAAAGATTGATTTTTGTTGCTATTTGTAAATTATGAATGGGAGCTCTTTTTTTTAGCTGAGTTTTTAACCCAAAAACGACAGCTATTACAGCCTACCTGATTTGGGAAGGGAAGGTCGGGGGAAGGTGGGGTCTCCAAATCTGTGCGTTTCACGCGTAGCGCGAGCAGGAATTCACAAAATTTGCTCAAAACTTGGTGAGAGACTCTACTTGGAAATTCAACAAAACGATATTTTTTATTTCGAAAAAATTCAAAATGGCGAATCACTCAAATTTTGAGGAGAGCTGGAGAAGGGACAAATACCTCAAATCTTTTGTTTTTGATCTCATATAAAAGAGTAAGTCATGGACACCAACATACCTAAATTTCAGCTTCCTAAGTACATTTGAATGGGAGTTAGAGTAAAAAACAGGTTTTTGAGGAAGTTTTGAGTCATGAAATTTCTGGAATCTTCCATATCTCCTCACCAAATCAACCTACAAAGGTCAAATTTTGAGGGTAGGGTTAGTTGGTGACCAGAATATGACCTCTTGAATTTGGGTTAAAATGGTAACAAAATGGTGGATTATCAAAATTTGAGTAGAGCTTGAGGAGCCTCAGATTGGTAAAAATGTAATTATTATCAACTTAGATGATTATTGGAGATGAAAAGTACACAATATCTCCAATTCACTTCCATACATGATGTTGGAAGAGATAAGGAGAGGGTTATTGACCCTAAAATGTGGTGAGGGTATAAGAGTGGTCGAAAATTCTTTATTGTCGTGTCATATGATAAAATGAGCTCAAGTGACTAACTTATACTGATTTTAGCTTCCTAAGTGAATTTGGAGGTGAGTTAGAGTGAAAAACCTGTTTTGGTGGAAAAATTACTGTAGGAAATTTCATTAATCATAAATATTTCCTCAACAAATTGGCCTACAAAGGTCAAACTTTGAGGGTAGGGTTAGTTAGTGACCAGAATACGATTTCTTGAATTTGGGTCAAATGGATCCAAAATTGCGGATCATAAGGATTTAAAGATAATTTGAGGAGCCTCAAGTAATTTTATAAACAAAAACCACAACTCGAACCACAAACAATACGAAACATCATAATTATTATCAATAAGTATACATTTTATTTTTTAATGCAAATTGGAAAGATTTTTAACCAGCAATTTATCATTTTAAAATGAAAAATATTTCAACAAACTGATGATAGATTATTTATAACACTTTCATATTTAAAAAAATTCTCGCGTATGATTGAAAATTCAAAAAATGATTTACAAAGAAACTCCTTTAATATGCGCCCAACCTTATACAACCCCTATCATTAGCTCGCGCAACACAACAAAACGTTCCCGTGTAAACTCGGGCGTCTAAGTAATTTGCCCGGACTATAGCAATTTTATTTCTCGTTTTATTTATTCATTTATCTATTTTTGTTTATTATATAATTTTACACACTTACATATTCATATGAAAATTCTCGGAATGAATTCCAAGGGATTTTCATTTGCGTTCCTTCGTGCATCGAAATGAAGGGAAGTGTATATGTATACCGAGTGTCCAAGTGATTCGGGTACGATCAGCGCAAAAATCTCACTTCGTTGATAACATAATAAAAGCTAAATTAATATTTCTACGTTAGAAATCATTTTTAAAATTACTTTATTGAATTTCAAGGCTGATAAATTAATTTCAACAGCATTACAATTTCTTTGCATTTGAAAAAACCAATTTCAAATAACTGGTAAAGAGATTTTTTCGCTGAATGTACCCGAATCACTAGGACGCACGGTATATATAAACATATACATAAAAGTTTTGGCAGATGATTACAAATGACCTGAAATGCAAATATACAGATACCTCGCCCTTCTCTCAGCCTCTCCTTCCAAAATCAAGTGGACTGCAATAATTCATCGTTTTTTACTTAAAAATATCGCTTTTCATCGCACTCCTCACAAGTCAGAGATACAAGATTTTTTCTTTATTTTCCAACCACTGGTACACATACTCACAGGTGGCACTCTAACATAGACGAGGTGATTACATAGAGGACGACACAAACGTCGCGGTTAACCCCACACGACGAGAATGTAGGGCGAAGCGGCGCGACTTGTGATGGATGAGTGTGACCGAATGAACTTTTACGTTATAATTAAAACTTTCTGCGACGTAATTATTCGCCATATCGTAGGGGCCTTTCGGACTTTAATTCAACTCGACGGCTTGCTCGCTCTGTAAAACAATGATAGACACCATTTCCCATCCAATCAACGCGACCGGTATCGACAAATATAACTCGGAAATTATCAATTTGCGAAAAAGCGGAAACGTAAGTAACATCGCGATGAAAACTCGGCGAAGCGTTAAATAGAAAATCCGGATTTTTACCAGGAAATAAAATCCCATAAGCCTCAAATTTCGTTACCGAAGTTCATCGCAAAACGTTACCCTTCGCCTTTGTCAGATCCGGGTCGCCATCGATGCGGCATATTCTTCGGGCGAGGTGAAAAACAAACAATAAAAAATTTATCCGCCGCCGCTGCGTCGAAACATGAACGAGCGTTCGCGGCGACGATGTGAATAAATCAAATCGTACTTTCGTCGCCGAATAATAACGCGATACACCGAAATCGTATACAAGTATATACAAAAACCTATTGTAGCGAAGTTAAAATTGCAACGCCGCCGGAGCTGCGTACGAAAGGTCGTAAATAATTTCGGCGCCGCAAAAAATTCCCTCGCAAACGTACCTACAGCTTTCTTAACGTGTAATTCATTTGCTCGTCTTATAAAGCTGCATCGGATGCCGAGAAAAACATAACTCTCGAGTTGGCGCGTTTTTTCGCGCCGACATCGTTTATCAATCGTATTTTAGGCATTGTTTAAAAATTCATGTAATGGGTTCTCGACGTTTTTTTTTTCATCTCATCCCCGCCTTTTGTTTCGCAACTTAAATTGACGTAAACGGAGCAAGAGTTTTTGTTGCATTTTTATACATGCAATGTAACAGATTTATGGCTTTCTGTCGTCTTATTTATATAGGTCAAGTTTTTCTTTTCTTTATGAGACGAGAAAAAAACTTTTTCGAACATTTATCGACTCGTGAGTTTTCTTCAAACCGC
The DNA here is from genome assembly GCA_009761765.1 of Phenacoccus solenopsis. Classification (NCBI taxonomy): domain Eukaryota; kingdom Metazoa; phylum Arthropoda; class Insecta; order Hemiptera; family Pseudococcidae; genus Phenacoccus; species Phenacoccus solenopsis. Next base: position 12,445,738 of record CM019755.1, on the reverse strand, counting down.
TTTTGTATTCGATGAAGAATCGAATTTTTGGCACAAAAAAGATGAGTGTTTTATTCCTAGCAGACTTTCCTTTTCAGTTGGAAATTTCGTCGAAAATACCTAAGTATTCCCTTCTTCAATTCGAATCTCAAATATCGAATCGTTATAATTTCCTGTTTTTCAATATTCAACCACGCATAATAATAGGGGAATTTTATTCGGAAATTTTCGCCATTTTAACGCGATGTTTAATTCATATTCTAAAAGATACTTTTGTATAAGAAAAGAAGACCGCGTTGCTACGACACTGAAAACAAGTTACATGAATTCATCGCACGTATGATTTTGAAGGACAAAAGTTTCATAAGAACGACCATTTCTTTTTCGAGTTTTGTAATTGAAAAGAAAAATTACGAAAATTCATTTTCCCGCTTAGAATTTCAAACAGACTCAAGGCTGTGTAAAAACGCGTTTTCATTAAGTTTTTTCCCCTTCTTGGGAATCGAAATTAAAGAACGAGTGTAAAAATTTAACAGCAGTTTTCGGCCAAGTTTCACCGAAAAAAATTTTTCTGGAGGGAACCCAAATGAAGAAAAAATTCAAGGCGAATTATTATTCTTTGGCAAATTTATCGAATAGTTTAGAGGCTGGAGATCGTTTATCTGTCGGTTACTTTCAGAGCGAGTTTCGCTCCAGATGTCAATCGAAATTTACGTTGGCAACATCGTAAGAGCTGAAAAAGTGAATCGTCTCCTTTACCGGATAACATCATTGCTGTATAACATCCGAGTATTTTTGCGCGTTAGTGATACAATTTTGAGTCCACAATATCAGCTGATACGTTGTTAACAAGTGGGAGATGGTGATTAATTTTCCAAACATACCAAGGAGATGGTTTAGACACCTTTGCACTTCAATCCAATGGTGATAAATTGGATTTAATATTATGCACAGTTTGACAATTTATTTGAACTTCATCTGCTCGAAATTGTAATTAAATTATGTTTAAACATTTTTTACCGGGTAGTAACTTCATGGTACGAACAATATTGACATTAGGTTTAGGGACTTCTTGGAAGAGGTGGTTGTGGGTAAATCTGATGTGTCTAATTCGCAGTCTACTTATTATTATTCTTTCTGAATGATTCAACTGAGATAAATTTTTCCAGAGTTTTGTGATTCTGTTGTCCTTGTCTGGCCAATTTGAAAGTTCAATTTTAGTGAGAAGATTTTTTTTACATCGTGGATTGATGGTCTCTTGAGTATGAAAAAAAAATTATGTCCACATTTTTTCATAACTTTCGTCGATGAAATGCTGCCCCTGCATATAGAAAGTATCAGTTTATCTGATTTTTTTTTGCGAAATTTTACGAAGATTTATAAAATATTCAATACTAACCACAATTTAAGAACAGTAAATAACGATCTAGAAAGCATAAATTTTTCTAAGCATCCTATTGGGGTTATTTAACGGAATTTCCTCTCACTTGAAACGAACCTGAAGTCAAGGTCTTTGATAGCCAATGTAGTGCTATTTTAAAAACTGGTCTCATGGGTAAAGCAAATAGTACAGGGAAATAAGGATTGAACCTGGAAAAAAATGGTAGTGAGCTTAATTTCACATTATTTATGCAGAATAATATCCTTAACAAGGTATAAAAAAGTTATCACCCCTAGGGGATGAGCTAACCCTAGGAGGGGACTAAAAGCTATCAAAAAAACAGTTTTTCAACTGTTTTTTGCTAATATCTTCGAAAAAAAGGGTTCTTCGTCAAAATAAGTTACATCAAAAAATGTTTCCTCAAAATATATCAGTAGTTTTTTTGTTCTATAATCTAGATCTGGAGAAGGCTTTGAGTATATATCTCCTGGAGTGATAGAAATAGCCGATTTCGCTATATGCGAGGGTATAGCGTTAGAGGGCGCTGTTCAGTTATAGTTGATGCCCGGAGTAGTGTGATAACTTGATAAGCTGATGAAAAATCCTTAAAAACTGAAGTGAAAGTGTGTAAGTAAAGACTTTCATTTGTCAAAATTTTCTTGTTTTCATAATTATTTTAGTTTGTATTTATTGATTAATCATATTTCGATCTCACTAAAGGTCAAACAATCACGGGAAGTATTCAATATTCATACTTCAAATAAATAAGTTGAGAATTTTTATTTCTGAACTTGATACTTCAGTTTATTTTTTTTTTTATTTCAGATACATGTTTTAAACACTGAAAAAAAAAAAAAAAAAAAAATTCAGGCATTTTCTATATTTCAAAAAGTTTTTTTCAAATTTCCATTTTCAAATGTTTTGAACGTTTGACTTGAGAACTTGAGAAGTCAAGGTCGTTAAGGGTAATGGCTAAATGTGAATTTTTGAATTAAATTTTCATGACTTCAATAGGGAGACCTCTTGATGGTAAATATAATTCTTTTAGCAAAATCAAAGTGTATAGAATAAGTTGACTTATTTGAATTTGGTCACGACTCGTGACAGGTGTTTGACGACAATTGAATGAATGAAGAATGTTTGCGTTCTCCATGCTTGTAATTTTCATCCTTTTGGAAACTAAATTTACAAAATTCATTGCAATTATTTTTCATTAAATAGTTATAAATTATCTCAATTTACCTGCCCTAATATTGTGCTGTACTGCCTGTACTTACTTGAATAAATTTTCTTTTTCACCACAAAGTCAACAAATCCGTTTGTAAATCATTATTAATTAATAATAAAGTAATTTACGTTATAAAAATAATTTCTTTCACATAAAAACGCGGGTAAAAAACAATGATGATATTATATTATGATAAATGTTGATGATCTTTCGGGCATCAACTACAACTGAAAAGCGCCCTCTAACGCTATACCCACTGAACTAGCATTTCTATCACTCCAGGAGATATATACTCAAAGGGAGAAGGATTTCTAAAGGAGGGAGGAGGAAGGGGGGGAATCATCAGTAAAAATTATTTGTTCATCTTGATCACCTACAAAGGTCACTTGATAATAGATATGAACACATGAATACATTTTTTTTAAATTAACGTATTTTGGAACCCCCATTTTGGGCCTTTTTGGGCAAAGTTTTTCGTGTACCTTATAGAAAATTGAACGGGGAACATTTTTCAATATTAACAACTTTTGCGTAGGACGCACCGTATGCAAGATATAAACAAAGAAATTATTTTCGAAAGGGAATTCTAAAAATTGGTATATTTTGACCTCCACATTTTGGGCTTACTAATGACTTTTTGAGAAAACTGTTTCACTCATTCAGTAGGAAATTTAACTAGGAACATTTTTTGATATGATTTATTTTGACGTAGAACCCTTTTTTTCGAAGGTATTAGCAAAAAACAGTTGAAAACTGTTTTTTGAGAGTTTTTAGCCCCCTCCTAAGGTTAGCTCACCCCTTAGGGGTAACAACTTCTTATAACTTGTTAAAGACACCATTCCACACAAATAATGTGAAATTCAGCTCACTACCATTTTTTTTCCGGTTCGGTCAAAAAATGAGCTTATTTCCTTGTACTAAAATGTTAAGTGAAACGATCAACTGGTAATGGTTCAAAATACGTAAACTAACGAATCATTTGGAACGAGCAAACATTGCGAACAAATTTATAATCGCAAAGCACGTCTACACTTTTGCGAATGATAATAAAGTCAAAACATTTCGAATCATATTCAAAACTAACTGATAGCTTAGCGCATTTTACCTCCATACAGTACGATGTAGAATTGCAGAGTGATTACGGACCAATATACGAATAACAAAATACGATAGTGGCGATAAAAACGCATTTCGCGTTCGTTACGCTTTGTTATTCAAATTAAGCGTACATCGAGTCGACGATCGTTTGATATTGAAATTAAACGAATTAAAAATAATTGTCGACGATGAGTACATCGGCGAAACCAAAACAATGCCAGTGGTATTCCGTACTCTAAAAGGTGCCCGTATTCGTTAAAATTCGATCCACTGGATTGGCGATATGGTTACGTAATCTCCATATAATTGGAGACGTATCGCTTGTTAAAAGCGGCCACCGTTGGTACGGAAGGTGGCGCAGAAAATAGCACTTAAGACCATCATTAAGGGAGTCATTTAAATACGAAAAATGCTGCAAGTCGAAGTTGTTAGTAGCTCACGAGTAAAGCGTTATTTTTCAAAGCAGGAAAAAAGTTCGGAAAAAGTTCCACTTTGTACTTCCGAATGCTTTAATGGACTAAGCGTAACGATGATTTTTTTTCTCGTTCGCCCAGACCGTAGCTCGTTACCCTTCTAATTTTAAGAATCCCTGGAACATTAGGCGGCCCGAACTCGTTTAATTCATTTTTTATGCGAATATAGCGACACTTTCTGCGACGCCCGACTTCGATGGCGACTTAGGCAAACCTATAAATTATGGAGCGCCACTTCAAAGAAATTTCCTTTTTTTAAATACCAACGTACTATATGGGTAATTTTGGGAACCATTAAAGACCGGATGTGCGATGTAAAAACCTCCGCCAAGTTTAAACGAGCTTCAAATGAAACGTCAGTCGAAGGGTATTTCGGAAAAACCTAAAGCTCTTTAAAAACTTTTTTCCACCCTGCCAGGCAACCAACTACACCAATGAACTTGTTCGAAAATAGTTTCGACGATACTTTCATAATTAATGGTCCAACGATTATTTTTCAGTTATATAGGAAATTATTTCGATTTTGATAGAAAAAAAAAATGAACAAACTTTTTATTTTATTTTATTTTTTTCAACAACAAACACATATTCAAGGAGCACTATTAAGTATCGAGTACCTCCCCATTTACGTGCACAATCTATTGCAATATTTACTGGTACGATTCGGCAATGATAAAAAATTGACAGATTAAAGATATTTCGGAACAATGAAACTCATTAATTGGAACTACATATAATACGCACCTTGGAGGAACTTAGTACAGCAAGCTCATCTGAAAAGATGATTCAGAATTTAATTGTCAAAGCGAGGAAAATATTTTGCATTTGCAAAAAATACTCCGCAGAAGCTGAGGCTGTCTTTGAAAATAATTCTCATGAAGTACTAATAGCACACATAATAACATATGAAGCGGTGCCCTAGAGTTAGCAGAAAATCCGAAGAAAAGCCTCTTTATCCATAACTGGTACTACAGGGACTACCTTCAACCAAGTTTTAGAAGTACCCTCAGATAAAAGACTTCCACAGACAATTGTTGAGCTGACCATTTTGAAAATGTTGTGTCAATTGAAGATTCTGAAACTTCAAAAACGTCCTTTCTTTATATCTCCTCAGGGTTTGATCGGAGGACAAAAATAGCTCAGTGCAATTTTATTTTACACTAAATTTCCTTCAACTTTTATGCAAAAATTTTTGCTATGACCCATAGGTGAGGAGTTGAAGGTGTTGAAATTTAGTTTTTTACAGGCTCCATTATAATTGATTCAATTTTGCTATGTAAGGTATATGCGAATGAAAAATGCATGTAAAATTACTTGTGACTGCATACAAACCGAATCATGACTCTATGGAAGTCTGAGCCCCTTCTTTCCCCCGAAATATATACTTAGCACGCTTAAATATTTTCACACTAGTACAATGCGTTTAATGTTAACTGGTATGTAGTTAGAAGGTGTTATACATAATTGTGTAGTACATAAACGCATTTTACTGGCATGAAAATATTCATACTTGGCTAGGTATGCATAATATAAAAAATTCTATAATTAATAACAATAAAAAAAAAATGTTAAAAACCATATAAAAAAATTATGTTTATCAAAAAAAAAGAAGCAATTAATTTAATATCTTCTTTTTTTAATTTAATTAAATTCATTTTTTTTAATTTACTGATAAATTTCAATATTATTTTTTTATGATTTATTAATTTATTTAAATTATTGCGTGCGAGGGGAGGGGGCTCAGACCTTTATAGTATCACGATTATGTTGTTTGTATTCACAAGTTATCTTGTATGCGTTTTTCATTTGCGTACATAATGTAACATAGTATAGTTGAATCAATTTTAATAAAGCCCCCGAAGTATCCAATTTCAAACACCCCAAACTTTTCATTTATGGGTCACAGCGAAAATACTTTCATATGAAAGTTATAGAAAAATTCGTGTAGAATAAAATTATACTGAGCTATTTTTCTCCTACAATCCAACCTTGAGGAGATATAACGAAAAACCCGTTTTTGGAAAAATGGTTAATCATTAACAAGAACTTATACATGCTTTTCGTGATTTCTGTTTTTTACTTTCAAAAAACAATTCTTCATTGAAATTGTAAAAGGACACTAAACGCTGACAGCAGTGACAGACCAAATAAATTTTTTGGTTTGGAGAGGGGGGAGGGGGGAGGGGGAGTAAGTGCGATAGTAAAATTTGCCGAGTGAGAAAAACAAAATATGAATCGATTTACCATTTTTTGTGTTTTTTATTTTATTTTTTTTATTTATTTTTTCAAATAAGGAAAGACGATAGTAGGTAACTACCCAATGTCATAAACTGTATTTAAAATTGTCAGTTAATACAAAAAATTCAAAAAGCGAATATTCCATTTTTGACCATTTGCCGACTTCTTCCAATCTTGCGTTGCGGCACTTCCCCCAATTACAACCTTAGAGTCGTCCTTCGCTGACAGACATCTTCATCTCTTTGAAGTAGTAAGAATTTCTATCTGCAGATGTTGACAAATAAAACAAGAAACTATATATCATATATTGTGGTACAGCTTGTTCTTAAAATACGATGAAAGTAGGTAGTTATCTGCAAATATGAAGAGAAAGGGCTGTCGAAAGTTAAAGGTTCCTTAAGTCAGTGGGATATAACACAATTATGAATCTTATATCAGCTGATGCTCAAAATGGGAATCTTAATAAACATCACTCATATTATAAAAATGCATAGTGGATCCCCTACCTCTTTTATACGTAAGTAATGATAAGTCTTTGAGCACAATAGGCTAACGATGATTACGATGGATTTGGTAAATGGTATTATCTAATTAAACCTAATAATAAGTATGATGATATTAATTATAATTCTCGACTACATCCCCCATAAGTACGCTACGATTCGAATTTCTCCAATCAGCTATAGTAAATGTGGTAGAAAAGACATAGCGTCGGGATAAAATGAACATCTTGGTCGTCAAGGAAACCTGCCCGCAATGATGTTGGCACCGAGTAAGAACAAATACACCGGCATCCTCGCTAATGAAATAAAATTGACGTGAAGATAAATCGCCGCAGAAGAGAAGAAAAACTTCTTCAAAAAAAAATCTCATGACACTTCATTTATCGCAGAAAAATTAGTACACGAGTGATTGAAAATGTTTACAAAGGTGAGAAATAAATCAATATCTTCGATTCTTCGATACCTTTCGTTTGGCGAACCATAAAGTAGAAAAATAAGACGACGTTAGAAAAACGCAACCTTATTCTGTAACTGTCAAAGAGTCGCAAAAAATCGCCCCCTTAAAAAATTACACGTCCGAATGAACGCAGCTGAGAAAAATAGCTCGTAATGAAAATCACGATTTTCTCGCCTCCCTCATTTACCTTCCTTATGATCGCCTTCGGTTACACACGACGCAGCAATGACTGAAAAAAAGGTGCGAATAGGGTCGACCGAATGTTAATCATTAACGACTTTCCAGCAGGTAATGAAAGCGAATCGACACGAACGTTACGATAAAAATAACGCGGTAACGCTTGAAAATAATAGATTAACGAGTACAAGATAATTATGCAAATAAAAGACCGGGCCCGCGAACTGCGCCTCTGAATATTCAACGCGAACGGTTCGCTGTAAAATAAAAATATTTTAAAAGGACTCCCACTTCTTGAATAAAAAAAAAAATACTCGAGACAGTAAAATTTAAAGCGTTTATTTCGTCGAGCTTTCGTTTCGACGAAAAATTAATATTCTTTCGGTCATGCAATTTTTCCACGCTCCATCGTCGTTCGTCGCTTTGAAAGAAAAACAACATCGTCGCATGCCTAACTCGAGTATTTCTCTCGTCGTTAGCATAATAAAGCAAACAATCTGAAGAATACTGTTGCCTTCTAATATCAATAATAGAATGGAACAGGGAAAAAGCCAAAGCTTTTTTATCGACTGGTGATTAATTAAAGTCGTCGTTAAAAAAAAGATAAACCATTATTTTGAATTTAATTACATTCATAATTGAAAGCGCCGACACGTTTGAGCTATTTGAGAGAAAAATGAACAACTCGTCTTCGCGAAAACAAGAGAAAAATACAAACGAAAGAATCCACCAAATAGTCATTTATCTTTTCAAGAAAAAGAACAAAATAAAATAAAACAAAAATACAATCGCATTAATGAAAATTTTTTCAACATTTACATAATTATGTTATGTTTTTCTTGTCGTTCGAATTTAAAAATTGAAAAAAACAGAACTGTGAGGGGAAAGTATAACGTTGCTCAATGAACCCCAAAAAAACATTAAAAAATTAACACTTCTCAAAGCTGTCAGAAACAGATTATAAAATGAACTCATTGCCCACAAAAATTTGATTTTTGAAAATTAATTTTTTTTTTGCATTCAAAAATTATATTTTGTGCTCCAAAGACCAGAAAATTTTCAGTCACTAATTATATCAAAAATTAGAAGGTCTTGAGCTTTTTTCATTTTTTTTTTTTTTTTTGAAAAAACATAAATTTTTTACATTACCAATAATGAATAATGGGTAAGTCATGGATCACTTTCATAGTATTGACTAACTCATCATTAGGATTTTTTTCCTCTCAAAATCTAATTTTTACTCCATTTTTGAACATTCTAAAATTTTTTTCCCATCATTTAGTTTTTCTTTTCTACTGACTAACTCTTCATATTTTTTCCAAATTCTCAATTTTGTTCACATTCCCCAAGGCTCCCCTTCCCCCCTTCAGAATTACTTCATATTCTTACTTCACCTATTGAAATTCAAACTTCTTTTATAAGTCTCTATCAAATCACAAGCACCCTCGAAATTGACATCAACATTGCAGCGTTGAAAACCGACCTCATACGATATCCTCGCCACATTCGAACAACACGAACGCGTTATTTAATATATCAGCACGTTCATCAACATTCAGTCGACACGAAGACAATCTAACATCCGGCTAAAAATACAAGTAAACGATTCCACTTTTATCTTTTCCGCTTTTTCATCAACCAAGATTATGGTAAGTTGTTTACACACCAAGTGCCTGTTTTGTTTCTTTTCAGCGGGGTAAATTTTTCACGAAAACCGTCAATCAATCTTACTTAATGAAAGTTCTTTTTAATTACACGTCAGCCCTTAACTCCTTCTGTAGTTTCGTCGAAACACACGTAGACTATTGAAAAGTACTGTAGCACACGCCCGCGCGTTCAAAACAAACCAACACTAGTTTTTTGGTCTGTGTATGATAACTGAAGAGGCGTTCAGTTCATTAGGTACAGCTTTATAGTTTGTCGGTTTTCTGTTCACTAGACAGTATATTATACCAGTGAATATGAGGCATAAATGAACAGGAATGGGGAAAGGAGGTGAAACATTACACATGATCATATTTTATCCTTAATGAAGGATAAGTTCATCAAATGAAATTAATTCAATTACAAAACTTTTACAACAAATTATGTCATAAATTATGTGGATAACATCGAAGGTTCATAAACGTCGATTAAAAAGTTTACCATGTAATATGTAACCTGACAAATATTAAATATTGAGACATAGATAGAAAAATGGTACATTAACAATGTCGGGAATTGAAGAAACGACTTTCGAATCAGTATGTAGGTGCATTAGCAAGACATCTCGAAAAAAAAAAAAATTTAAAATAGTCCCTCGACTACATAAATATAGATACATACTTGACCAGAGAATTAGAAAATTCATCGATCAAATTTCTTGAAAATTCAATTACATACCCGAAAAAAAAATGGAAAAAGTCTTAAAATTTAAATGATTATTTATCTATGATTTAGTGAAAAAAAAGTAATAATACACGTGTCACATTATTATGATGATTTTAATGTACGTATTTTTATTTTTAATTTTTTTTTAATTTTATGTAAATTAAATTAATTGCGAGGAAGGTACATAATTTTTATTTAGGTTCGTTTATTTATTTACAATGGTTTTATCATACATTAAATTTATTTAAAAAAATTGGATGATTAATATATTTAGAATCCTTCTCGGATTAAATTTCTTTAGAAAAGAGAAGGGAACTTCTACCTACGATGAGCTCTAACTCCTCTTCAAATTCACTAAGGAAACTAAAATCAGAACAAGTTGATCACTTGGATTCATTTTCATATGACACTGTAATAAAACATTTCTGGCCATTCGTATACCCGCACCACATTTTCAGGTCGATAACCTCACTTTCTCCCCTCCAACATTATATGTGAAGGTAAATTTAAAATATAGTATACTTCTTATTTTCAATAATCATACGAGTTCATATTAATTACATTTTTACTAATTTGAGGCTCCTCAAGTTCCACTTTTTAATAATCCGCCACTTATGATCCATTTTGACCCAAATTCAAGACCTCATACCTTGGTCTCCAAATAACCTCACACAGTTTGATTTTTGTAAAGTGATTTGGTGAGGATATATGGAAGATTCCAAACATTTCATGACTCAAAACTTCGTTAAAAAGCTGTTTTTTGCTTCAACTCCCCTCCAAACGCACTTATGTAGCTGAAATTTGGATATGTTGGTGTCCGTAACTCACTCTTTCATATGAGATAAAGAACAAAAAATTTGAGCTATTTGCCTCTTCTCTACTCCCCCTCAAAATGTTATTGATCCACCATTTTGGGTTGTATCGAAAAAACAAAAAAACATACTTTTTGCATTTTTAAGAAGAGTTCCTCACCAAATTTTGAAGGATTTTCATCAATACCAACCGTGGTTACGCGTAGAGAACAAAAAACAAAGCTTCCTCAAAAAGCTATTTTTTGCCTTAACTCCCTTCCAAATGTACCTGAGAAGCTGCAATTTAGATATGTTGGTACCATAACTCACTCCATTAAATGAGATCAAAAATAAAAAATTTGAGGTATTTGCTCAAAATTGGACATTTACCAAATACAAATGGTCTCAAAGGCAAAGATTTGAAGAATCAACCTTCCCCCGACCCCTCTTGTTCAAATCACGTAAGCTGCAATCGCTCTCGTTTTCAAGTCAAAAACTCAGCTAATTAAAATAAATAGCTATCAGTCTTCAGTAGATATGAAAAACAGCAACACCTAATCTTCTCTTCTCTCGACCATCTTGTACATATCGTGTTCTCCACTATATAACGCGCGATTCACCATTACGGCGCGGCGTACAAATTGAATCAGTGACCCAGGAGTCTACCTCCATTTTAATCCGAGTCGTTTTCAGCTGGGTACCGAACCCCGTAAATGGACGAAGATGCACCAATATGCTTCTTGCCACTACAAGAATTACCAAAGTTATTAAAATCCAAAAAAACATAAAAATCGAAATGCCTTGATGCATATGTTCCTTGGCCTGGCTCGCCAGGACGTAATATCACAGCAATTTAGCCGTGCATACTATTATTTTCGAAAATAAAAATTATGTAATAGATGACGTTTAAGTTTACACGATGCAGCGCTAGACCAACGCCCGATCGTCTGGTAAGAATTTTTTTTTTGAAACTTACTTAAGCGCTATCGTCAACGCCCGTGTGTAAAATTTTTTTATTTGCTTTACACTTTATCTGTTTTTTCTTTCTCTAGGCAACTTTGAAGCGCGTAAAGCGAATGCCCAGTAGCTTTTGAGGGGAAGGATTTTCCCACACAAAAAACGCAAAGAAAAATGCTTTTAACGTGAAACAATTACAGTCTATTCCCTGTCAATATTACAAGATTTGTTGGAACTAGACTAAACAACTGAACCGAAGGAAGACCTTGAAACTTATCGAATTTACAAAACCTTACATACTAAATTGTAACCTACTTTATATGCGAGTATTAAAATTACAACACATTAAATGAAATTAATAAAAAACCAAACAGTAATTAAGAATTTGATTTATCAATTTCGATGTAACATATTCAGTTATACAATTTTTTCAAATTGTTTGAAATCAGAAACGTACCGTTTACGTAAATTTTCAACTAAAATTCCAAAACTCGATCAAATTTGCATAATCCGAGCTAACGTGATCAGCTATATATCAGCCATATACACATTAGCTCGTGGAGTTTATTTTGAATCAAAGCGTAAATTTATTATTTATATTTTTTGAAACGATTTACTTCGATTACTGTTTGGTTTTTTGCTTTTGGACCGACTTTTTGATGGGTTTTAATTTTCGCATGCCAAAAAGCGGTCGAAAAAAATGGAAACCTCGTCAGTTACAACCATACAGGGTGTTCCGTTTCAGGCGCACCACTCGCAAATGGCAGATAGGTCAACTCAAGTTACATGCATGTAGCATGGTTTGCTTGCCTAAAAATCGGAAGGGGCCGGATATGCCAGCTTGAAAAAAAAATTTGCTCATAGCAATTATGAAATAAAAAAATTTATATCTCACAAACTATAAACGATAAAACTTTACGGCTTGCTTTGATATATGAGGTTTATATTGAAGTTTCTTTAATGTAAAAACAGTTGGGGTAGGAGAGCTAGATGAGGAGATATGAGGAAATTAGTCCCAAAAAATATCCGAAAGAAGGGCGAATTTCTCAATTTTTTGAACATAACTTCTGAAATCGCTCTTTCAAAGCCCCTCTTTAAAAATTTCTTATTGATGAGAAATGTGTCCCCTACAAAATATGGCAAGTTGAAACTAACCGCACTTTCTTATCACTCGTAGTTCGTGAAATAAAAATTTTCAAAATGAATTTTTTGAATAAAAAATCAAAAAAAAATTAAATTTTTACAGATTTTTTTCTCATGGTTAAAATTATCTAGAGGGTACTCACCTAGCATATTTTGTAGGGGACACATTTTTCATCAATAAGAAATTTTCAGAGAGGGGTCTTGATAGGACAATTTCAAAAGTTATTCACATAAAATTGAAAAATTCGCCCTTTTTTTCGGATATTTTTTGGGACTAATTTCCTCATATCTCCTCATCTAGCTCCCCTACCCCAACTATTTTTACATCAAAGAAACTTCAATATATATCTCATATACCAAAGCAAGCCGTAAAGTGTTATCGTTCATAGTTTGAGAGACATAAATTTTTTTATTTCATAATTGCTATGAGCAAATTTTTTTTTCAAGCTGGCATATCTCGGCCCCTTCCGATTTTTAGTCAGGCAAACCATGATACATGCATGTAACTTGAGTTGACCTATCTGCCATTTGCGGGTGGTGTGCCCGTAACGGAACACCCTATACTACTATATGGGTAAGCTCCCTCGATGCAATCGTATAGGAAACAAATATTCAAAATTACTGGCACTGAATCAGATTAACATCGGTAACGTAGCGAGCGACTCTACAGAGAACAATTTAATCACGCCTAAGTGAACGTGCCTTCGAATAGAAACCCACCTTAACGAAGTAAATTCCATTTTGGCGCGCGCAAAATATCAAACTAATTTGACATATTTCAGTTAAGAAAATCACATTTTGCATATTTGCGATTGCAATCATCGCCGTACGCGGCCGGCACCTCCTTCCTTCGCACCGTATTTCGGGGTAAATTCGTCGAGATTATTTCTGCATTTTAATAACGCCGAACGCCGAACGTCAAACGCAGACTTGATTTTACATTTGGACGCGGCGCGGCGCGAAATTCGAAATGCTGTAGCTTCGTAATTATCATCGTAATTGCATCACACTTGTTTAAATATTTACCTAGTAGATATTCGCGACGCGACGCCGGAGAAGATATGATTAATTTATGCACAGCTGTCGTTGTCTTTTTACCGACGACTATTGTAGTAGTGAATTCAAATCACTCGCACAGAACAAGTCTTTGGAAAAAGATACGACTACTAAGATTTTCGCTGGTGTTCGCGAACTCGTCGTTGCGTAGACGCTGCTAAATATTTACTTTTGAACAATTAATGCAAATACGAGAACTCGCGGCGCGCCGCTATTTCGCGCCATTAATTAAACGTATTTTCGACATTATTTATTACCGCACCGATACAAATTAGCGTTCGTCATTAAACTTACATTCGGAATTCCGAGTTAATACCGTAAAGGGTACCTTTTAATTTACAAATACCGGAGCGCGAACCGTGTTCGCCAACGAGTTAAAAATAAATGCGATTATGTATCACTACGCGTCGCAAACTTTGGTCATTATTACAAATTGTATAAGGTTGCCGACCACGGTATAACAGTGCGGCTAAACGGTACCGTCGTAATTGAATTGAAAGTCGTCGAAAGCGTGCTCGGCGAGATATCTTCTTTTTTTTGGCGTACTCGCGTATCTTTTACTCTCTCAAGGAATTTCGAGGGTGTTTTTTCTCCTCTCTCACTCTGCTAGTCGGGCTTGCTCGTAAATCACCGCGCAACGTACAAACTATCCATAATTACTTTACATTCGAGGATAATATATCCCAATATTCTCGACCCCGAGTGACTTTTGCTCGGGGTTATTGCCATATATCGACGGTCGTTCGATTTGCCGCCAGCGGAAAAGGGGGTATGGAGGAATGACTCCGGGTCGGATATGACCATGCTATTCTACAAGGGAGGAAGTACCGTAAGCCACAATTATATTCCCTTTTGGTAGGCAATTATCTACATGGAAGTACGGCTATACATTTCTCATATACGAGAGCATCATAAGTTGCCTTCATGACCCTTCAGGCACATGCTAAGGCTAAAATACCGCTATACTTTTTCTCAGACGTAATAAGTCTCACATAAACGGTATTGCTTGTCCCTTGTAAGAAATTCCCCTAGTTGGCGTACAGATGTATCCATTTGATATACTGAGCGCAAGAACCAAAGATATAAAGATTTTCAACTAATCACAATCAAAAGAAAGAAAAAAAAAGAAAAAAACGTAAGCAGCCATCTCACATCACTGGAACTGAGTTTCTAATTGAGGTTTGTTCAGGTTTGCAAATAACCCCCTTTATGTTTACCGGTCACAACCAATGCAAAGTCTGAAAACGTATACCCTATCGCTTCCAAAATCGCTTAAGAAGTTGAATTTAGAACAAAAGTAGTATTTCTTGCCATGTAATAATCATACGAACACATCTTTTTCAAATTATAGCTACTTGATGCTCCTCAAATCATTCTCAAATCCATTTTGGATCCATTTTGAACCCGTTTTTTTTTCCAACTCCCCTCTAGATTCACTTAG
The DNA here is from genome assembly GCA_009761765.1 of Phenacoccus solenopsis. Taxonomy (NCBI): domain Eukaryota; kingdom Metazoa; phylum Arthropoda; class Insecta; order Hemiptera; family Pseudococcidae; genus Phenacoccus; species Phenacoccus solenopsis. The sequence goes on along the minus strand of CM019755.1, from coordinate 12,430,446 downwards.
GAAGCTAAAATTTGAATAAGTTCATCGCTTGAGCTCATTTCATCATATGAAATCGCAATAAAAAAATTTCGACCGTTCATGTACCCCTACCACATTTTAAGGTTGATAACCACCCCTTCCCCCTGCAATATCATTTGTGAAAATGAATTTGGGATATAGAATACTACTCATTTTCAATAATCATATGAGTTAATTTAATTACATCTTTACTAATCTAAAGCTCCTCAAACTCTATTCAAATTTTGATAATTCGCCATTTTAGATCCATTTTGACACAAACTCAAAAAGTCATATTTTGGTCACCAACTAATCTTACGTACCAACTTTGATTTTTCTACACTGATTTGGCGAGAAGATATGGAAAATTCATGCAATTTTCTAAATTAATTCTCCCCCCAAAAGACGTGTATTGCTCCAACTCCCCTCCAAATTCATTTGAGAAGCCTATATCAGAATACATTGGTTACACTGGTTCATTTTATCGTATGATACCACAATAAAAATTTTTTGAATTTTTGCTTACCTCCACCACGTTTTTAGGTCGATAAGCCCTCCTTCTCCCCTCCAACATCATGTATGGAGGTGAATTGGAGTTATAGTATACTTCTCATCCCCAATGATCATATGAGTTCATATTAATTACAATTTTACTAATCTGTGGCTCCTCAAACTCTACTCAAATTTTGATAATCCGCCATTTTGGATTCATTTTGACGAAAATTCAGAAGGCCTTACTCTGGTCACTAACTAACTCCATACACAAAGTTTCACCTTTTTAGATTGATTCGATGTGGTGATATCTAAGACTGAAGAAATTAGATGACCTCAAACTTACTCAAAAAGTCGTTTTCTGCTCTAACTCTCCTTCAAATGCACTTAGAAAGCTGAAATTTGGAAAGGTTGGTGTCTGCGACTCACTTTTCCATATATCAAAAACAAAAATTTTGAGTGATTGGCCTCCCATCCAGCTTCCCTCAAAATTTGAGTGATCCGACATCCAGCGGTTTATTGAAAAAACAAAAAAGTGCCTGAAGAAGAATCTCTTACCAAATGTTGAGCGATTTTCACCAATACAAAAAAAAAATTATATAATTATATCTATTATGCTAAAAATTTGAACATTTGCCAGATAATTACAAATGGTTTGAAACGCAAAGATTTGAAGACTCCACCCTCCTCGACCCCTTCCTAAATCAAGTAGCTTGCAATAGCTATCGTTTTTATTAAAAACTCAGATAAAACTCACTTTGTGTTTGCAAAAGGATATCCTGACATCAATCCATCTAACAGCCTTATATAGTCGACATACGTATGTCTAACAACTTATCTGATAGACTAGACTAATGAACATGAATTTATGAGATTAATGACACGATAGACATAGATTGTCTATATTAAATTTTCCTGTAACATATTGTTGATACAAGTACAAATGAATCTGTCTGATAAGGTGTCTTATGACACACTAATTTGACGATCAACCTTCGCTCATGTGCCAAATATAAATCCATATTTATAAAATTTATCAGAAAAATGTGAATTTGTTTGAGAGATAACGAATTAGATAAATATGAATGAAATAGTCTGATTACCATGCATTAACTTGTGACTTGTTTCATATACACGAATCAGCATAACCAAGCTGCTTTAGTTGACTGGTTCGAAATATGCACATGAATTTATCTGATACACTTATTTTACAAATATTAGTTTAGATGAAAATCTGTTAAGACGTATCTGATGGACATGAATCTATCTGACAAGGTTGTCTAGCATACTGATTTAACAAACATCAATTTGTCAGACATACTAAATATTCATATGGCGAATTTAAATTAATATTACATCAGGTAAGTTTATATGATGAACATGAACATGTTGAACATACGACACAGCCGATAAATATGAATTTGTTTCAACAGGCTTGTCTGTTAGACATTATTATTTGCTTGACAAGTTTGTTTAATGTATGTGAATTAGTATGACCAGCTTTCTTTCTTGACTGATATGACGCATGAGAATTAGTCTAAAACACTTATGTCACATATATGAATTCATATGACATCTGTTAGAATCATCTGATTGGCAAGAATCTATCTTAATAAGATTCTGAAATGGACTAATTTGACAAATATGAATTTACATTACCTCCACTCATCTAGTAAAAGTAGCCGCATTGAGCCTATAGTAGGTAAGAAGTAAATAACTATCTTATCAAAGAATCAATAAAATGTACTCTCGTACGCCAATCGTTACATAGAATATCTCATTTTTTATGTTCTTCTGTAACAGCATCCCATTCGATAAATTGTTTGTGCACTTTCTTCTTACTTACCTGCAACCAAAAAATTATAGGTATATGATTAGTACTTCTGATCATAGAAGTATGTAATCAGTTAGTGCGCTTATAATTATAACAGAGGCTTAACTGATTATGATTATGATCTGTGAGTGCATATTATAGAATTCTAATAGCCTCTACAATTCAATTTGCGTTCCTTTGGTAACAGCGACCCGATTCAATAAAATAATAAATTAATTTATGTTTAAATAATGTTTGAAATTTTTTGATATTACTTTTTTTTTATCTTCATTGAAAAATATGTTTTCATGTAAAAATTTTTCTTCAATCGTGTAAAAATTTATTATGTATCTATTATGTTCTGTCGTAAGTACTACTACCACATTTTTTCTTCTTTGTGAATTGAAAATCAACTACCAATGAAAATTTCAAATGATTATGAAAAGAGCAAGGTATAGAGAATCGTTTTGTCTTCGTTATCGTCGAAGGATAGCATTTAATGTTGGAAACGATAAGAATTTTTAATAGTCGCATAAATATCTCGCTGGCGGCTCCAATAAAGAAATAAAACCCGAATACATTTCGAAGGGAAATACATCTTAAATCGAGCGCGAAATTCCAGCTCGCGATCGTTTGCTACACGGCGTATACGCGGTCATTCGTACGAATCTAGCTTCAGGAATCTGCTACACGTACGATATAGGTATCCATCTGAGGAGGAAAAGAACCAACACCGATTTAAATTTTCACCGACACATTTTTCTTGTTCGTTTATTTATTGGATTTAGCGTAATACGTCAAAAAAAAACTTATTTTATCGCTTTTATATCGCTTATCACGGCCGCCGAAATATTTCACGATAGGGCGCGAGGGCGTGGATGCGGTAAGATTGGATTATTGGTAGTGTTTTCTGCATTTCTGCTCTTATTAATATCCGGTTCACGTATCACTCGGCGCTCGATTTAGCCGTTTTTCGCGCGAATCGCGTATCCGTTCGCCGACGTTGCTCGGTACACGTAACGTTTTCCCTTCCATCTAATATTGCGCCATTTTTATCTTTTATACCCGCCATTTAACGAAATTTATTGCGACGTAGTTTGTTTCTTCGGTCGAATCGCCGATATACTTTTTTAGCGCTGTAAAAAAGCCCCGAGCCCGTCGGCTACGATGGACAATACGATTTTATGAATCGTGAAGTTAAATCTTGGAAGTTTAATTAGTTTTTTCGGCGGTTTAATAAAGTTTTTAAGAGGCCCGGATTTTTTTCCCTCTTCTCCGCTCCGCCAAGATACCTCGACACGTTCTACGGTATCGATGGAAGAGCTTTCGGATGTTTTATTATAGCGTTGTTCGAGTTAATTAAAAATACTATAGCGTCGAAAAGTTATTTATTAGTTTTACCGCGTGTTTCGGGCGCGCTGCGCGAACCGCCGTATAAATGTATGGACTCGGTTATAATTTACGCGATTATATGATCGCGCGCAAATGCGCCAAATGTTACCTAATATAATTATCGGCCGTGTACAAATATTCGTGTGTTGTGTGGCGGCCCCACATATGGTTGAAATGTTATGGGGTACTATAAAATAGACGAAAGTATTACGCTCGCATTAAACACCGGAGAGCTTTTTAAATTTCGAAAAGCGATTGGTAAATGCAGAGTTAACGCTTTTAAAAGCGCATTTAATGTATTTCACCAAGGAGCAACGCGGTTTCAATTTTATGTGGTAATTACGGTTTTCCGCAAAAGGTACCTAATGTCGAGAGACATGATGGGATAACACAATAAAAATAGAATACCGATTAAAGCAGGAGACTCGGTTACCAACAAAAAAGGAAAAACTCCACTTCACTCCTAAATTTATCAAAGTAGGCAAATTAGTCATGAACTTGTGTCATATAAGTTGCAGCTACACAGTAAGGCGTTCCACAGTATAATAATGGAAATTAAATTGCCTACTTGCGTGTATTTAAGGGAGTTGAATTTCCAGTAAAATTTAAATACCATAAGGTTTTCCTCGGTAACATTTTTTTAGCTGAGTTTGCAGCAACAAAGATAACTACTACAGCCTCGCTGATCTGGGAAGAAGAGGTGGAGGAGGGATAGGGTCTTTAATACTTCGCCTTTCAGACCATATGTAATCATCTGGCTAACATCCAATTTCTTGGTATACCCGTATATATACCCCTACATGTAACGCTGGCGGGTATCGATAAAAATCGCTCAAAATTTACCAGGGTCGGGCAGAATCAACAAAAAAAAACCGATCCGAATCACGGATCACGAATCAAAATTAGTTTGGGATCCGAATCACGGATCACGGATCAGATGTTGATCTGTGATCCGTGGATCAATTTTCACGGAACATGGATCAAATTTTTTTTTTTCAAATAATTTTGTAGTGTAAAATTATGAATTTGAAATATATAACTTATTAGTTGCAACTAGGGTACTAAAAGATGGGGGTAAAATGGGTCGCTGCCATATTTGTTCAGTTGTTTACATTTTTTTCTCTTATCAAGTTGAGCTGAAAAGTGGATTTGTGAACTTTTGTCTTGAAAGTTTATTTATTGTTGTGCTTTTGATACTTTTGATTAATTTATTATAAAAATTGAATCGTGAACAATGCGATGAACTCTCTTTCTTGTGATATAGCCGCTGAAAGAGAAAAAAATGTAAACAACTGAACAAATATGGCGGCGACCCATTTTACCTCCATCCTTTAGCACCCTAGTTGTAACTTGTTGCTTTGAATGCTTTGTTTGTCTCTTTTTTTTGGCTTCTGAATTTGAAATTTTGAATACAGGATTCGCTGATTCGCGATTCGGATAATAGCAAAAAAGTATTCGGATCACGGATCACAGATCAATTCGATTTAATGATTCGGATCACGGATCACGAATCATTAATTCGAAATGGATTCGAATCATTGAACGGATCAAAGTTCGTGATCCGAATCATGATTCGGATCACGTTTATTCGGATCATGCCCGACCCTGAAATTTACTGACAGACTTTTCTTAAAAATTCAAAAAAGGTACTTTTTGTTTTTAGGTTCATCTCAAAATGAAGGATCGTTCAAATTTTAAGAGGAACTGAGGGAAGGACAAATGGTTTAATTTTTTTCTTTTTGATCATGTATGAAAGAGTGAAATACGGAAACCAACATATCCAATTTTCAGCTTCGCAAATGCATTTGAAAGGGAGTTAGAGCAAAAAACTGCTTTTTGAGGAAGTTTTGAATTATGAAATTTCTTGAATCTTCAATATCTCCTCACCAAATCGACTTACAGAGATGAAACTTTGTATATGAGATAAATTAGTGACTAAAATATGACCTCCCGAATTTGGCTCAAAATGGATTCAAGTTGTCGAATTATCAAAATTTGAGTGAAGCTTGAGGTGCCTCAAATTGGTAAAAATGTAATTAATATGAACTCAAATGATTATTAGGATGAAAAGTACACAATAACTCCAATTCATCTACATACATGGTGTTGGAGGGAAGAAGGAGGGATTATCGACCTGAAAATATGGTGGGGGTACACAAAAGATCAAAAAATTTTTATTGCGGTTTCATATGATAGAATGAGCCCAAGTGATAAACTTATTCTGATTTCAGTTTCCCAAAAGAATTTGGAGGAATGTTATAACCAAAAACGACTTTTGAAGGGGAAATAATGGAGAAAATTTCATGAATCTTCCATATCTTCTCACCACATCGACCTAGAAAGGTCAAACTATGAATGTAGAGTGTAATGATGACCAGAATTAGACCTCTTGAATTTGGGTCAAAATTGATCCAAAATAACAGATCGCAAAAATTTGAGGATAATTTGAGGAGTCTCAAGTGGCTATAATTTGAAAAATATGTGTTCATACACTTATTGCATGACAAGAAATATTACTTTTGTTCTAAATTCAACTTCTTAAGTGATTTTGGAAGAGGGTAGGGGTTTTCCGACTTGGCACTAGGTGTAGCCTATATACATGAAGGGATTAGCAACTTTATTTGTAATCTTGAAAAAGCTCCAATTGAAAACTCAACTCAATAATGCCGGATGATTGCTTACATTTTGTTTTTTTTTTTTCAACTTGTAAACTCTAATTTTCGAAGGAAAAAAAATCATTTTTGATCGTTCCTATAATACATGTCCTAATGTAAAAACATGAGTGTAATAAGTTACCTATCAATGATGCAAAATGTTACAGAATACAAGAATGCATAAAAAGTTGCCTATGTCTGCATATATCAATGAAATATTAAGTTATGCATTCACTAATGTAAGGACATGAGTGCTAAGTTGCCTATAAGTGATGAAAACATGATTTTGAAATACCAGAGTGCATAAGAAGTTGCCTACCAACATCAATGAATCAAACCAAAATATACATTAGTGTAAAAACATAAGTGCTATTAGTTGCCTATCAGTGGTAGGAAAACGTTACATTAATTTCATCGAAGTAATCTTGATTAGATAAACACAATTTCTTGCAGATTGGGTGGAAGGGCTATCACGCTCTAACCATAAGAACATCTTCAATTCGCATCAAAGAGTGGTTTCACATGCGTAACGAAATCCAAAAAAATTCCTCACTACTCACATTTGAAACAAATGAGCTCTCTTCTTCTCCGATAGTTTGAATAAATAATTACGCAATCAAACCATTGCCAAAAACATCCTGTCGAAGCTCCACAATGGCGTATTTATGGGCGCATTCGTTGAAGGCGTCAACGCTTGCGTGTCTTGGTTAGTTCAAAATTCTCGTTTATCCTATTGGCTTTGTACGGTGACATGTACCGAATTAATTGCGAAATTTCACGTCCAAGTATGCGGTTAACTGTAGATATTTCATTTGTTGCGAGTTTATAGTTTTGTAGCGGTACGCAAATGTGTGAAATTTACAACTTCAGTTTCGAAACGTGATTAATGGTGCGAGCGAGTAATTGGATTCAGTGGCAGGTATGATGTTCGCGAGACGATGAAATGCTGCCGTACCATTTTCGCGTCTAAATTGACCGACAACGGAGTGATATGTTGAGTTAGACGTTTTTGTCAGCTCGAGGAAAAATCACGACGAAGATTTGGGTTCTATTTTGCGGCTTTTTTGCAAGAATTATTCGGAAATAACATAGATGCTAATTAAAAATTTTTAAAAATTCGTCATCCTTTCAAATGGTCAGTTGCAGCTGAAACTTTTTCAACTGAGTACTGTAGTGATATACTTTTCGATAATATTTAGATCATTGAAATCGGGTGTCCGAATCGAGTGCTTTGCGCTTCTCTTGTTGGATACGAAAAGAAGAAATAATCTCTCATAGTGACGGTTTAAAATTTGTGAAAAGGAAAATCCAAATCAGTAACGTCAGCGATTTTGATTCGAGTACAAATTCACGCTATAGATTACCAGAGGTAAAACTACACCGCTTCAGAGACTGATATCAGCTACAATACTATCTACGTATTTCAAGTTTGCTCCTCGAAAATAAAATACACCCGGAGCTACGATTTCGGAAAGCTAGTGGGGGTAGGTAGAATGAGAGAGGCTGCAACCGTTACTAAAATACATTACCAAAAAGAAACCAAGTACCAAAACTCGTTCAATATACAATAGAACTTTCACGCTGTCAAATCACTTTCACAATTTGGGCGCTCAAGTTCACTACATCGACGCGATAGAGGCGCGGCGCGACGAATACGTATTTATAGGAAGAGACGCGCGTGTATAACGCGACTGTTTGAAAGCGCTTCACGACGTTCAAAGTAAATAAATAATAAAATCGTTTAGTTTAGAAGTGTATTTGGAAATTTCACGGAGCAGATGTTGATGTAATGTTAGAAGCGTTGCGGAGCTTTCGCCTGCGCTTCACCGCCGAACGTTTCGATTCTTTTGAATTTTCATCCGCACATTAGCGTCGAAACGTGTAACTATACCAACGAGATATACACATTTTCTTCCTTAAATCATGCAACACGTTTCGTTGTCATACGTTTAACAAGGCGACGAAATGCGACGACGTGTACAGCGGCGCGCACACTACTCGTGTACGCTGTAACGTCGAAAATACTCGCTACCGTGTACTATTCACTGAAAACCGATGTTATTAACGCTATCGGTGAACATCTTGCGGTGGTATCTTTGAAGTACAACTATTCGTTGGCGAGGCGACGAAATTTATTAACGTGGCGCGCGAAAATTGTTATTAATAAACTCGTTTGATATTTCGATGACGTTCTTTGTACGAACGCGAGCTTATATTAGCGGTGTAGAGGAATCGAGCTCGATTCGTTAGAGATATTTTATGAATACTTGAGCACGCCGGATTACATAACTTCCTTAAGCAAATCACAAAAATACCGAATTAAAACGCGCCAAAAAATCGCGCAGGAAAGAAGGAAAACAAAACCCCACTCGACCTTTTGATACCGTGAAAATAGACGCGTAAATTTTACGCCATAACGGAAATGTTTATTTTTGGCTTTCGTTTTTTTTAGCCTTTTAAAACTTTACTCGCCACGTTTCATATTTTTTAAAAGCTCGAAAAATATTTTTTTCAATAGGGTATGTTCAATAAGGCTATTTTTCCGCCTAAAGCGAAATGGTGATTACGTAGAGTAGAAAAAAGACGAATAATTTAGCGAGCTAGCGTTCTGTTTATGATCATCGAGCTGCAAAAGCGAAATCATAATTTAACGCGAAGTGGGGAGAAAAAAGGCGAACATTAGGGTGGTGGAATTTCACCGAAAAAAACATATCCATTAACAAGAACAAAGTTTTAAAATTGATTGCAATACTATTTTGTTCTTATTCTTTTCTTTTGTTGTTTATACCGTCTACGTTTTTTTTTTCCTCGGAAAGATTTTCTTCGTGGCGCGATTAAGAATAGTGATTACAAGTTGGAGGCTTTTAAACGGTTTCTATTATGTTTGCAGTTTTATAAATTTCGTCGTATAATGGCGTCGTAATTTGTCGTTTTGCCTTGGGATGTTGGAAAAACTGAATGAACAATGGGAGAGTAGGTACTAGGAACGAAGTAGATGGAGAAAAATTTTCTACGATTTCATAGAATTTTTTCCAAACTCGGGAACTGTAGTCCAGTCAAATTGTGATTGTAACCGGCACTAATTGGGGCCAAAGTTTTGTTCAATTAAAGGGAGAACTCTGGCCTCATGAAAATGAAAATGAATGGAAGAGAGGTAGAAAATCCTCAAGAAATTTCGAACGCGTTTGCCCAGTATTTCCAATCTGTATATGATGCAGGAACGACTCAATATTCAAATATTAGTTTAGGCCACATACGTGATACCGGGAACTTAATCGCTATAAAAAATGTTAGCAGTAAGGAAGTTAAAGCAGCGGTTAAAAAATTAAAACCAAAACGTACTTTAGGGCCGGATGGGATACCTCCCTACATATATAAAGGATGCTCTGAATTTTTGATAACTCCACTAACCTACATATTTAACTTGAGCCTCGTGACAAACACCTTTCCTCAGAAATGGAAAATATCTTGAGTAGTGCCTGTTCCAAAGAAGGAACCTTACTATGAAATACAAAATTACAGACCTATTTCCCTAATACCTACTCCAGCTAAAATCTTTGAATCTGTGATATATGCATCATTATACCCTAAGCTGAAAAATATAATAACATAGTATCAACATGGGTTCATGGACGGTCGTTCTGTACATACCAATCTTATTAACTTATTAAATTATATAACTGAATGTATAGATGATGGTAAACAGTTAGATGTATTATACACAGATTTCAGTAAAGCTTTTGATAAAGTGAATCATTGTAAATTATTACAAAAAATGAAGGCTTGGGGATTTTGCAATAATCTGCTGAAATTTTTTCACTCATACCTAGACAACAGGTAACAAACAGTTACATATGGGAATTGTAGGTCTTATAATTTCACTTGCACATCTGGGGTTCCACAGGGTTCTAATCTAGGTCCTCTCCTATTTCTTTTATTTATCAACGATATAGTGTATGAAATAAAATTTGCAAAAATATTACTGTATGCAGACGATGTTAAAATATTTATGCCAGTTGAGAATGAAGATGATAGGGGAAAACTGCAAACCGATCTTGATAGCCTTGTAAGATGGAGCATTGAAAATGATCTCTTGTTGAATATAGATAAATGCTACCAAGTTAGGTATTCACGGAAAACAAGACCGCTTCCCACTGCTTACTCCATAATGAATAAAACTCTCTCTAAACTTGATAAAATTCGGGATCTTGGGGTTATTTTCGATAAAAAAATCACTTTTAAGGAACACATAAATACAGTAACTGCGAAAGCTAAAAGAATGGTATATTTCGTGATTAGAAATTCGGCGAAAATCAAAAGGACGGAAATTATCAGGACCCTTTTCACATCTCTAGTGCGATCTCATTTAGAATTTGCGACTCTTATATGGTTCCCCAACTTCAAAAAAGATATTATAAAAATAGAGAAAATTCAAAAAAAAATTTTTAAATACCTTTATTATAGAGACTTTCGATATTACCCTCACGATATATCATATAAAGAATTACTTCAGGGGTACGAGATTCAAAGTTTAGAGAACAGAAGGGGGTACATTGGGGCTATGTTCCTTTATGACATCCTTCACAATAGAATCACAGATTCAGGTTTAATGAATGAAATAAAAATTATTATTCCAAGACTCACTTCTCGAAAACATAAAACCTTTTGGGTGAAAAATTTAAAAAAACTAAAAAATTCGGTTTCTCCATTGAAGAGAATTATTCTTCTTAGTAAAATTATTGATGTTTTTGGGATGGGGAGGGCTGCCTTTGGGTTGGAGGTGATGCAGGCACTGGAAGGGAGGGATTGGGACTTAATTTAAGTTCAGAATTAAGATTGTAACGTTAGCTAAATTTTTTATTGCATGTATCTGCAAAGTGCCCCCTCGTAATTGGCCTAAAAAAAAAAAATTGTGTCTAAGGGCAATATTTTGCCTTCTGAACTTCGGAGAAATAATTATTTACCTATTTTTTCAATATTAAGTGGCTTTCAAACTATTTACAATATAATGTGTTGAAGATATTGGTAACACTGGGCTTGATCGTATTGTATGCGTGTAGTAATTGAATAGAGCGTTTCCTTCAACTTTAATTGCGAATAATAAGTATTTACAACTAATGTATGAAAAACTCTTATCTCCTGTATTTTATGCTTATCTCCCTATATATTCTCTCCGTATATTAAATCAAAACGAATAACTATTTTTATGAAGTTTAGATGGCAAAATACCGCTCTTAAACCCAAAAAGTTTTCAAATTTTTGAAAACTAATTAATTTTTTATTTTTTGGAGCATCATAAAATTTTCAAACATTCACCCAATTGTGCAGGATATAAATAAACTTCGAAGGATGAAATTTTTTGAACTTACTTTTGAGATAATTTTGCAACTATCAACCGCTATACCAGATCGATTTCCGAGAAAAACTAAAATTTGAGGTGTAAAGGCAATAACAGTTTTTGGCCCAAATTAGGAAAAACGTAAAAAAGTGTGGAGCAGCCGTGGTGGGTGAAAGATGGGGAAGGGGGCAAAATGGAAACTTCAAATAACTTTATAAGTGTAAAGGAGCGGTTTAGGCGTGTCTCAACAGCACCATTCGATTCTCCCTTGAATTTCCTACGAAGCAGTGTTGCTAACTCAAAAACCAAAATAAAGCCGTTATTGCGTTTTGCAATCAAACTCCTCATTTGTTCAACCCCAGTAGTCATTCGTACAGTAAAAACATAAAACAGAGGCGTAATGCGAAGGCCTACATCAAATGTCGCGCTATGGCTTCATGTACGATGAAAGTGGCGCGTTTCAAGATTCATTTTCTCGAGAGTGTATCAACTAGGGAAAAAATATGTAATAATATTTTTTCTTAGAAATCTGATCAGCTTCATTTTTCAATTCGATTTCTTTTCTGTATCTAAATTAGTACGCGTGTTATTGGCGAAAAACTGGTTTTGGGAGCAAAAATGTTGGGAGAAAGCAACGACGCTATTTTTTGCGAAAAGTCAAGGGTTCTTTCGGACACTATTAGCTACAACTTTCCGCAGAGAAACTTTATGACCCCAATTCATCCCGGTTATCACATTTTTTCGTCGCAATTCGACCGGACTATAGGTGAGTAAAGCATTTGAAATCGTGTGTTAAGAGATGTGGGTTGAAACCAGGATTTCCCCACCTTTTCCATGCCTATATAAAGTTCTCAAATAAAATTACATTTACAGGATATTTTACTAAAGGTTCATAAAACATCTGATTTGGATATAATCAGATATTACATGGAAAAAAATGAAAGCACCCATGCCACATTACTGGAGCTGAGTTTTTAATAGTGGCTTGTTCAGGTTTGAATTTAACGCTCTTTATGCCTACAGACCACACCCAGTACAGAGTCTGTAACCTCTTGCCATATCACTTCGAAAATCACATAAGAAGTTACATTTAAGTTATGTGCTACTTCTTGCCTACGATAATCATATTATGAGTCATATTTTTCAAATGTTAGATATTTGAGGTACCTCAAACTTTCCTCAAATTTTTAGTATCCGTCATTTTGTATCCATTTCGTCTCACACTCATGGAGTGATATTCTGTTTCCTATCTAACTCTGCATACAAAGTTTGGCTTTTCTATGTCACTATGATGAATACATAAGCTTATCTTGATCTCCCCTACAAAAGCCACACGAGCAAATAAATTTAAGCAGCGAAATTAACAATCGCCTTCAAGTATTCCTTCATACTTCAATCCTGAATACATGTATCATAATTTGCCTACTTGAAATGCCGTAAATGCAAGCAACCTTAAATCCTTCTCAACGGCTATTTCACATTCGACGAGTGACAATAGTTGCATACTCAAAACGCCGTAAATGCGTATCAATGACTCGTAAACAATGTCCTATGCTTGGAGACAATAGCTCGCCGAAAGTCTCATTTACCGCATTGTTTACGAAGAAATAACGTCATTCTACATCCGAGAACCGCAAATTTTCCAAAACCATGTAAAAATAGGGCACCGAGAGGAGGGGGGATGAGCGAATGGAAATTTAATTCATTCGCTAGTACGGTTAGGTCGAAACGACGGGCTGCATTAAGCGACGTTGGAAATTCATTTATTTCGGATAACCTATCATGTTTCAGAGACGCCGGGTATTAAATGGCATTCGCTTTTTATCCGTCACCTGATAATGTATTGCCATCACGTCGCCGCCAATCACCGCCGTCTCTGACGTCAAAGTAAATGCTAATTCGAACAGGCGCTAAAACACGACCAAGTTAAACCATTCGATGACAAAGCAAATGTCACCTCTTTACTGATCAAATAAAACTCCGACCGTATGACACAATAATAGCAAAGGCGTAAGTTGCGCGCACGATAACACGCGAACGGGCTGCACTAAAATACGACCGACATAAAGAAAACACAATTAAATATTATTGCCCAAGAAATAGTAAAAGGTTATATGAAAGAGAAACAAAACCTATTCACATAATAAGCAGCGCAAAACTTTCGCTACCTCCACACGGTGTCGCGAAAATTTCCTCCCTATCCGCAGACGTACAACGTAATCAATGTGCAAAAAGAGTATTTACGCGCGATAACCGAGTAGTGTATCGTTTTTCTAATTTGAAGGCCAACTTTCACCTTGTACCTTTGTACCGTCGGTTGACGAAAAGTTTGACGCGAATTTGCGAAAAGGCAAAACTTGGAGCGACGTTCGCTTTTATTAAACTTTTCCAAAACCACCGTATCAACCGTCAAATGGCGCTTTATATTATTTTCCTATTTGTTTTGCAAAGCGTTACGTAAATGCAGGCTTCTTATTACCACGTCTACAACGAAGAGTTTACAAATTTTACTCGACATGAAAAGAAACACACCTGTAAACAACTGAAAATATTAACCTCGCTCTTGCCAGGCATTAAGTTTGGGTCTCCTTGCGTTAAAGAAAAATCGAAGTACACGTGTTTAATTTTGATTGCTTGAACTCTTAGTTATTGTACAGTGTACGTACACCTCACAAAACATGATAGGTTGGATTAATTCAAAGTAACTATAAGTGATTATACCTAATCATATGAATATTAACTCAAATGATTACTGAAGGCAAAAAGAATAATATTTATGGCAAATTCATTTTCATAGGTAATCTTGTAGGATAAAAAAAGAGGATATCGTTCTCGAAATGTGGCAAAAAGTTGAAGAAAATCCGAAAATTTTTTAATTTTGGTTCATATTACAGAATAGGTGGTACAGCAGAACAAAACAATACATGAATGGCCGTTCTTGTTCTCATTACTGGTAATAAAAAGCGAAATAAGGAAAATTCCTCCAACAACAAAAATAATTTTTAAATTTTTTGAAATTACTCGAAAAAATTAAAAATTGTGATTAAATAAAACAAAGCGATTTTCAAAATTTTTCAAACCTTCAAAATTGTTAAAGTTTTAATGAATTAGAAACATTTTAAATTTTTTAAAACCACAAAAAACTATTTAAATTGACGATTTTTTCAAAAAGTAAAAGGGAGGTGATCACAATACTTGCTGAATTACTTCAAAAGGATGCCATAAAAAATTTCAACCCAATAATTTCATTTCTTAAACTTCCAAAGGAAGTCAAAAATTTTTGGAACTATCAAAAAATATTTTTGCACAATTTAAAATTTTTCAACTTCCAAAGGAATATTTCGTCGTCAAAAAAATGAAAACAATTTAAGCTATGATTTTTTTTCTAAATTTAAGAGGTCTCAACAATTTTTCAATTTTTTTTTCAAAAACGATAACTTTAGTTGTAGACTAGGTATTGTAATTGATCCGCTTTCTGATTGGTAGTACGCTACGCGTGTAACAACCAATCAGCAAGCCGGAAAGTCATAAATTACCTCGACTCACTCCTAAAATAAAAACATGAATCAGCTGATGATTCAAATCACAAACAAATTTCAGCCGTTCACTTAGAACTGAACGATATTATTTAGGAAGGTAGAAATGAAATTACCAACATTTTATCACATTCTAGTCTTATAATTGGCCGTTATTCACGTGACGTATGCCTAAACAGAAAATGGACAAGTTAGTATAATTACTCTATTGGTGTTTTTTGAAAAAAATAAAAATAAATAAAATAAAATAAAAAACGACTTGAACCTCATAAATTTAAAAAGAAATGGTGGTAGACCTTTTTTTCAATCTCGGGGCGACAAAATATGACTGAAGAGTGAAAAATTTCCAATTGCATGAAAATTTAAAAAAAATTTAAACTTCTATTTCGTTTAAGGAGGAAGGTCTAAAAATTGAGTTAAATAGTTGAAATTTTTATGGCATCTTTTTGAGGTCATTTAGCAAACAATTGTGACAATCTTCTTTCACTTTTTGAAAAAAAAGAGATTTGGCTCATTCTAACGCACACTCATTACTTATGCATGTAATTTTTCCAAAAATGTTGGGGAAAGGGTGAAGAGGCTTGCGTCGAGGAATAGTTATCATCAATCTCATCATTTTATTTAATTACAAAAAATTTTCCAGGCCTGCTTGAGTGTATAACTTTATCAAAAATTATCATCGAACGTTACCTATAACTTCAGTATAATTATCAAATCAACATCACTTCTACTGAGCTCTCAGTAATAAAATTTAGATAAAAAAAGGAATCTTCTCGATATACTTGTAATAAGATGTATGTTCATGATTTTCACCACTACTCCGAGTTGACGAGCTTTAGATGCGATCTGATTAAATTACCACATTTAATCAACATTCGCGAATCAAATAGTTTTCGAAAAACTGAATTAACTTTAGTCACGACGAAAAGTTGCATCAAAGAATTTCAATTTCCAACTCGCGCAATATAAGTCCATCAAAAATCTTATCACATAGAGTATCTCGCGAATTTGCATCGTAGCGACGAAATTGAATAGTTGAACTTGGTTGAAAATAATTACTTAAAATTCGCCATCACATCGTAGGAGATAATATAAGCGCGAATAAAATGAAATTTCTCCAACTCGGTTCGCGGATTAAAATTTTACACATCTAGAGAGATTCGATGACGAAGCATTGACGTCTATAGAAATACGCTGATGGCTCGAATTTCTCCGCTTTTGATCTCGACTTTCTCTATTCGTTACAAAAGAATGAAATTTCAATGCGGACAACTTTCTCGTCTAGCTTATTAGCTCATTTACGTATAATCTTCGGGTTATAAAAGTGAACCGAGTTAATTGAAAAACGCCCGGATCGTTGCAAACGAGCGAAATTTTACAAAGTAGGATCTCGTCGAGGTGATGCGAGAGGCGAGAATTTGTAAATGATGGTTCAAAAATGTGGAAACCGTTTGTACTTTCGTTCGCATCAGTTTCGAATGACCAGATTTAAATTTTAATTAACGTATCGAAACACGCTGAGATTTTTATTATTCCGAACCATACTCGAGTCGGAACTCGGTGGAAGTTATTTCGAGCCACGTTCGTCGTATACCCCACGTGGTCGTAAAGTCATCACGGTTCTTTTGCGATGCTTTATCAAACGAAATAAATCGAGATGTAAATATCAGTGAACGATGATTGGATGGACATCGTTTAACGAAAAACCAATTCGGAATATTGATGAGGTGTAGTTTCATTTTACTGGGATTTTCACTGCGCCGGGTAATTTCGCCGGTTACGCGGATTCCACCAAGTTTCCATTTTGAGGAATGTTTTTACGTTTAATTTTAGGTATAAAAACACGCGCCCAAGTCGTTTTCTGTTTCTTTTATCGGTTACCCATAAACGTAGAAGGCTTCGATCTTGTAATGTTTTTGTATGTGCGTCTATTTTAGCCTCGTGCCATTGTATTAGGTTGAAATTCAAATCACCTTCGGCTTCGGTCGAGGATATTTAGGCGACAAAAAACATCGTTCGGCGAGCATTAAGGAGCCCGAATTACCAATGGCTGCGACTTTTTAAGTCGCCGTGTAAGATGGCTATCTATGCATAGGTATCGGTAAACGCTATTTTCGGGCCCACGCATTAAAGTAAATGGATGCAATTAGAAAGATCGCCGCAAAATAAATTTTAAATATCGCTATGATCTTCTAAACGACCGTAATAACACCCCGGCAATAATCCGCAAACCTTACGCAAAACAAATTATCGCGTTCGCAAAATGTTACAGGGAATTCGCAAAACAACTGCGATCCTCGGTGTGTTATACCAATGTTGCGGATGGGCGCGGCTCGGCGTGTTTTCGAATAAACCACAATTCGCAAAATAGCCGTTCAATACTTATCAGCGTCGATGTGCATATAAAAGGGAATACTTAATCCACAGTATATACTGACAATTTGGTTATGCGGTTTCTCTCGAGCTGTAACACTTATCCTATGCTCGAGTTTCATTAGAGGTTTAGTAATGGTTAATATTTTTACCTTTCGCAGACGATATGAGATGCTGCGGATAATAGAGAAGCTAAAACCGCGTATTACAATCGTCTGCCTACATTTCCCGAGAGTTCACTCTTTGCGTTCCATACGAGCCGATGGAATTCAATCATACGAGAAATGACGTTTGTACTCCTGTTTCCAACGATTATAAGTTTTTTTAGGGACGTAGGCAATAGATACTGGGCGATTTTTTTTTCGTGAGTTTTGATTCAACTGGTATGGTAAAAGCATTACTGAGAATTTTCAATGTCCTAGGTTGGGCGCCAGCGAGAGGAGTTTTTTGGCACCCAACTTCGGGCTCTATAAATTTCATCAATCAAAAATGTTCCAAAAAAAAAAAAACAAACACACAAAAATGTAAGCAGTCATGCCTCATTACAGAAGTTGAGTTTATAATTGGGGCTTGTTCAGTTTGCAAATAACATTGCTAACCTCTTCATGTCTGCAGACCATGTCCAATACCAAGTCTAAAAACCTCAACTATATCCCTTCCAAAACCACTTAACACGCCCGTAGTCACGTGTTTATGATAATTTTTTTAGTCGCGCTCTGGTTACTTCAACCAACTTATTTGTTGTTACTTCTAGTAATTTATCTTGCATATGCCTGACTAATGATGTTGTTCTGATATTGAGAAAAATGATTTAGATAGTAAAGAATAAAAATTTCGTTGCAAAATTATTTTAAACTATGTATAATATATATATAGATATAGATATAGTTTTAGTCATAGTGGCGCCCGTTTTAAGCATACGAAGTCAATGTGGTGCCCGTAGGTCTTTAAGCTAAAAACTATCAGAAAATGATTGTCTCACCCCTCTGGGTTCACAGCTGAAGTTTTAGGAGTGGGCACTACAATGATTACATTTATATATTAAAAATTAAACCCCTTATAAATACTGGAGTTTATGGTGTATATGCCTTGCGGTGCCCGATATGGAATCCTCAGAAGACACTTTCTTTGTGGTGCCCGGCATATGGCTGGGCGCCTCATAGTTCAAAATATGCAAGGGCACCACAAGATATTGAATATGTACATTTATATATATATATATTTTTCTTTTCATAAATAAAACTCTTATTTTCAAAAAAAAAATCACAGTAAATTGTTTTAACGAATGGTCTATGAGAGAAAAACCATTCAGAAATTAGAACTAGCAGAAACCCTTACAAAAATATATGGTCGAAATGACCATGGTGAGCTATATATGGTGGAAATGACCAGGGCGCCACCATGATTCCTTTTTATTGCGCTAATAAGTGCCTTTGAAATTTTCAACACCCATTTGCTGAACATTACATTTCTAAAAAACTTTGAAATTTTTGTAACCAGTTTAACATCAGCCAAATTAATGGAGGAAATCAAGAGTGCAATGAACCTGATGTTAAATTACGGTAAGAAGACTTGACAATATTTTTTCTTTTTATCTATTTATTTTTTCATTATTTTCATTTCATTAAAATTTTATCTCATGATGAAATTAAATTTGTGGTACAACGCAGAGCACCTAAACTTCAAAGGTAATCCCAATCCAAAGACAAAAAATATTAAATTAAATCTAAAAAACGAGATTACGAGGATGTTGAACTCTGTAGTATTAAGGAAAGATCGAAACAAAATTACGAGGATGATGAACTCGGTAATATCGAGGAAGGAAGAGAAAAAAAATAAAGCAAAGAACACAATGAATGTGAGTTGACAGATACTACGACTAGACTAGCCTCTTTCTGCTCATTTACTGTATGGCTGGATGCACATGCAGACTCGTCTATCCTGTATATGAGGTCATGAGCAATACTTCAACTCAACATTTGAAATATAGATAGAGTGGAGGACAAGAGCCGATTACATTTTAGAGTAACATATTCATCCTAAGGAAAACTTCTGATCTTTACTTTTATTTTTTTAGTTTATTCATATTTTTTTCTACGATCCTGTCATTCGTCATTCCTTCTTTAAATCTCAATGTATTTGTTTTTCACTTATTTAAAGTGATTGTGAATAACTTCATTTTACAATTTTTCAAATTCTTTATTGAATTAAAAACAATATAATAACTCATCTTACAAATTTTTTTTTCATTTTTTTTTTTTATTATTTTCATTCAATTTTATGATAATTATCGAGAAATGATGGTTTCTTTCTTCTAACAATTCAATCTTCAGTCTTCACATTTAATTTTTTTAATGTCATTTATCGTGAAATAAAAGTTTCATTTCTTTGGTAATTCCATTCTCAGTCCTCGCGTTATATTTTTTCCAAGGACCATACATTTATTAATTTATCGAAAAATGAAGGCTGAATTTCTTTAAAAATTCGATGCTCAGTTTTCACTTGAAAAAAAATTTTTCATTTAAAATTTTCAGTTTTTCGAATATAATCGAAGCTTTTAAATTAATTTTTCCGTGTTTTTATACTTCAGTTTTTTTCTTAATTATTTTTTCCTTATTTTTTCCAACACCCAATTTCTTTCTTTTTTTAATCACAAATTTTTGAAAATTTTTAACCCTCAGAAATTAAGACTACTTCGTGATAAGTTACATCCAAAGATTCTCCACTGACTCCATTTTTGCTAACGCATAATTCGCGTTTTGCTGGAGAAAACGAAACAACACAGGGAAGGAAACCGAAGAGGGTTATTTTTATCAACATGCGACACGAATATTCCTCGTAATATAAGTTGGGCCAAAAAACTCAAGTTTTCCTAAGATTGAAAGACGTCACGACGCAACGACGCGGTGGCGCGTAGATATGCAAATTTCGTCTTTTATTGGCTTTGATTGGCGAACCAAAAAGTATAAATCAAATTTCCCATCTGTCGGTCTAATCAGTTCAACAGTGGTATAAATTTAATTGCGCGAAAAGAAGAGAGACGAATTTATCGAGTCGCTATTTTCAAGTTCAATTTACGTCGCAGGCAATCGTAAACTGAAATATCCGCTTTAAACGAGCATGGTCGGGTGCAAATAAAAAAATAAAACGGATAAAAAACCGGCAAAAAAAAAGCATTATTCTCGAACACCGTCGACAAATTACGACGAAGATAACCGCATTAGCTCGCGAAAAGAATAACGATTTCCATTATTTACGTTTCCTAAAATACCACAGCGCCCCGACGAAATATACATAAAACTCGACAAGCAGAGGAAAAAGCATCGCAGACGAGAACTTGTGATTTCATTAAGAAAATGGAATTAAAAAGGAAAAAATTATTCGCGTCGAGGCGCGCACTTCGCGACCGCAAATTAAGAAAACACCGGACCGGTGGCCTTTCGTTGGTCGCGAATTATATGCAAATAAAAAGCTATGACGAGGCTTTTCAAAAAATAAAAATACGTACAAGCCGACGAGGTTTTAAATTAATTAAAACCGATTTCGCGCCACCGTCTAAATCCAGAAAAGCCACCGGTGCGAAATTGCGCTCAACGAAGAAAAATGGTCGATTTTTATCAGTATCGCCTCCGCCGCCGGCGTCGCGTCCCGGCGGAGTCATTATTTTCATTATCAGCTGTTATCAGAAGGGTCATTTTTCAAAAAGAGACCGGCGGAAGGGGATTTGCTATAACGGTCCGTGTAAACAATTTCAGGTGTGTACAACGACGTCGGTTAATTTCGAAAACTACGAATAAGCGCCGTAAAGGGGCGATTTTAACAGCACTCGTAGGACTCGGTGCAGGCGCGAATCGAATTTCAACCTGTTTTAAAAACTTCGCTACGTTTGTAAACTAGTACGTACCTGGGCGCCGAAGAGCGTTCGGGACTCGTACGCTTAAGACCACGTACGCCGAAAACTTAACAATCTTATTTATGAACGTTGGGGAGTTTTTCTTATACTCGCCGCCAGACGAATCGCCTTTTATTGCCATTCGCTAGCGTTAGCTCGAGCTGTATATTATTTTGGATTTTTGTTTCGCACCTTTCCCCATCGACCAATTCGATATTCTTTTCCTTCGTAGGATGGAAGATCGAGAAATGTTGTAACGAGATTCATCAAAATCACGCCGAATATCACAGAAATACACTTTACAAGGGGACTACAACTAAATAAAAATAAAAAAGTTAAGTGCACAGTGAGCTAAGTCATAATTTCTATATTTAAAAAAAAAAAAAAAAAAAAAAAGTGGCTCAAATAACAGAGAAATTTTGAAATTATTAGCTGAAAACGAAGAATGAACTTAAATTATTGAAAAGATAGGCGATAAGAATCAATCGATGAGGAAACATAAAAGTGCTACATAGTTAAAACAGATGATTAATTAATTATTCTATAGTACATCAATAGTCTAGAAAATCCTCTTGAAACAATCCAAAAACCTTACCATAGCTTATAAATTGATAAATTATGGAAAAAATATAGAATTGCAAATAAATACAGGTAATAACGTTAACATGACAATTACGAATTTTACACCATCAACACAAAAAATCACTGAAAATACTAAAATTACTCAACAATCAAACGACTACAAAAAAAAAATCATACTCGAGGTAAAAACAGGTAAGTACTCTGAAATACCAGAAAAATTTGCGATTACTCGTAATTCCTCGAAAAACTATTCGATAAAATGTGTAATTAGCAAAAATGATAAAATAATACAAAACTTGATAATTTGTAAAAATATCATAGGTGATGAAAATAACGAAAAATTCCAAGAAAAAATAAGTACTTAATACTTAACCGCCTGAAAATGATATTATATTGAAAAATTACTAGTAATTACCAGGAAACGAATCCCCTTAAAATCAAGAATTACCGAAAATACCAATATTACTCAATAATTTAACAATCTTGAAAATAGCTAAGCCACAAAAAAGTTTATGGTAAAAATTGATAATTACTTTTATATACCATTAAAATGAAAAGGTAAACGTAATTATCCGAAATACTTTTCAGAAATACGGAAAATTACAAAAAAATATCGAAAATACTTGAAATCAAGTGTTTGAAGAGTAAATGTATGTAAAATATGGAACAAACACAAGATCAACAGTAAAAACAGGTAATTACGTAGAAATATTGTTAAAATAAGAAGTTACTCTAATCATCTAATTTAGTTTTCATTGTAATTAGAAATCATCAAAAATGCTAAAATTATTTTGAATTTGATAATTGAAAAAAAATTGAACCTCACAAAAAATATAGAATGTAAAGAATAAACGGGTAATCACATATAAATACCATCAAAAGGAGATATTATTTGAAATTACTGGAAATAATCTCAAGTAAAATAGGTAATTACCAAAAATACCAAGAACATTTTTTTTCCTTTTTATTATACTGGGCGTGTATAATTGCCAGGATTGTTACGCCCAGTGTAGAGAGTTTAATTTATATTTGGTTTTTATATTTTATTTTGTGTATGAAGGATAGGATTTTTTTTAATTCGTCTGGGTTGTCCGGTATGTTGGTTGTTTGGATGTTTAGATTGTCACGGGTTTGTTTGATATTAGGGCATTCAAAAAGGAGGTGTGTGACTGAAACTTGTTCGGTGTTACAAAATTCACATAAGGGTTTCGGGGCTTTTTGAAAGAGGTGGTTATGGGTAAATTTTGTACATCCAATTCGGAGTCTAGTAATTATTATTTCCTCTGAACGAAAATCGGAAATTTGAAAAATGAAATGCAATAGATGCAAAAAAAATAAATATATATTGACGATAAAAACAGGTAATTACTCTGAAATTCTACTATCTGAAACATGTTCCTCTAATATGAAGAATCAGCAAGAACGCCTAAATCACTAAATAATCTAACAATGTATAAAAAATATTGATGAATAAAAAGTAGGTAAAATTACGGGTAAAAAAAGGTAATTACAGTGGACTTCCGATTATCCGAAGTCAATTGGGGCGGAGAGGTGTCGGATACGCGAAAAAGTCGGATAATTGATTTTTGGATTTTTCACTGAAATTTAATGAATAAAAGTCGTGACATGAAAAGAATTTAATTAAAAACCTCAAAATTACATACCTAGGTAACATAAAAAAATTTATACGTAGGTATGAAAAAATAAACATCTTAATACATACTAGCCAGAAATAAAAAACAAATAATTTTTTTGGAAAAAATCGTTAACCCCTATATTTTACAAACAGACTAGATTGAAAGTTATCAGAAAGGAACATGGAATACTACTGACGAAAACGAAGTACAATTCGTCAATTTTCATATCGAAAAGAGTCTTTGTTCGTGATAGACCTTACGTTGCAATAGACTTGACAGTTCATGCTTAGCGCCAGGGTGTCTCTAGATTATCGCAATGATAAAGTTTTTCAATACGTAATGTATTATACGAGATAAAAACAGTAATTTAACATCGATTTGATCAAAAATTCAGCATTAATCGGATAATAAAAAATTATCCGACTTTTTTTAGTCGGTTAACCGGAAGATGTCGGATGCATTTTTTTAGTCGGATAATCGAGATGTCCGATAATGGTGGTCAGATAATCGGGAGTCTACTTTACTGTAAAATACGACTAAAATTAAAAATTTGCAGTAATTACAAAAAATACTTCACAATAAAATAGAAAATCCACAAACATACAAAAAAAGCTTGAAATCAGATGATTTAAAAAATAAATAAAAAACTTGGAAATATCGAAGTACCTAATAAAGATGATGGAACACGATAGTTTTCCGAAGCTTGTACAATCAACACTACCAAATTTCTAGGTTTAATCTTCGACAAAAAACTTTCCTGGATTCCGTACATTAAAGAACTAAAGACTGGTCTTATTAAACAACTTAACCTCTTGAAAGTAATGAGAAACCCATCTTATAATCCAACAAGGAAATACTTATTACGGCTATATCGCTCCTTAATAAGAAGCAAAATCGATTATGGATCACCAGCTTATCAAACGGCTTCAACTTCAGCCTTAGCAAGTCTTGAAACTATTCAAAATGCTGCAATTAGACTCTGCACTGGTGCACTCCGCTCCTCACCCATTGCTAGCCTCTACTGTGATTCGGCAGAGCTCCCTCCAAAATACCGAAGAACCCAAATTACAAACAAGTACCTTACAACAGCTTTATTCAATGAAAACCACCCGATTAATAAAAGAATCAACCTTCATCTTCGAAATCCTCAACTCCCAGTATACCAACCAGTGAATCAGTTTTTAGAACTCCTTAGCGAGAACAATATACAAATCAAAACAAAATACAAATAATACTGTTTCCCCCATGGATAACAAATCCTCCAACAGTCAATATTGATCTCGCTCAATATCCAAAATCAAAATATCCATTCCACATCATAAAAGCTCACTTTCAGGAGCAGCTTGCCAAATACCCAGAGTATACCCAATGCTACACCGATGGCTCTACCCAGTCAAACAGCCAGTACACAGGATTCGCTTACACAGTGGGAAACATATCAAAAAATTACCAACTCCACAATTCGGCTTCCATATATACCGCAGAATTGACAGCAATTTTATATTGTTTGATTCACATAAAGAAAACACCAGGTTCACAAAATAAATTCTTAATCATCACCGATTCTTTATCGTCGTTAACCGCGATGACTAAAATCTTCCCCGAACACGAAATAATTTTTTACATTCAGTCCGTAGCACACCAACTAAGACTTCACAACGTACACATAATTTTCCTCTTCGCTCCGAGTCATATAGGCATAATTGGTAACGATATTGTTGACCAGATGGCTAAATCAGCAATAGATACCTCCACAAATCAAATACAAATCCCTTCCGACTTCAAGTCTTTCCTAAGTCACCAAATCTATCTCCACTGGCAAACCGAATGGTCTCATCTCTCCACCAAACTACACCAACATAAAAAATCCATTACACCGTGGAAGTACCTTGACCATCTAAACCGAAAGGAGGAAGTAGCCATTACTAGACTCCGGATCGGGCATACTATATTAACACTCTTATATTTTCCAAGGAATTAGAGAGACTCCCTTATGTGTTTTTTGCCAAAACTCTACCTTAAGCGTAATCCATCTCCTAACCGAATGCACCTCTTTCAATAGCCAACGACAAAACTCACAAATATTTAGTGCAGTTATTCCAGACAATAAAGAAACTATCGATCACGTCATCTCCTTCCTAAGATTATCCAAACTGTTCTCTAAAGTATAATTCCACGTAGGGCGTAATAACCACTGCAGTTACAAAAGCCCAATAAAAAAAAATAATAATAATAAAAATGAAATCACTCGCAAAAAGAGATAACTATAAGGAAATTTCATCATCATAAGTACTCATTTGTAAAGAATAACTCAATGAGAAAACACGTGAATGATGACATTACATTCAACAAAAGTTTAGAAAGAGTTTTGTTTCCTAAAAATGAAGCTATTAGTAGGTGGAAATGCTTAAATTTCGTAGTCAACGTGCCTATTTTATTTTTAAATTAATTTAGCGTAGGTACGCAATGAAAGTATTCAATTTTAATTTTTCCAACTCTTAAACAAAAAATAGACAGAGAGAGAGAGACCGAGGAAAAGAGAAAAAAGTAAAAATGTTTTAATAGAAAAATTCCACTCGAAACCGTACAAATTTCTTTTCTATGAATTATATTTACATAATCCGCGAAAAATAAACTCGCCGTCTTCGTCTAAGATGATTAATTAGTAAATCTAACAGCAGAATAATCAAAAACTCATTTTCACCGAAACAGAACATCGTAGAAATTGAAAACAAAACAGCGTTGAAATACGTTTCGTAATGTTTTAATGAAAATACGAGAAGGTTTTGAATTTTTATGCCCGAGCCAACGAATACGTTATTTTTTAATTCATTAACTCGATGTAAAACCGCTGGCGAACGGTTCTGACCCATAGTACGGGAAACCCTGAACCAGCATTTTTATCTGAACATTTTTCAAACATTCATTTGAATTTTTTCAACATCAAATCAAAGCTTTACAAATTATAATACGTGTTTAGTGAAACGTAAACAAAAAAAATATTATATCTCGAATGTATCCGAATAAAAAATACAACATCGTATCTGGTGTCTGAAAAGTGCTACAGTCGAATAGATAGTTCTTTGAAATGAAACACGAATGAGTTGAAATTGGAAAAATATTACGTTTTAAAATGACCCAAGTAATTCATCGCGATTCGCTGCTACTTGGCGATGGAAAATTTCCATTAAGGTAGTGCAAAACGTTGCGAAGGTGAAAAAGTAAATTCACGTAAGTAGGTCGTATAGAAAATGAAATTCTCGATTCCGCGAGCCTTGGGAGAGAGACGATGGGAATGCGGCTGCGGTGTTGGAAATCAAATACATACTCGTTTGGCAAATCCGAAAATCAATTTCACGCCATCGATTTGTCTCGAATGAAAATATTTCACGCAAATTTTCAAACACTTAACGACTTCGCTTTCGCAACGCCGTATACCGAAATGACGTAGAAATTTATTTTCTTACGTCGTAATTTACCGTTCGAGCCTCGAGGCGGTTTTTCCACGTCGAGAGAACACGGCGGCACAACAAAAGAACTCCTTTGATGTGTTATTTACTCGATATATAAATTCGAAACAGATAATTCGCCTTTAAAACGTAAAGTAGTTGATATTTTTCGCAAAATATTTTCGTTATCGCGCCACCTCGTTTTAACAAAAGGCCGAATCACGCGGAAAAATCGTCTTCGTCGGTGAAAAAAGAAGCCTAAATGAGGTACTCGGCGAATAGCTAAGGGTGGATTTGCTTTTACACGGAACAGCGTAGACCGGATTTGCATTCTCGTGAAAAGTGCCGCAGCTAGTCAGCTAGAGCTCTTGAGGCGAAAAACACGAAAACAATTCCTTTCTCGAGGGTGAATAGCCCTTTAAAACGTAGCACGTCTATAGACTACGTAATCGTTTGATTTAATGCGCCGGTAATGATATTCGAAAACTCGTTTAGTCCGAGCAACAACCATAACCTATTGTAAACGTTTTGCCGCCGTCAAAAATATAATAATTTACCGTCTAATTAAGGCTGCGATGGAAAAACCTGCGCGTGGAGAAAAGTTATACGTGTGGTTAACATGCGAGATCTCCCGACATTTTGTCAAGTGATAAAAATTTGTAAAAATTTTTCTTCCTGCTTCGCCAAAAATAAAGGTTTTCAATCACAATACATTATTAAAACTGAGTTTTTAATGAGCAAGTTCAAAATGATACATTATGCTATAAATACTTTTATTTTCAGAACTTAGTACCGAGGCTCAAAACATTCCTTATGTTCTTGAAACCTACGTTAGAGATTTGATTTCAGATAAGTTATACTTTACAGTACACAGTAATTATACGAGACTATCATACTCATCAAATTTGAACTACGTGAAGTTTCTTAGATTTTCTTCGAATTTTAGTTCATTTGCAGTTTTAGATACAATTTCATCCGAACTTAAGAAGCCATATTTTAATTTCAAACTAACTTCAAATCGAAATATCAGCTTCGTAAATGCATTTGGTGAATAGAAGTTTCAAAAAACTTCATAATCGAGTTTTCACTCCAATATACATTTTATTCCTTCAACTTCCTTTCAATTCTACAGCTCACTTTATCCTTAGACATCACATTCCAATTTTTTCCATATGTCTCAAAGTATACATTTTGGACCTAATCAATTGAGAAAAATTTTTTTTTTCAACTCTGAATTCACACGAGTCTATATTTGTCAAATTTGAGCTATATGAGGTTCCTCGATCATTCATCAAATCTTGAGATATTCGCCATTTCAAATCTATTTGGGACTCAAATTCTGGAAATCACATTATGTGTTATCAAATAATTCTTCATGCAACATATGAGCTTGTTAGCTTCTTGAGAAATGTTGTAATTCAAAATTTTTTTATTAACCTATACTTTCTCTAATTTCTTTCCAAAACCATTTGAAAAGCAAAAATTAAAATATGTTGGTCTTCAAAGCTCACTACATAATAACACATAATCAAAAATTTATAGATGTTGAGGAGTTCTTCAGACACTCTCAAAATTTGAACAACTACCTCAAGTTGCTTCGAAAATCTAGAAAAAATATTTCTAGACATTTGTATAAACAACCTATGAGCAAACTTTGAGCACTTTTGTTGCACAGAGGTCTACACTACAAATATCAGTTACCGTAGTAATTCAAACTACGAACAAAACATAACAAACTAACTTCGACATTGAAACGAGGTCATTGGAACCGGCTAAGGAGAAGTAGGGTGAGAGGGGAAGACAGATAATCGTTGTGATCGCGCATCTCTTTTATATATCCTGACTTAAACGCACCTTGTTTATTTCCCTCTCCCACTCACCATACTTTTCGTCAACTCGTTCTAACCACTTTGTTTCAATGTTGAAGTTAGTTTGTTATGTTTGAGCAGAAATATTTCGTAGTTTGTGCTACCATGGTAACTGATGTTTTAGTGCAAACGTCAGTGCAACAAAATTGCTAAAAAATTTGCTCACAGGTTGCTCATATAAATGTTTAGAAACATTCTTTTCCAGATTTTTCAGCTCATGGGACCAACATTTTCAAATTTCTGCTTTTCAAATTGTTTTATTAAAAATAATAATAATAATAATAATAATAATAAAGCAAAAGTAGTTTAGTTAAAGAAATTCTGAGTCCATATTCTTATTATGTCCGAACCAAATGAAGCCAATAAGCTCATAGTTTACATGTGGAGTTATTTGAGAATTATCAACATCAATTTTGATTAAGTGTGATCTTCGTTCTGTAACGATGAGAGCTAATCAAATATAAATGACGTGAAATAGAAAAATTAAAAGTGCCCCTCTCTCTAGACTTCTCTTTCTCATATCGAGTGGGCGCTAAAACTCAAAGCTCAGAATATATATGAGAATACCTAATCCAGAACGTAATTACAGCAACAGTCTCCAAAGCATCTAAAAATCGAGTCGAGGAAAAGCCTACAAAAGGGGAGAAGAAAGCTTACGTCGTAACATGTTACCATCGAATACACTGAAAAAGCTGAACCTACAGAGTCAGTCTTGAAAAACGACGTTTTACACAAATACAGCCAATTTGTCGAACGAGACGATCTAGCAGACCGGCAAAAAGGTTAGCGTGACAGAAACAAAAGAACTAATTGCACGGTTGATATTTGGGTAAACAGTAAAATGAAAAAGACAGTCGCTGCACGAAAACAAAGGTCGGAGGGAACGACAACATTCGGTGAAATAGAAACCGCAACGAGTATCACTGTATCAACGCGAAAGATTGGACGATACGCCGAGAGAGAACGAAATTACGCAGAATAGCAGTTTCAAAACCTTCTTATTACAAAGAAACTCCCAAGTACAATTCACTACGTGTACCGAGCTTCGTCTGTTTCCATTAAAGCGAAACCCATTATTGTATATCGCACCGTGCTGGGGGTAAATTTTGCGAAATTACGTTCTCAATTCATAAGGTCCTCTTTTGCTTTTATTCATGTTACAATTTACTCACGACGCGGCGCAGACATCGTCGCATATTTTATTTAAAAGAAAATACTACCAATATCTCCCGCATCGGTTAAATAACGCGTTTCGTTATGAACCCCGCGGATTCCACGACGTCGACGTTTCCACTGTTGGCTAGTTTTTCCGCAACGATACCTATACCGAATAGGTCTTTTAGCGCCGAAATTCCTTCGCCAATTGCTGCGCTGCCTAAATGAAAACGTCGCGTAATTCTGAATTGTCGACCGACAAAACGGTTGCTCGGTATAATTTCAAGTCGTAAAGCCTACCTCTTTATTGTACGTCGACGACGGGCACTTACGACGCTATACGCCGACGACAAGCAGATGCGTCGAAATTACTCGCGAGATCTACCCGTACACGTATCGACCCATTTGGGTGCGAGCCTTTTGTAAGTATATATTTTGTAACGCAGGTGTGGAAGGTAATAAACTGTCTTGCTTAAAACCTATAATTAGTCGCAGGCGAGCGGTAATTCGGCGAGTTTAAAAATTCTGCGATAATTAGTACCAAGAGTACACGTTACCAAAAGTAAAGGACAGGCGAAGAATTCGTCTCGAGTGATTTTAAAATATAAGGAGTATTTTGATGAAACCTGAATTCTATACTGAACAAATTATTTGACACAGATTTACGATAATTTGCCTAACTCAAGTCCGTGAAGGAACGAAGCACTGAAAATATGTACTTTAAGAATGAATAAAAAAGTTGTAGCAAGTTGAATCGCTAACTGTATTGAAATTTGTCCATTCCGCAAAATACAGAAATTTTATAGGAGTGTTGACATAGTGGCTTAATCAATGTAGAGTTGAGGAGGAAAGACACTTGACGACAGCTGGTGATGACTGGACCTTCTGATATCAACTTAATTGAACGAGACTTCAATATTTCAGCAAGAATCAATATTCTATTCGGGGGCTGGTATTTTTAGCTAAGTTTTTGATAAAGAGTGATAGCTATTACCGACAACATAATTTAAGAAAAGCTATTACAGCCAACATGATTTAAGAAAGAGAGATAGAGAGATGTGGGCCTTGATATCTCTGTGTTTTACATCACAGTAATGAGGAAAACGTCCAACTTTCTTCTCTACATTTTTACTCCTTGCAATTTGCAGAAAATCCTTCCAAATTTAGTCAGACGTTGTTCTCGTGAAGATTTAAATACTATTGAAATT